>OW679200.1:61536068-61699673 GCA_940337035.1 Agriotes lineatus
CTCAGGATGATTCGATACTTAGTTCTTGCTGAATCTCTCTAAGAGTTGTATTCCGACAGCTTCTTAGTAGCACTAACTTTTTCAGTACAAACAGCTAGCCCCATTATGGACGGTACATTTAAATGCTGTTCCAAGGAGGTGACTCAAATTTATACCGTACATGTCCAAACAGCGACGTTAGACTTCAAGAAGCACTTAAAGCTGTATTTCCAGCTGCAGATATACAATATACACGGATGTTACTACCATTTCAACAATCGGATTGCTGCAGCATATAACAGCAATTACTAATATTGCAATGAATACTTTTTAAGCCTTTCCAATTACAACAGCAATTAATAACATTTCAAGTAATTCAAATAGTATTTTTATAAGATGTACCATAAGTGTGCTAATTTAAATTCGTAATTGTATAAAATAGCAATGTATAATAATTTGTAAAACGGTATTAGAAATAGTGCTAGCCTTGATTTGAATAAAAAATGTAATCAGAGCAAGCTTTGAAATGAAAATAACAATGTAAGATCAATGTAAAAACGCAATTGGGAAGCGAAGCTAAAAGCTTAGTTGTGTTATTTTAGCTTCTCCACAAATAATTCATTTAAACATGATTAAATACCCATTTTCCCAATTTAGTGTTTCAAATTAGTACATTGTTGTTTGGTGGGCTGTAGAGGATTTGCCTTTGATTCGTGTTACCTCTGCAGGAAGTAAAAAATGGTTGAATAGTGGGTCGAGTGGTAGCTGATATTTCAGTGGCTGTTTTGGAGATGCTAGCAATTTAGTTAAAGTCTTGGAGGTTGGTAGTAGGCAGCGACCTTCGTGGGAAGCAGCGAAGCCCTAGGTGTGGGGCTACAAGGTCGTGCAGGTCTCGGTTCATCTTCTAACGTACACCGTTCAGATGTCATTCAACGAAACCAGTAACTAACTGTGAACGACGAAGGACTTTGATCACCATAAGCTGTCACTACATTTTAATAACTTTGACTATTCAATTCACCTGTCATCTGTCAAAAAGTAACCAATGAAAACCCAGAATTCTGACGTTTCTTGACCAATCAAAAAAATATCAGTGGATATATCTTCCTAGAAGGTATTCAAGTGACTATTTTTAACAAATGCTAGTTTTATTAGAAAAAGTCAACATTAGTGTTCTGTTACTATAGAAATTGCGTAGTTTGTTGCTAGATTTACTGAAAACTAATTTGAAAAAGTAGTTTGGTTCATTAAATAGTCCCTCGAATACCATTCTTAGTCAAAGTTAAGTAGATTATTTTTGCGGTGGTATCACTACTCGTGTCCATTGCGCTTTGGATTAGGACTCGTGCTATCGCACTCGTCCTAATCGTACCAAAGCGCAATGGACATTCGTGACACCACCACAAAAATAGTCGACATAACTTTGACTACTCATGGTATTATAAGTGATTATAGAACAGTAAAAAAGCATTTTGTGGCACTTCCATAATGTGGATAACAAATATCTTATATAAATAAAAAAGTTGGCTCCCTATAGTCAGTCTATACGTTTTAACCCCAACCTCTCAAAGTTGCAACTGAGAACCGGCAAAAACATAATCAATTTACACAAATGTTTTTCTGTTTATTTGCATGCATGACCTGCTATTGACAATTAACAAAGCAGCCCACGTGCTAGGAATATTTTGCAAATTACATCTATTACCGAGCTCGTGTTAGAAATTGTTTCTAATTTTTTGCCTTTGAAAATTTTTAAAAACACTACACTTTAAAAGGTTCGTATCCGTCAATTCTAAAGAAAAATAAAACGACATCTACTGGTGAACTGCCAGTTGTAAAGCCGGTCATCAAGTTTGATTAGAAAATAGAAGCTGTACTCATAGCAACAACCGAGTAAGTTGCAGAACGTTAATCCATTAGACCACCTTTAAGCAGTGTAACGTAATAAATAAGAATTTAATGGCCACCCACTATCTGAGTTATTAGCGCAGAATTACCGAAGTAAATGCAGCGTTACAAGAGGCCGTTTCACGAAAGCAGAGCAGGCGCAATTAATAATCGGCGGATTTAAGCACAAAACGTGACTGACACAACTGACGCGTTTTAATTAACTCTTACAAAGTCAAAGGAAGCACAATGGCTGCCGTAAAGTGACAGTGGTAGAATACGAATGTCTTCTGTTATTGCGGATATTTGTCACGTGTGGGGAACTGTCACTACGCACTTCTCTTTGAATTTGCTAATAATTTACATGCAATCCAAATTAATCAAAAGCCATATTCATAATTTACTTTGTTATGTCGACAGCTAGAAAATAGCACATCCATAATCTACAAACTAACACGTTGCTCAGTTCGCAGACTGATCAATGGGAAAGGATTTATCATGTTAAATTGCCGCAGTTGGCAATGACCCGGCTGCCAAATATAAAAAAATCAGGAAGTGATTGCTATAAATAAACAAGAGGCTCGAACAACTCCAAAAATCCTGTTATTTATCTGATATAGGTAAAAGCCGTTTTAAAATATTATTTTTGCACTTGCGGGACTAAAGTTGGCACTTTAGTCACTTATTTCAGGGACTAAAGTAGCTCATTTTATCTCTAGGGACAGAAGTAATTACTTTAGCCCCTAGGGACTAAAGTAAAAAATGTTACCGTATCTATGGTAATCTATGGTAAATTCGGGGTTAACAGGTTAGGTTTCGCGTCAGTTTTGACATAAACTGACGCAAAACCTCATCTATTAACCTCGAATTTGACATAATTGTGAGCTCTTGTCATAATGACTTACAGTGCCACCAACTTTAAAATTTAGCAAAGGCTACTAATTTTAAAATAATTGTAACTAAAATGTCAATAAATGACGTTTAAAAAACGGGTTTTCGTTTTAACTCTTCCTGCAACGTGAAAAAAATAGTATATGCAACTCGGAGAGAATGCTATTTTGCTTCATTGCAATTTCTGACTCGAGGGCGAAGCCCGAGAGTCAGAAATTGTACCTCAGCAAAATAACGCATTTCTCTCCCTCATTGCATAATCTACTAATTTCCACGACCGGGAGTAGAAGTCGGTTTCTATAGCATCAAAATTGTGACAGAAGTAAAACATAGAGACTAAATGAGACAAACATTTCCCTAGGGAGTTTTCATTATGACTGACACAACAATTATGTCAAATACGAGGTTATCAGGTTAGGTTTTGAGTCAGTTTTGACACAAACTGACGCAAAACCTAACCTGCTAACCTCGAATTTGACATAATTGTGAACTCCTGTCATAATGACTTACAGTGCCACCAACTTTAAAGCCCTCGAGTCAGAAATTGTACCTCAGCAAAATAACGCATTTCTCTCCCTCATTACATAATCTACTATTAACTCGCTAGTTGATGCCTGAATATTTAACCAGACCCCCAACAAAAAGGAGCTTTTGTTAATGATAAGAACAACTCCAATCGTTAGAATAGCACGTCACTGCCAGAATCTCTACAAGTTCGCTTATTCACTTGCGTCGTTTTCTTCTGTTTCCTTTTCTACTTATTTATCCAGTTTTACTCACCTTAAATCCGTCTTAGTTTTTCACATGCGCATGTAACTTAGGGGATAAAATTATCTGTGTCTTTTTATATTACTTGTGACGCCCCCTGCTTCTACCCTGACGTAGCGCAATCAATATAATAACAATTTGAATAGTCTAATTAAATTAAAAAGTTTATAAAGGAGTTGCAACATTTTAAAGACACAAAGATAAACCGGATATCTAAAAAGAAATGGAAATAAAAGGAAAAAAGTAATAGTAAGAGAAACGGAAGCATTGAAAAGCATAACAGAAATATTGAAAAGCAACAGCAAACTGCAAAGTACGAGAATATCCATAAACAACGATAACACAGCAATCAAAAGAAATTCAGTCCGAAATTAGGAAAATAGCTAACGACGAGAAAAGCAAAAGACATAAACACGACCCAGACGAAGGCAACAAAAAATTATAGATTTTAGGATGAATTGCAAAACAATAATAGAATATAAATGCTAGAGTGGGGAACAAGTGCAATAAATAGAATTAAGTAATAGGGCATAAATACCGGTCTATTAGTAGCCAATAGGATCTTTACACACAAATCAATTCATAAATTTACCGGAGAAGCTTCCAGTAGAAGCAACATGTCTATAAAAACGACACGTCAATTGAAAGAACGAAAGCATAAAATATTTGAAAGTCAAGAGTCCTTACAAAGTCAATATGTAGCAATCGTTATTCGAAAAAATAACTATAAAATAAAGAATGCAGAAGATGACAATCACGACAAAGTAGAAGAATTAGCTAACAAAATAATAATAATAATAATAGTGCACAAACTAATATTAATTAGAAATAAGGAAAGAATATAAGAATCCTCTTAAAAAGAGCTAAATATGTTGAAATAATACAAAAAAGAGAACGATATTAAAAATGTAAGTTTGTTGAAGAAAAAAGTTCGGTGAAAGCATGGTGAAATTATAATGTAAAAAAATGTAAGTATGAAAAAGAAATCATAGACAGTATACAGTCTGTTCTATAAAAAAGGCCCCGCCTTCTAGCTACTTTATTATTTATTTTAGACCCAATAAACCTTATATCAAATCAAATGACACATAAAAACCTACATTTTAAAACAATCAACAAATGTTTATCTTCAATTGTTTCAGAGTGGTGACGTCACGTGCAATTTTTTTAAATGACACTGTATATATTTTTTGACATTTTCTGGTAGAGGTTTTTTTTCTCTTTTCAACAATATAAATATTTCATGCACTTGCATAAAAAAATTTTCGTGAAAAATTACAAAAACTTTTTCACAGTGGGAGGCCATGTACAAAACTGTAAACAAAAGTGTAACTCAGAAAAACAAAACAAATAGTAGCCAAACGCTTTAACTGTCAGATTTCAGAATAATCTAAAGTGTTTATTGTTTTGTTTTTCTGAGTTACACTTTTGTTTATAGTTTTGTATGGTGGCCTCCCACCGATAAAAAAGATTTTTAATTTTTCTCGAAAATTTTCTTATGTAAGGGCATAAAATATTTATATTGTTGAAAAGAGAAAAAAAACCTCTACCAGAAAATGTCAAAAAATATATACAGTGTCATTTAAAAAAATTGCACGTGACGTCACCACTCTGAAACAATTGAAGATAAAATTTTTTTGATAGTGTTAAAATGTAGGTTTTTATGTGCCATTTGATTTGATAGAAGGTATATTTGGTCTAAAATAAATAATAAAGTAGCTAGAAGGCGGGGCCCTTTTTATAGAACAGACGGTATTTGAAAAAAATATCATATAATCTTCTGCAGCGTCATAAACAAAAAAAAATAACAAAAGCAACCACTGACGAAGCAAAAGAAACATTTTAGGAAAAATATTTATGAAAATTAAAGCACGGTAACTCAACATGTGAACCACGCCAGAGGCGAAACTCATCTGTCTATTTGCTTACCTCCTGATAAAGCCTGTTATGAAAGTGGGCGAATCGTTGAGTTCTTCGACCTTAAAAATGACACAGTCCAAACCCGAAAGTCGTTCGTTACATAATGACAATGACCTTGAAAGCCTTCGAAATCAACTAACATATTGCATTTTCAAAACGTATATTAAAATTCTTCTTGCTTCCAAACACTATTAAAAAAACCAAGTAACAAAACAAAAATTAGATAGACTTGGCTGAGACAACAAAATTAAATACAATTCATTTTATAATGTTCCACACAGAAACAATTGGAGGAGTGTATGTTCTTTATACAAATGTACATGAACAAACAGAACCTTTCTCGTTAAAAGTAATCAATTCATTTGTTTCATTTCGCACACTACCAGAGTCAGATGCTCTGGTTGTCTTATCTTAGCACATAAATGTAACGTCACTTTTGTATCAATAATTATAATGGATGATCTTTACCACATTCAGTCACGGTGATCAATCAGCATAACCACACAGGGTATTTTATATCGAATGTTTCTTTTAAGAGTCATATTTAAATTACTTAAATTAAAATTGATTCCGAATTTTAACATCACACAATATAGGGGTAAGAAGTTTATTACTTCATACCCTAAAAAGTTGTTCAACAATAGGTTGAATTTATTAAGCCAAATGTTTACAGAAAATATCTGCTAACTTTTAGAGCAACGCAATAGTATTGGTGTCGCCTTATTAATTTTACTAGCTGAAACCCGCGGCATATGCCGCATTTAAAATATACGACGAATCTAATAACTTTTGTTGCACTAAAGAAAGTTTTAAAAGCACGTTACAGATTGGAAATATTTGGATAGCCTCCAGGCCACTTTCTTCCTACATATTGCATACACCGATACTGCTGAATTGAATAGTGTCTTCTTTTTACTTCCTTTTACGATAAAGGAAGTATTGGATTCACCCCAAAAATTCGAAATTGAGTTTTCAACAGATCTTCACGTTTTAGGGTCCCCTGATCCCAAAAAACATATTTTTTTTCATTGGTCTGTGTGTCTGTCTGTCTGTGTGTCTGTCTGTCTGTGAACAGAATATCTCAAAAACGAAAAGAGGTATGGCGTTGAAACTTCATATATAAGTTTTGTGTACTATGTAAATGCGACAGCAAGCTTTTGAAAAAAATCGCATAACCGGAAGTAGGTGTTTACTCTTGTGATTTTTCAGTTTTTTTCGATTTTTTCAAAAACGGCTCTAACGATTTTTTTCAAACTTTACATTTTTATTACATTTTTAATGTGCATTGACGTGAAATAGGTGATTTTCCAGTTGAAAACTTCTAAAGTGGGTTTCTTTTGTTTTTACTTCCTTTTACGATAAAGGAAGTATTGGATTCACCCCAAAAATTCGAAATTGAGTTTTCAACAGATCTTCACGTTTTAGAGTCCCCTGATCCCAAAAAACATATTTTTTTTCATTGGTCTGTGTGTCTGTCTGTCTGTCTGTCTGTCTGTCTGTGAACAGAATATCTCAAAAACGAAAAGAGGTATGGCGTTGAAACTTCATATATAAGTTTTGTGTACTATGTAGATGAGACAGCAAGCTTTTGAAGAAAATCGCATAACCGGAAGTAGGTGTTTACTCTTGTGATTTTTCAGTTTTTTTCGATTTTTTCAAAAACGGCTCTAACGATTTTTTTCAAACTTTACATTTTTATTACATTTTTAATGTGCATTGACGTGAGATAGGTGATTTTCCAGTTGAAAACTTCTAAAGTGGGTTTCTTTTGTTTTTTTTCTATTTTTTTTATTAACTCCTATTTTAAATGGAACACCCGGTATATTATTACATTTTTGAATTCTGCTTAAAATTTTAGAGAAAATTTGTCTCTTCAACTAACGCTCTATTTTGTACCGTTTTTGTAGAATTCGTAATTTTTGAAAATTTTTGACAAATGCTTAAAAATTAAAAATTAAATTTTTGACTAATTATAAGATCACTGTAAAAGGAAGTTGTGTGAGTGTATCACACCAGATTTTTTTTTTATTTCTTTTATTAACTCCTATTTTAAATGGAACACCCGGTATATTATTACATTTTTGAATTCTGCTTAAGATTTTAGAGAAAATTTGTCTCTTCAACTAACGCTCTATTTTGTACCGTTTTTGTAGAATTCGTAATTTTTGAAAATTTTTGACAAATGCTTAAAAATTAAAAATTAAATTTTTGACTAATTATATGATCACTGTAAAAGGAAGTTGTGTGAGTGTATCACACCAGATTTTTTCTGTTCAGTATTAAATGCCTAGAGAAATAATAAACCGTTGGTATAGAATGAAATGTCCCTAAGACAGAAAGAGAACTGAATGTCAGCGCCTCTAGTGGCCGGGAAGTTCATTTTGGCGGGAAATTGAAAATACATTTCTGGTAATATTTTACTATACTGTTTATTGAAATTTGATATTTGATAACCTAGCATGAGACAATCAGTGATAATCATAGAAATCCATAAATCATCGTATTGGTCCATGCTGGTTTATCAAGATCGTTTTCACATGGCAGCTTTGGTTTTCACTTCCTTGGGTACTGATATTAACAATTTGTGACCAAGGTATAATTACTCGACGCTATTCTTGGGCTAACAGTCAACAAAAGAAAAAAAACGACATAATATAATAGTTGATTTATTGTCCAACAAAAAAGTCTCCATTTATAGGACACTTAACAACTACAAAAATAATTACATAATTTGGTGCACAAATAATAGGTATCAATATATAAATTTAGGCATAACAAGTTTGGCTCCAATGAGGAAGTCATCGCAGCTACGGAGGCGTTTTTGGAGGGACAACCGTCCCACTTCTATTTGGAGGGGTTAAGAAAACTGGAGAAGCGTTGTGCTAAATGTGTTAGCTTGAGGGGGGAGTACGTTGAATAAAATTTTTCATATTTCGCTAGCACGTTTCTTTCTATTTAAAGCCTGGAACTTTTCAGCACATCCTCGTACTAGATAAGCTGCCTTAAAGCAGCATATTTTATCGTAGGTAAACAGGTCAAGAGTTTCCCAACATTTTGAGGTAAGCTGTATTTTGTCTCAAACTGTTGCAAATTTACCTGTTTGTAATATTGGTGTTTGAGGACGAGGTGTTATACTCTCTGCCTCAGTGTTCAATACTGCACCTGGTGTAATACAAGCAAACTCCATAGTTTCCCCAGGATGCTCTAATCGAAGTACTGCCGTAGGCCTTGCCCCTAGCTGGGGCTCAAGAATTTCACCCTGCGGGATGCTATGTGAATATTCTCGTTCGATCTGGGGCATAACTGCTAGGAAAAAATAGCATGCCACATTCAGCTACTTAAAAAAATAACCTTAACTCACCTGGCATACTGGTTGAAAAATCTGCAGTAAGATGTTGTGCCACTTCTATCAGGGATGAACTTTGTTGCTCTGCAACTACCCCAAAAAACTACCTACATGCGTTATGTATACACCTACCTAACTGGCAAAAATAGTTTTGGTAACGCTGTTCTTTTTACAACATTATTTGGGCCAAAATCTTCTTTGACAAAATGTTTGTCGCATACCCGAAAGTTATCGTAAACATAGTTTTTATTGAGGGTAAAAAGCTTTCTGTTACCAATTGCATGCAACCACTTGGAGTATAATTCAGGGTTTTTTTCAGGATGTATAAATCGATGTCGACCGTGGTTCCTCTCAGGGATGCAGTTTGGCACGCAGCAGTTAATTTTAACCATTTTAAATTGGTTAAGAACCTGGAGAAATAATAAACCAAGTCTTATTTCTCTAGGGGTAAGAATAATGACTGACAGGAGAGCGATGTCCGGTAAATAATATAGATCACTGCAAGGCAAACTCTACAAGTGGCGCCATCTGATCGGCCGGGAAGTGCGGCTCTTTGAGCAACCATGACTGTCCTCACTTTTACCCATACTGTTTTCATTCTATACCAACGGTTTATTATTTCTCTAGGATTAAATGCTAATTATTGTTACAATGCTATAAATCCAGTTAGTGGAAATGTCACTGGGACAGTTTCTAAAAACTAAATTCCTGGAATTTGCTGATCTCTAAAAGCACTATATTTAGACAAACCTACAATTTTCTGAAAATAGGGACAATTAAGTACTTATCTGCTTTTGGAATATCCCAAATATAAAGGAAATATTATGTTTTATTGTTATGATGGATAATTTGTATACGTATTTAAGTGTCTAATTCCTATTCCAAAAACTCAGGTAATCAACCCCACTTGTAAAACAACCTGATATCAGCAACATTATTGCTTAAAGTTCTTGGTGTTCAGTCGCTTTTGTAATTTTGTCTTGGTATATTGTTTATTTGGCTTGGTGTCTTGTTCTTATAAGTGGTGTGTGAATCAACATTAGGGCGACCACCCGTCCCGATTTACCCGGGACAGTCCCGTGTTTGATGACGAATGTTCCGGTCCCGAGTTGGTATCGCCTGGGACATAACATTTCCCGATAGAGGGTAAATTTATTTCCCCCCTTTATTTCATGTATTACGACTTCATTTCGTCAGCAAAAGCAATAGCTGACAAAATTTTTTAGCTCTTTGAAAAAGCACAATCTTCCAAGTAATAGAATATCAGCATTGTCTGCAGATAATGCAGCCGTAAATTTTGGAAAACAGAACTCCGTCTTTAAAATACTATCTCTCGAAAATGATAAACTCTTAGCTGCACATTGTCCAAGATTTTAAGATTTTTACTTCCTCTTACGAAAGGAAGTATTGGGTTCACCCCAAAAATTGAGTTTTCCACAGATTTAAAGTCCCCTGAACCCAAAATACATATTTTTGTTCATTGGTCTGTCATTCTGTCTGTGTATGTGTGTCTGTCTGTCTGTGAACAGAATATCTCAAAAACTAAAAGAGGTATGGCGTTGAAACTTCATAAATAAGTTTTGTGTACTATCTAGATGCGACAGCAAGCTTTTGAAGAAAATTTTTCAAAAACAACTCTTAAAACGATTTTTTTTCAAACTTTACATGTTTATTACATTTTTAATTTATATTGATGAAAGATAGGTGATTTTCCAGTTGAATACCTCCAACGATTTTTTTTAAACTTTACATTTTTACTACATTTTTAATGTGTATTGATGTGAAATAGGTGATTTTCCAGTTGAATACTTCTAAAGTGGGTTTCTTTTGTTTTTTTTTTGCTATTTTTTTTATTAACTCCCATTTTAAATAAAACACCCGGTATATTATTACATTTTTGAATTCACCTTAAAATTCTAGAGAAAATTTGTCTCTTCAACTAACGCTCTATTTTGTACCGTTTTTGTAGTATTTGTAATTTTTGACAAATGGCTAAAAATTAAAAATGAAATTTTTGACTAATTATAAGAACACTGTAAAAGGAAGTTGTGTGAGTGTATCACACCAGATTTTTATGCTTGGAGTTGCGTCGCGTGGTATTGTTTTGTTTGTTGATTTAGCGTTTTTAAAGTTTTTAACAGTTTTAAGTGTCGTTAATAGTGGTTAGTAGTGTTAGAAATATTATATAGTGACATTATTGTTTAAGAACTAAGGTGTTGTTATTGAAGAAAGAGATTATTAGTGGGTAGGTATTCTCCAGCATACATGGCCAACTTCTATTTTAAATAAACGCAATTTTTTGAAAGGGGAAGAAAATGGAGCTGAGCAATTATTATTTAACCCTCGAGGAAGCACACCGAGATAGATACATGTCGAAAATATCAACAATTGAAGTTGATCCTTACTTAATCGCATTAGAAGATTGCTCGACCGAGATTGAAAGTTTCCCGAAAGTTTTTTATCCGGATTTATTTAATTATTTAGTGTACGCCAAAAGTCTCGAGGCATATAATCAGGCAGCTTGTGGCTGGGTAAAGATTTGCGTGAAAACCTTTGGGTGTTGCGTGCTTGTATTAGGAAACGTAAGAATTTAATATATTATAATGATAATTATGTACTTAACTATATTGTTTGTTGTAGGTGTTGCACTCTCAACGTCTAAGAGAGAAGTTGCTATTGCCGTGGATAATTGCGAAGAAGGACGGTGAAATTGTGTTTGCGCATTGCGACTGAGTTGCTGGGCTTGGTGAAAGCTGTACACATGTGGCAGCAGTGCTATTTTGTCTAGAGGAAGCTGTGAGGAAGTTGGAGCAAGTTAGTTGCACGAGTAAAACGGCATATTGGATGCCCCCAACAAATAAGCCTGCCGATCCAAGTCGTGGGATGGACTTGGACTTTGCAACTGCAAAAAAGAAGAAAGTTGGGCACGATCAACCTCTGCGATGTAGAGACAAGGAGAGAACAGTTGTACCCTCAATGACTGAAGATGAGAAATTCGATTTACTTCGAAATTTGGCAAACACTTCTCAAGGTTCGGTACTGCATACCGTCACGAAGCCCTTTTCTGAGCGGATTTATGCTGAAATTGAATACAAGAAAAAATTTACGATTATGGTACATTAGAAGGAGGAGCACGAGAACAAAACATTACGTGAACTGCAAGAAATAGGTAATTATAGTTAAATACATTTTTTGTCTGTAATTTAATTAAATTTTATGAGAATAACATTTACCTAATGTAACAATTTTCAGGTTTGTCCGCAGATCTGTCGGTACCCAACCTAGACTGCAGAAATATTGAAAAGGAAACACGACTGCAGTCCAAATCAAGAGCTTGGTTTTTGTATCGAGCTGGAAGAGTGACAGCTTCTAAATTTAAAAGCTGTTGCAGGACCTCCGTGGATAAGCCATCCATGTCAGTAATCAAGTCCATCTGCTATCCCTCTCAATACAAATTAAAGGTGAAGGCCCTAGAGTATGGATGCGAACATGAGGTGCAAGCCGTTGCTGATTTTACTAAAAAAATGCAGGAGACGCATGAAAATTTTGGAGCGGACAAGATGGGTTTGTTCATAAATTCCAATTACCCATATTTTGGTGCATCTCCAGATGCAGTTGTACAATGCGATTGTTGTGGTATGGGTCTTCTCGAGGTGAAATGCCTATATTGTGCAAGACATAGTGGTGTAATTGAATTGATGGAAGAGAAAAAGAATTTTTTTTTGAAGTTTAAGGATGGTGAAGTGACAGTTTCAGAAGACCATGCCTATTATTATCAGGTGCAAATGCAACTTGCTCTTACGAAAGTAGACTATTGCTATTTACTTGCGTGGAGTAAGGAAAACTGTACTTTCACCAAAATCCAATTCAACAGCGTATTTTGGGAACGTGAAAGCAAAAAAGCAAAAAATCTGTTTTTTAAAGTACTTTTTTCTGAGGTAGGTACTGGGAAAGTATTTTACAAAAGCGGAAACAAAAGCAGACGAAGCAGAAGTAGAAAAGCAGGACAATGACTGGGAAGATGCAAGATGTCCTGTAGAGTTATATGATGAAGTTGTTCTAACAACATCAGAGGACGAAACAAATGGTGCTGCAGAATTGCTACAAGCCGATCCAAATAAAGTTTTGTATTGTGTGTGTCGGCAAGAAGACGATGAGAAAACGCCAATGATAGGGTGCGACTCCGGGTTCTGCAAAATCGAATGGTACCATTTGAGTTGCCTAGGTTTAAAAACAACACCTGATAATAATCCGTGGATTTGCAAGTTTTGCAAATAAACATTTATAACTCTTTCTGTAGGTTTAACATACAGATTTTATGAAATGTAATGCTTTTTTGTGAGCTAAGTAATATGTAAGGTATTATAATAGCTATTATATTAGTATTTATTTGTTGGAATTAAATAAAAATAATTTGCTTTTAACAGTTTTTTATTTGAAATATTTAGTCAAGTGGAACAATTCCAGGACACAAATTTAATAATACTGAACAAACCACTACTATTTTATCAATAAATGCAAAATCATCGTCCCCCTTTTTCAGGGCTACTAAAGGGGAAATTTCGTGCAATATTTTAAATTTTAATTTCAAAAGCCCTATCACTCTCTCGATGTGAATTCGTACGCTTGCTAATTTCCTTGTCGATTCTACCTCTAGAGCATTCAACTGTTTTCTTTTTTTTAAAAAGCAGGGCACTGTACTTCTGCACAATAGATTTTAACTGAATCTTCTATGGCAAAACCTCGATCGGCTACGACTAAGTCGCCCGGCATTAATTTGTCGAGAAAGCCACAGGTTTCAGTGATAAACTTATCACTTGCGCGACCCCCATACGCATTTGAAATAAACATTATAACTCCTTGCGGAGTAATGCCTATTAAAAATTTCATCGTGTGATGGTGCTTATGAGACCAAGTTTTTGCAGCTGCCTCCAGATTTGAGGGTTTCTCAATAAAAACCTCGAAACAATCAATTATCACTGTAGTGCGTAACTTAAAAACATTTTTAAATGAACTGGGCATGTTCATTTGTATATCCTCTCTGCTTGGCCATTGTATAAAACACTTTAGTCTGCAATAAAGAATTTCGACAACCCTTTCAAATGTTTGTGCCGCTGTTGTACGGTGGCACTGAAATCTATTGCCCAGATCAGTAAACGCTAAATTTAGCCTTAATTTCATTAAACCTAACACTAATTGTTGAAATTTTGTCAAACTGCCTTGTCCTGAAAGGTAAGGCTCTACTACTTTATAGACATTTTCTAAATATACATATTCAGGAAATCCTGTATAATATAATGTATTACTATCACTATTTTTGAAATAGTCCTGGTCTAACTTATATTTTTTTAATTCCTCCCTTAACGAATCAATTTCTTCATTTGCTTTACGAAGCCCAAATTGAAGCTGCTCGTGGGTGATCTCCGCTGGAACATCAACATCCATACTTTCTTCTACGTCTTCTGGTGGATTAATAGGTATTTGTTTAGTCTGTAATCAATTAAAACTGTAATACCTACTTTCAAATATAAAAAGTATAGCATTCAGATTCAGTACTAACATGCACAAAATCGAGCACTAAAATCAATCGATAAGATAAGATAAGATAAGATAAGAATTTATTAGTCCATATTGTAGCTTCTACATACAAAGAAGTATATAAAAACAATTCAGACAAGTCCAAAATTTAATATAAAAAACGCTAAGTATTGTAGGCATATAGCAATACACAAAATAAAAATATGCACTAAAGGGTCAGGTTGGTTCACCTTTAACACAGTGCTCAATAAACTCATTAATAGAATAACAAGCAATCTGAAGTAAGAAGTCTCTTAGTTTTCTCTTAAATATAGTTAGAGTTTTTGTTTGTCGTAGTTCAGCCGATAGAAGATTGAAGTATTTTGGACCGGCGTAATACATAGATTTTTTGTAGTAAAAATGATTGAAATCAGGGGCTCTAATATCATCTTTGTTACGAGTGTTATATTGGTGGTTGTCACCATTTAAGGCAAAAGTATCTTTCTTTACATATACATAGCATAATAACTTATATAAATATATACTAATGACGGTTAAAATTTTATTTTCACTGAATGTTCTTCTACATGAATCTTTAGGTTGTATGCCAAAAATCAACCTAATTATTCTTTTTTGACAAACAAATACTCTATTAAAATGTTGAGCCTGTCCCCATGACAAAATATGGAATGATAAAATAGGATATACAAGTCCGTAGTAAGTAGACATAAGTGCTGTAATGGAAAAATCATTTTTTAGGTTTAAAATAGCAAAAAAATTACGATTGAGTCTTAAGCACATATCATTTATATGACTACACCAGTCAAAATTATTATTTATACAAAGGCCAAGAAATTTGACGTCAGTAACCTTTGTTACATTCTTGTCACCAACTAAAATATCCCGGAGTCCGGGTGACTTAAATTTTGGGTAAAACTCAACAAGAACAGTTTTAGACATATTTATAATGAAATTGTTCTTGTTGCACCACAGTGTGAAATCATTAATAATTTGACTTATTTTTGTACTGAGGATATCAGGATCTTTGTCACTTACTATTATACTTGTATCATCCGCATACATAAAAGTTTTACCAAAAGCGATGTGCTCAGGCAGGTCATTTATGTACAAAAGAAAAATCAACGGGCCAAGGACACTGCCTTGAGGCGTACCTAATTTTAAACAATGTACGTCGGAGTATACATCATTGTTTTTCACAATAAATTTCCTATTTACAAGAAATGACACCAACCATTTATTCAGAGAGCCCCTTAAGCCGAGTGCATTCATTTTATCAGCAACAAAAGCTGGATTTACAACATCAAATGCACGGGATAAATCGAAAAAGATTCCAGCAGTAAATTCATTTTTATCAGTAGAGTTGTAAATATGTTGTACAAACTCGGTACTGGCAGTTTCTGTAGAAAATTTCTCTCTGAATCCATGTTGACAGGTTGTGATTAGTCCTCTCATATTAAGAAAACTAAACACTTGGTTGCAAACTACTTTTTCAAATATCTTAGATATACAACTAAGGAGAGATATCGGTCGGTAGTTTTCAATCATTTTGCGGTCTTGTTCTCTCCTTCCATATTACTGGCTCTTAGAAAATATCAAGACCACGCCCACAATACCTAACTACACATAGACCACGCGCATACATGTTTGACCTTGGGAAGTGTTCTGCTTTATTATAGAGTTATGATTATGATTATGATGATTATGATTATGATGATTATGATGATTATGATACTTATATCCTCAGTGAAACTTGTATACGTATCATGTTTGTATTAGTTGTGTATATTCTCTATATGTCAGAAGTTGGTAGTAGTTGGAAGTAAAGTTCTCAACTGTGCTGTGGAACAATTTGGTCTAAAAAATGTGTAGTCAAAAGATGGAGTTATCTTCATTAATACGCAGGGAAGAAAATACGCATGCCAGACTATGTTAGACCTCGAAAAAGTAAGTAAGTTCGGGCACAACTCAACTCAACCCGAAGTTAAATTAGTACCTACTTATAATTTACTTAATTATCAATTTTTTTTCATCCAAGTTGTTTTTTCTCTGTTTTAATTAATTTATCTTAATAGATTTTTTTTGCGATTGCCTACATGTACACATATTCCAGCTGGAAATGAACGTATTACAACTTTTTCTGTTTATTACCAGAATGTCAGAGGTCTGAGAACGAAAACTGATGCATTTAGTATAAACCATATATCTAATACTTACTATATTGCTAGCGGCTATGAGTGGGAAACTTGCCAAGGAAGTGAGACAGACAACCAACTCTTCAATGTATAATGGTGAGCTGTGTGCAAGCGCGGCGGCGTCGTCCGGCCAATGGGGAAGTGGTCAAGTTTAAAATTCGCTTCTAAAGGCGGAGTTCGAATTCTCACGCATGCGCACGAGACGCGTTATACTCTAAGTGAGACTATGTCGGCGCCGTAATGTTTTCTGAAGTTTCCAGGCCCTACCAGCAATATATGTGTATTATATATATGGTATAAACGTGTGTAGCGAACAATACAACCTAATCGCGCTGACAGAAACGGGGCTTGATAATAGTATTTGCAGTTCTGAATTATTTGACAACCGGTATGATGTTTTCAGATGTGATAAAGATGAGATAATTACTGGCAAAAAAAAAGAGGAGGTGTTCTCAAAATGATTCTCATTATGAGGGTGTTTCGGTGGCCATAATTGTTAATGGTAAATCTTATATTTTTAATGTAGTGTATTTTGTACCTAATGCATCGCAGGCGGTTTACAAACGTTTCTTTGATTACTTTGAAATCAATTGGATTAATAATAAAATTATTATAGTTGGGGACTTTAACATACCTATTATCAATAATAGTTATTATGATTTAATGCAGGGAAATACAGTAATTAAAAACATGAGCGAATTTAATAATTATTTGAATTTAAAATTATATAATAACGTTGTGAATGTTGATGGTGGAACTTTAGATTTGGTGTTGTCTAGTATAAATTTAGAAGTAATTAAAGAACAACTACTTGTTCCTGAGGACGTATATCATCCGGCTCTTGTATTGCGTATGCCGATAACTGATAACAAAAAACGACCCCATAGTATTGCAATATCGAATAATCAAAATCAACTAGATTTTAAAAAAGCAGATTTCTTACAGATGTAAATATTATTGAGGGATGCAGATTGGTGTATTCTTGAGGGTTTTTCTGATATCAATGAATGTGTTGTACATTTCTATTCTATTTTTGAAAATATTTTATGTTCCACAACCCCCTTTCGGCGTCGGCGTGCACGTGCGACTTATCCGAGTTGGTTTTCTAAAGAAACGAAAGATATTCTTAAAAATAAAAACTTTTACAAAAAAAGAATTCAAAATGCAGCTTATCATGCTGGCGAGTTTAAACGCTTGCGCTCTTTAGCAAAAAATAGTATTAGACAAGATCATACAAAGTATATTGAAAATATCGAGAAAAACCTACAAATAGAGGCGTTTTGGAACTATGTAAATAGTCGGAAATCAGATTCGGGTGAGACGTACTCTTACGAGCTGGAGGGGGAGGCTTCCACGTCGGAAACAGCAGCTCGGGGATTCGCCAAATGCAACATTTCAAATTACAGGCCTATATCAATTCTTTCTGCTCCCGGTAAAGTCTTTGAGCAAATTTTGTATAAAAAATTATACCAACACGTAAAATCAGAAATATGCGTAGAGCAGCATGGTTTTAGGGCAGGTCTGTCTGTGCAAACCAGGGCTGTGGAGTCGGTAACAAAAAATCCGACTCCGACTCCGACTCCGACTCCTGATATTTTAGTAGTTTGAATCCGACTCCGACTCCGACAGTACTAGAATGTTGATACCCCCCCCCCCCCTCATTCCTTTTCATCTACCTGATAAACTTTACCGGCTCATGACGAATTTTACAAGTTTTGCGGAATGTGGTTGATTATAATAAATTTCATATTTACAAATACTGCATTCACGGTTTTCAGCAACGTACTGATTTCACGTACCTACAAATACACAGAGAGGTTTACAAAGTTAAATGAGGAAAAGGATAAAATTTACTTTAAGAAGAATACATATCATGGCAAAATTTCATAAACGTGCATATGCCATTGTTATAACAAGAAAGTTCCTTACCTGCCTACTAAACTAACAGAACTAAAGTAGATTATTTTCTTAAGGGGTCATTTACTACCTGCCTACATAATACAAGTTTACTGAGTCATAGGAAATTCAAATAGTCTGAGGTCTGAGCAGGGTTGAGCAGATTTAAATTATTTGATTAAAATAGTGAATTTAATGGAGTAATTTAATTATCAAAATCATCGATTTAAATAATATTTTTTTATATTTTGCCAAATCAACAAAACAAATACACAAAAGAAGTGCCCTTCAAATATTGCCAATTAAACAAAACCACCATGAATAGTAACAATATAACAAAATGCTGAAACCGATTGAACTTTTAAAATACATCTTGAAACAGTTAAAACATAAAAATAAAGTGCACTAAGAAAGTTAGAAATTAGACTTAATACTAATAATAGTGATAATACGTACTATGCTTGTTTTATTGTTAATCACATAAAACAGTTATTGGTAAGATATAGAAAAACCATCTACTACGCTGTAACAGGACAAAGTCGTCATTTTTTAAATAGTTTGGTAGAAATTTAAATTTACAAACGGTGATCACACTGATTCTAGAACACACTCTGCACACTCGTGGATCTACGAATTAACATATTATAGTGCACGTACATCTTCATAAACTAACATAAATAAAGAAAAATCGATTTTTATTAACGCTGAGTCTGTCTTCAAATGGTCAGTGCTACAGTCGTTCAAATAGTTTGTTAGCTTTTGGTGTTTTTATTTAAAAAAAAATAAGTGGGAGTCCGAGTCGGGTAATTTATACTGACTCCGACTCCACCCAAAAAGTTCCGACTCCTCGACTCCGACTCCCGACTCCGACTCTACAGCCCTGGTGCAAACTAATTTAGCCTTATTTGTTGATTACATATCGACTGCTTTTGAAAATTACAGTCAAGTCAATGTAGTATATACCGATTTTTCAAAGGCATTCGATAGAGTAGATCACGATATTTTACTTGAAAAACTTGAGAGGCTAAATTTGTCTTTTCCTTTATTACAATTATTTCAATCTTATCTGCAAGGAAGATCACAATATGTCGTAATAGGTCCTCTTAAGTCAGAAGCATATGGTATGCCGTCGGGGGTTCCTCAAGGATGCAATCTGAGCCCTCTTTTATTTCTGATATTTATTAATGACATATCAAAATCAATTAACCACTGCAATTTTTTGATTTTTGCTGATGACCTGAAATTATTTTCAAACTCGCGAAACTTAGAAGAATCGATACGAATACAACAAGATGTAGACTCTGTTGTTGAATGGAGCGAAAAAAATAAACTATATTTTAACGCAGGCAAGTGTCGGATAATGACGTATAGTCTCAACAAGAAGAAGAAAATTTGTAATTATAGTATGAGCGGTGCTAACTTGCAAAGGGTTGAAAAAATAAGAGATTTGGGAATTCACTTCACAAACACTCTAAATTTTGATGAACACGTCACACCTACAGTAAATAGTTGCCTGAGAATCCTTGAATTCATAACGAGAACTTTCAAAAATTTAATAACATTTTGGCTGTCGAAACACTATTCAGTACCCTCATTCGATCGAAGCTAGAATTTGCGATTATAGTGTGGGATCCAGGAGTGGCGATGCACGCCCATGCATTGGAAACAGTGCAAAATAAATTCTTAAAATACATCTACTATAAAAAATATCGCAGGTATCTTGGCTTTGGATCCTATGAGGAAATACGACCCAAAATTTAAAATTGTAAAACTTTCCCAAAGACGCAACTTACTTAGTATGACTTTTTTGTTTAAACTTCTACACCATCTTGTAGACTGCCCACCTTTGTTAGCGCTCTTATCGTTCTATGTCCAGGCTTATAGATCACGAAAAAAAAACTTTTCTATATTCGACGTTATCGAACTCTAGTAAAAAAATTCTCACCCATTACTCGGATATGTTCTTTATTTAATTATTTAGACAGAATACTAGACTTTCAAATGGGCATTTTTTCATCATCTCTATAGCACAATTTAGATCACAGATAAATATATTTTTGTTTAAAATTGTTTATTTGATAAATGGTTGTAGTTAAATATCTGTATGTAAATAATATGACATGTATTAGGCATTGATATTTTTCGATAACTATCGAAAAATGTAATTAGGCGTTTCGCCTGTTTTGTTCATCAAATAAATAAATAAATAAATGTGCTGTATTTTTCACGGTTAGTGTAGCAATAACTGCCTGAATTTATTTTTAATTAAAATATTTGCTAATTTTACTTTTCTAAATTTGTACATGTAGCATGTTTATTATCATATTATCATTTTATATTTTATGCTGTATCACTCCTTGGTACAGCTGTTAACATTTTCGTTATTTAAAATTGTAATGAAAAGTTTTGCCATTAATAAATATTCAGTTACAACTTGCTTATTTGACTTTGACAATTAAGGCTGGGGAATATGGAGACAAAACGCAGCACTTTAAAATGTTCTAGTTAGTTACCAAACCAATTAATATCTTCGGCTGCGCTTTTGAACAGTAGTTAAATAAAGATAAGTGATGAGATTTTTATACATTTTGATATGCATTTCATTTTAAAAAGTGATTAAAAACGCTCGCAAAGAATAAAGAAAAGTAACCCTACTACTTCATAATTTAAACTGCTCATTTTGAATTTGCATACAAAATAATCTATATCAGTTTATTCTCCAAGTGCATTTAAAATTATATAACTAAAATACACTACAAATAAACGATTTGTTAATTAGTAGTTCAGGACAATAGTTTACTCCATAAGGACTGTACAAATTTAAAACGGCCGCCATGTTTACCACCCGTTTCTGGTTGCTTCGTAATGCTACCAATTTTACATAGATCGAGTCTCTATAAAACCTGATAGAGAACTGTAGCACAAACCGAATTTACCGTAGATTGCTACTCTGTACAAGGATGCCAGCTTGAAGGCTTGAACGAGAACGGCATTTTAATCCTGCCTTTGTAAAGGGATTATTAACTCAGACTCCCAGACCTGTGGCGTACCTGCCCTGAGCAAGAACCTGTAATCCTTGTCCCTGCCATAATGTTTTCAATTTTATTTTATTTTAGTTTTAAAGGGTCTTGGACACAACGCCCACTGGTCACAACGTCCACCACCTAGTATGGCCGCCATGTTGGACACAACGTCCACCGCTATTTTTATTCATAACGTCCACCCTGGTCACAACGTCCACCGCCACAACGCCCACTCTGGTCACAACGTCCACCTTCGCATTTGGTCATAACGTCCACCTTGGACACAACGTCCACCGCCACAACGCCCACTCTGGTCACGGAATGGGACGTTTCGCCGCCGCCGTTTCGCCACCGCTGGTTCGCCACGGCCGTTTCGCCGCCAGGCCGTTTCGCCGCCAGCCGTTTCGCCACCGAGCCAGTTCGCCGCCAAGGTTAACGATTTTAAATTTACAGAATGTTAATGTCTACGTTTAAGATTATTTTCAAAACAACAAATTCCTTAACGTACCTAATTCGAAAATAACTACCGAGTTAGTTAGGTTACGTTAGGTTAGGTTAGGTCATGATCATGTGTATATCTATATGTTATTCCAAATATTGAAATTGTTCTGGCGGCGAACTGGCTCGGTGGCGAAACGGCCGGTGGCGAAACGGCCTGGCGGCGAAACGGCCGTGGCGAATCGGCGGTGGCGAAACGGCGGCGGCGAAACGTCCTAGACCCCTCTGGTCACAACGTCCACCGGCGCCTGTTGAGAATAACATTTTACGGCGTTGGTCGTAACGTCCACCCTGGTCACAACGTCCACCGCCATAACGCCCACTCTGGTCACAACGTCCACTTTCAAATTTGGTCATAACGTCCACCTTGGACACAACGCCCACTTTTGTTTTACTTGTTATTTAATCAACCTTTAACTGCCTTCTTTAATGCTTTTTGTCTAATGTTGTTTAGAATTTGAAAATGTTGGTTTTAGGCTGTTTTATGTATTTTTTTAATCAATGTATAGTTTCAACTATTTCCTCCGTATTCTTGACGATTTTCTCTCTATTTTATGATGGTTTTGGTCTAGCGCAGTGGTCGCCAACCTGTCGATCGCGAGCTACCGGTAGCTCGCGGGGGCAATTCTGGTAGCTCTCACAACGATTTTAATTTAAAAAATACAAAATCAGAGAAGCTTCCTAAAATTCCACAAAAAAATCTAATTGTCATAATATTAAACATAAACAGCTGCAACGTTGCGGCGAGGGATCTGCCGCTGACGCCATGAAGCTAGAATCGGCTAGAACCGACCAGCCGGACCAGTGCGTTAGTGTTCGAGAACGATCTGGATTGCTTTGAACGGGATAAATACGCACGGCGCGGCGACATTGCGCTTAGTTTAAAACTGAACGCGTAACCAACGTCCAGCGGTTGGGTTAGTAGTGAACAACAAAAAATAATATTATGGCAAGCAGTTGTAAGAAGGTAAAGACATACCACTTTCATTCGGAATGGAAGAACAATACTTTTTTACAGAAGTTAAAGATAAAAATGTGTGTTTGTTATGTAATACTTCGGTCTCCGTTGCTAAAAACAGAAATATTGAGAGACATCATAAAACTGTACATTTTAATTTTGAAAAATCATTCCCCCTACATTCTGCCGCCAGAAAGGAGAAACTGAAACAGTTAAAAAAGCAGTTAATTGGACAACAATCAATATTTTTAAGAACAATCGACAAAAATAAGGCTGCAACTGAAGCATCGTACCGTGTGTCCCAGATAATTGCACAAAAAAAGAAACCTTATGAAGCCGGGGAAATGATAAAACATGCGTTTTTAGAAGCTGCTGACTCGTTATTTGCCAACTTTAGAAACAAAGACGAGATAGTTTCAGCTATAAAATCTATGCAACTTTCTGCTAATACAGTGATGAGACGTGTAGAAGTAATGAGCAATGATATTTTTTTACAGTTAAGAACTGACTTAGATAACTGTGTTTATTTTTCACTTCAACTGGATGAATCAACAGATGTCGTTGACACTGTCCAGATGGCCGTGTTCGTCAGGATGGTTTTTAGTGATTTTACGATTAAAGAAGATCTTTTGAAGTTTATTCCACTGAAAGGACACACTACTGGACAGCAGTTGTTTTCTCATTTAAAAAATATTATTTCTTCCGAGAAAATTCCAATATCGAAAATGATAGGCTTGACAACCGATGGCGCTCCAGCTATGGTGGGTTTTGATAAGGGTCTGGTGGCGTTATGTCGTAAAGATGAAACTTTTCCGCAATTTCTCTCTTACCACTGCATTATCCATCAGGAAGCATTATGTGGAAATTTCCTGAAACTAAACAACGTTATGAAACTGGTGGTAAAAATTGTGAACAAGATTAGAGCTCAAGCGTTACAAAGAAGATTATTCAAAACCTTGGCCGATGAAGTTGACTGTCAATACGGGGACCTACTCCTTCACTCTGAAGTCCGATGGTTAAGTAGAGGACGGGTGCTGAAACGTTTTAATGATGTCCTATCTGGCATAGTTCAATTTTTCAAAAAACGCGATGAACCGACTCCGGAACTAGAAAATTCAATCTGGCTTAGAGATTTTGGTTTTCTCGTGGACATTACCGAGAAATTAAACGAACTTAATTTGCAGCTTCAGGGGAGAGACAAAGAACTAGCAGAAATGATTTCTGATATAAAAGCATTTATCAAAAAGCTGGAGTTTTGGGAACAAAGCCTAATTAACAGTGATGGCAAGCATTTTCCTATTCTTTCAGAAAAAATATCTCAAAATCCATTAGAACCCTATGACAGCAAATATCATGTAGAAATAGTTTCTACCCTGAAGAATAACTTCAAAAATCGTTTTAAGGATTTCAACGAAATGGCTTTAGTAGCGCAGTTTGTTGTTTCACCCTTTATGGAAATTGATATCCAACAGTTTGCAACTTGTGTTATGCAGAACTTTGGCGAAGACATCGCTGCAACAGAAATGGAAGTAATTGATTTTCAAAATGATTTAGCCTTAAAATCGTTAGTCTCAAGTACCAAATGTATCTGGCCTATTGTAAGTAAAGACAAATATTCAGTTCTATGCCGTGTTGCCTTGAAAGTGAAAGCATTATTCAGTTCAACCTATTTGTGTGAATCTTCTTTTTCCAATATGAAGTTTATTAAGAACAAATATCGCAATCGACTTACAGATGAACATTTGGAGAATTGTATTCGAATGGCTGTATCAAATTATACTGCAAACCCTAAAAAAATTATCGATGAGTCTGAGTGTCAGCCTTCTCATTGAACGTGCTTTTTTATTTTTCAATGTTTATGTTCATGATAGTGCGTTACTTTTTTGTTGTTATTATTAACTATTTTTAAATCTTACGTGACATGCCGTTGTGGCTGGATAAAAGTTTGTGTTTATTTTTCAAACAACTTCGTTTGGTAGGTAGGAATGTAGTTATTATTAGTACCTATGTATTATGTATTACCAGTTAAATAAATAGTAAAATAAATACATATAATGATAAATTAACTGTGGATTATTTCATTTACGTTGCGTTACGTGGCTTCCGTGTGGGTAGCTCGCTGTTTATTCCAAAATTAACAAGTAGCTCAACACATTGAAGAGGTTGGCGACCACTGGTCTAGCGTATGCATTTCCCGCTCGTTTCTCATATAAATCGGTAGGTATACGAAGGATAAGGGTCCTATTATAACACTAAATATACCCAAAGATTCATTGGCGATACGCCTCATTCGAAAAAAACGTTTCCTTATTGTTTATTGTACCAGTAGGTAAGTATTTACAAGTCCCTAAAAACTAAAAATAAAAGAGAAGGTTGACGTCACTGAAAAGAAGTGGTTATACCGGGTGAGTCATTTCAATCTTTGGACGCGTTTATCCAGTGAGGAAGCAAGATGGTGAAACATACCGCGGGACAAAATTGTTCGGGGGGTGGGGGGGGGGTCAAATTTCAAATGGAACCCCCCATTTTTTTCCATGGATTCGGGATCCTGATAAAAAATTATGAAATTTTTGTCCGAACAATTTTTCATAAAAATGCTTTCTTCTGTCAGAATTATGACCCCCCCCCCCGCCCTATTTAAGAACTACAGTGAATGGACATTTTCCCGAAACAGCACATATGATTGTTAGCGCTCGATATGGAGTTACCAGGTCTACAGCCATAAAATTGTCCTCACACGATGTCATCACAGCTGTCAGGTAGCTGTCATCAGGGCCAAAAGTGTCAATGTTTCACCAAAATGACCAGAACGTTAGATTGGACCTACGCTCGTGATGTACGGTCATGACCAGAGCGCGGGGGAGAGCCACTGACTCCCGGCGAATTTAATGAGAACACCCCGTACATGAGAGGTAAGGGGACTCACGCGAAAAAGCACTCCGTACGTGAGAGGCAAGGGGACTCACGCGAAAAAAGCACCCAGATGGGAACAAAATCCCACCACGTCCACGTCGTTGTTTCTGGGTAACGCCAAGGGTGGGATTGTGAGATGCGCTAAAACTGACCGAAGAAAGCATTTTCATGAAAAATAGTTCGGACAAAAATTTCACATTTTCTATCAGGAACCCGAATCCATGGAAAAAATGGGGGGTTCCATTTGAAATTTGAAAGTTGACTCCCCCCCCCCCCCCGCAAGGGTGAGTACGAGGGGGGAGTGGATTTTAGTTCCAAAAGTTGTCCCCCTTCACCCCGAACAATTTTGTCCCAGGGTATTTTTTACCATCTGGCTTCGCTCACTGGTTAAACGCGTCCAAAGATTAAAATGACTCACCCTGTATAGTTGTGTTCAAATAAATCTGGGACAATGTTTTTTCATATGTAGGTTCAGTTAAGAATTGAAGAATATCTCCATGGATCTTCTGCTATCAGAAACAGTTACATTAACAGGTACTGAAATCTGTAACTCTTTCTGATAGCAGGAAATCCATGGAGATATTCTTCAATTCTTAACTCAACCTGCATATGAAAAAAACATTGTCTCAGATTTATTTGAAGATGACTGTACCTGTTATCATTAGTAATATAACAAGGGCGAGACCAGCACGAGAACTTTGATGGACAAAATTATTTGTACAGGTTACAGAATCTAGATTGAGATGCTGTCAAAATCGGAACTAATGTTAGAATCTAGTAATTTCCAAGTTTCGTATTGGTAACATTTTTACATCTATCATATTGACATTAAGGGCCGGTTCTACAATCCAAGGATAAAGTTATCTGGGGATAAATACCCTAGAAACGATTGTTGTAACAAAGAAAACTATGACAATTATATCTCGGATAGCTTATTCTAGGTATATAAGTACTTACATTGTAGAACCGGATCTAAATTGTTAACCTTATTTAAGCTAAATAACACAATAAATCAGAGGCGTACGCAACATTGCGGTATGGTGTATCATCGTTCTTGAATGTTAAAAGGATTGCGGCAATAATGGTGGTAAGTTGAACAACCAGGCTCTGCTATACCTTCTATCCCTGCAACAGCAATGTTCACACTTTAAAACACACAAGAATCTGTCATATGACGTTAGTCACTGCGCAAACGAAATCCTTCTACCCACAGTTACTGATTACTTGTCATTTAAAATGTAACCAAACTTTGTATGTTTGACAACTTTCCACATATTGCCAATTCGTCATATATGATCACAGCGCCTTTCATGACCTACCTTGAGAGTCAATCTAGTTTCTGTGACCTGCAAGTATGTCGCCCGCGTTTATATTTTGAAGATTATTAAACAGTATACGAATTATGATTTAGAATTGACCTAATAACGCAAAAAGACTCAAGTTGCTTGTTTTTTGGCATTCTACCGGGTGGCCATTAACATCTGCGATCCCGGTAGCCATGGAATTAGCTACTTATAAATGTTGGTTAGCATTATACATATTTCAATTATAATAAGTATTGGTACAAAATGTAATAAAATACAAATAAGAGGAGGAGAGTGTGCCCCAGAGTCTGCAGTTTAGCCTACGACTCGATTATAAAAATCTCCTGTTCTAACTTCATTACTTATTGCAATCTGTAATAATTTTTGACAGATAGCAATTTTAATTGTAAGGACATTAATGACATTTAGTTCAGTTGGATTCATCACTTTAATAAAGCGGTGTTGATTCCAAAGGTAATGTGATATCAGATATTTATGGCCACCCGGTACTTCCAATAATGACACCATCCACGCTTGATAAGCATCCCTAAAGTGTTTATCAGGTAATCAGTTCAGTATTGGTCAATTAAAAAAAAATGCATGGTTCTCCTTGGATGATATCAGTTATGTGACAGTTGAGTCCAACTAAATAACGTTCGTGTGTTTCATTAATTGCAAGTGGCCCATTTGTTTCAATCTTTTACCACAGACTTTAGAATACCAATGCTTATATGATTTTAGTTATTTAATGTTACATAGGGTCTAATAATGACCTTGACCAATTGACCAATGTGTCATAAAAAATGCATTGTCATGAATATATACAGTGTGGTCCATTAAGTGTGCAACAAATGGGACATTTTTTTTATTAGCTGTACAATCGATATTTAAATACCGCCAAAAGTTAGTGCATATTCTATAACCATATCAAATGCCCTTAGAATAGCTTCAAGACAAACAATATACAGGGCAGGACAAAAAATATGAAATTCGTTCAAGAATAAAGTTACCTTATTTCAAAAAATATAGCAAAATTTTATTGATAAAAGTTGTTTAGAATTAAAAGTTATGCTCAAATACAAATTCATGGCCTTCTATTCGAATTTTGATTCTTTTTTCGACAATTTTGTATTACCCCCGTATGATACTTTTTTTTATTGTTCTGATTTTATATGTATTTAAAGTAGCAACAACCACATCACTTTTAAATAAATTTTAGCAACTTGAAGCGTATTTGTAAAATTTACTTGGATTTATATTTTTTTAGGTAAGCGTCCACTTCATGTTTGTTGCAACGATATTTAACAGAACTTTAGAATTTCGCAAATATTCTTTTTAACAAAGCAAATGCTTTACTAATAATAATTTACAAATATAATGTTACACAAAAGAATCAAAATTCGAATAGGAGGCCGTGACTTTGTATTTGAGCATAACTTTTGATTCTAAACAACTTTTCTCAATAAAATTTTGCAATATTTTTGAAATAAGGTAATTTTATTCTTGAACGAATTTCATATTTTTGTCCTTCCCGTATGCTGTTTGATTTGGAGCCATTCTAAATACAGCTGAAATGGTTATCGAACATGCACTAACTTTTAACCGTATTTAAATTTTGATTGTACAACTAATAAAAAAATGTCCCATTTGTTGCACACTTAATGGACCACGCTGTATATATGCTGCAAAAATTACGTATTAACTCCATGTTACGTACGTTATTAAGAGGCACATTCTGAGTAGGAAAAAAGTTACACAAAAATTCCTTGTCTTATATTTACGAAGATATAGCGAGTTTTATTAATTTCAAAACTAGCAGAACTGGCAACATTGTTTAATTACAAATAGGTAAGGCTACATTGTTTTTATAGATATAACACTTAATTGAAATAACTGTAATTTTCCACTGATCTGTTATTTGTTGTTTATGTCTGATGTGCGGGTATACCGGGTGGCAATGAGATAAGAGCTACGTGTCTATCTCCTTTACTTATGATCGGATTTGCATTAAACTTGTTGCAAGAATATTAAACATAATTTCGGATTGACAGAAGGATATAGTCAAAATATCCAACTTCTGGTTTTACCGGAAATGTCATTAACTTTGATCTTTTAAAGAGATCACCCTACATATTTTATGTTTCGACAGAAACTGACACAAAATCTAACCTGCTAACCTCGAATTTGACATA
This sequence comes from Agriotes lineatus, assembly GCA_940337035.1. NCBI lineage: Eukaryota > Metazoa > Arthropoda > Insecta > Coleoptera > Elateridae > Agriotes > Agriotes lineatus. Next base: position 61,565,374 of record OW679200.1, read on the forward strand.
GACGTACAGCGCCGTCAACATAGATTAAAGAAAAATCAATATTAAATAACTTTTTTAGCGGTCGTATTTTATTTACAATTTTTATATTACAGAATGAGATCATACTAGAAACGTATATAATACAGAGCATTATGCCACTCTATCAACTGTTTTGGTTAGGAAAGGAGGAAGCATTAAAGGTAACACACAAACAAATAAAACTATTAAAATATTTGACAAAGATAACTGGATACGTATATTGAACATGTTACTCGAGCTAATTGGAATCAGTTGTGCTCTGAATCCTAATTTAGCAACTGAAAAATATATCGTTTGTTCAATAACTGTAATAGCTATTTAAGTAACAAGGAATGTAAGGGCCTATTAACATTTGAGCAAGGCAAGTACAAGCCAAGGCGCAGCCGCGGCTTGTTGCCTGCCGAAAAAATAAATTATACAATCAATACATTAATTATGAAAATGTTCCCCCAGATAATTCGACCATATTTTTATCCCCAGTAACTAATAAAGAAATAAGTAATTTAAAGAACACCACATCATCAGAAATAGAGAACTTGACTAACGCAAACTTAAAATTATTAAAAAGAAAACAATAGTTTATCTAACCAATGCAGTTTTGTATGAAATCAAGTCCTAAACACTGATATATTTCCAGATGTTCAATGTGCGGTTGTTGAAATGGCAGTGCAACACCAGTTTTACAAATTTGGTTGGCTACGATGAAAATATGTAATTAAACCTTCTACACGGCTATTTATTATTTGCTAAACCAGTTTTTTGAGGAAAAGTTATTTTTTTAAATGCCACTACCAAGAGCCATCGTACTATTAGATAGAATTCGTAATTACTAGTCTAACGATGGGCACTATGCCCTACTTTATATTTATTTAAAACTGAAAGATGTTTAATTAATAAATTTTTAAAATATGATTGTGATACCTAAACAAATTTGGCATCACTGTCGTATGTAGTTTGAGCCTTAGATTCCGAAAAACATAAAATATGTAGAGTGATCTCTTTAACAAATCAAGGTTAATGACATTTCCGGTAAAACCAGAAGTTGCATATTTTGATTATATCCGTCAGTCAATCCGAAATTATGTTTAATATTCTTGCAACAAGTTTAATGCAAATCCGTTGATAAGTAAAGGATATAGAGACATGGCTCTTATCTCATTGCCACCCTGTATACCTCGTACATCAGACATAAACAACAAATAACAGATCAGTGGAAAATTACAGTAGTTTCCATTATAGGACATTCAGTAAACACAAAAAAAAATTTTTTTTAAGTTGGTATGTGCATATAATTTTCGTATTAGGGATTCTGTATTTTGTTTTGAAAGGTTTCCACACCTGCATACAGGCAGATTTGAATTTAAAAATGACAATTAGTATTTCTCATTATCGATGTCAAAGTAGATATTTTTCTAGAAATTCTCACCTGAAGTTAATACCTATTAATAAACGCTATGTCAATGGTATCCAACACAGTATTTGTATAATATTCTTAAAAGTAGTTAATTACAATATTTATGACAGATGGGAAGTAAATATCACACCCTTAACGTATTTGTTTTAGTAACTTTTTGTAAGTACGTTCCTAGACAAAGATAAATTCTGGCAGTACACTCATGAAATTTTGGAAATGAAAGGCCACTTTGTGTTTTTATATTTACTGAACAGGCTATAAATGTTATATCTATGAAAACAATGTAGTCTTACCTATTTGTAATTAAATAATGTTGCCAGTTCTGCTAGTTTTGAAATTAATAAAACCTCGCTATATCTTCGAAAATATAGGACAAGGAATTTTTGTGTAACTTTTTTCCTACTCAGAATGCGCCTCTTAATAACGTAAAATGGAGTTAATACGTAATTTTTGCAGCATATATATATATATACGAAACGTCGTCCAACTCCAAGTGCCATTCAAGATGTTCTTCAACCAGTTGGAGAAATCTTCGAATTTATTAAGCGGTATGACACCCTGAAATGTTTACCTTTAATATATATATATATATAAATACTGTATGACACAAATGATTCTTTCAATAATTGACGTCCATCGTTTTTTTTCCAACTTAATTAAATTTTGGTTGACTGAGTCAACAGTTGTCTCTTTTTCAATCGATTTTTTTAGCTCGACCCATTTCTTAACACTCTCAAAATGCCCCTTACTTTTTTCGTGCCTGTCTAAATTTTGAGATAAGTGTCGCCAGTCAGTATAACCTTTATCATCGTTAAAAACATTATCAGTAACTTTAAATAATTTGCAACAAAAACAAAATACAGAATTATTTGACTTAGAATAAACTAACCATGTTCTAGGAACTTTTTCATTATTGCTTAATTTTTTGTCATAATAAGTAGTTGAAAAAGATCTGTTTGAATCGTCTAATGGAAATGCAATATTTTTCAATTGTAATGGCCCCAATTCAAGAATAGACATTTTAATGTTATCTGTTAAAACTTGCGGCCAAAGAGCAGGATCTTTCAATATTTCCATCCCAGCGTCCTCAGCAGCAACCTCGGTTGGTGGTGGTGAATCCGGTGTGTCCTGTGCATCCGCCTCGGATTTATTATTTTCTTGCCCTATTTCTGGATTTTCCATATGCGTGTCCTTGTTCGAATCAAGCTGTTCCTCCACTTGCAGGCTTGTTGATGGTTGTTCGGCTGCAGCCGCCGTGGAAACAAAAAATTTTTTTAAGGAGCCAGCCAGTCCTTTTTTAATTTCGTCTTTTTCGGACTTTCTTTTTCGATACTGAAAGCCGGAAAGTCTCTTTCTGTCATCGGCCATCTGAATTAAGCACAAATAAATTCTAAGGATAGCGAAACAGAAAAATAAGCAGAAAAGTTCAAATGTTTAAAATAATGAAAAATACTTACGTTTTAAAACTTTCAACTTTAAAAAGCACTATATTATTTAGCTCTTGCTTGAAACGTTTAGCCTTTTTATTTCTGCGTAGTTCAGTATAATCTTACTAGCATTCAATCGCAAACTAAACTAACCCCCAATTGCCCTTTTTAAGTTTGTTATCGTATATGCCGGCGGCATGCATGAGCATGAAGCATGTTGCAACAAAGCACAAATACACAATTTACTCATTATTTTTGTGTCTAAAGAGGGCCGCTTAGTCTAGCTGATTTCGCTGATCTATATAGTTTCGTGTTTCATGACGCTGCACCATAGCGACAGAGCGATAACTCGTGTGTCGGTATAATCACCGTGTACAATAGCAAACGGCACCGACGCGACGTGTTTATAATAAAAATAAATTATAAGTAATAAATTATTATTGTATGCTTGCCGCCTTAAAAATGCAACCGTTTCTCTGTATCAAGTTACCTTTATACGAAAAAAAGCCAAACACAAGACTATAACTTGATAAAAAATGTTGCATTTTCTAATGCCGCAAGGCACAAGCATACCTATCTTAAATTTCTTTCATTTTTCATTTTGCCGCCCCAAATAGTTTGCCGCCCGGGTGCTGTGCACGCTTTGCACCCCAGGCACGGCTCGGCCCTGCCCTCAACTGTCACATATCTGATATGATAATTGACCAATACTGAACTGATTACCTGATAAACACTTTAGGGATGCTTATCAAGCAGGATGGTGTCATTATTGGAAGTAGAATGTCAAAAAACAAGCAACTTGAGTCTTTTTGCGTTATTAGGTCAATTCTAAATCATAATTCGTATACTGTTTTTATATAATCTTCAAAATATAAACGCGGGCGACATACTTACAGGTCATAGAAACTAGATTGACTCTCAAAGTAGGTCATGAAAGGCGCTGTGATCATATATGACGAATTGGCAATATGTGGAAAGTTGTCAAACATACAAAGTTTGGTTACATTTTAAATGACAAGTAATCAGTAACTGTGGGTAGAGGGATTTCGTTTGCGCAGTGACTAATGTCATATGACAGATTCTTTGCGTTTTAAAGTGTGAACATTGTTGTTGCTGGGATAGAAGATATAGCAGAGCCTGGTTGTTCAACTTAACACCATTATTGCCGCAATCCTTTTAACATTCACGAACTGATAATACACCATACCGCAATGTTGCGTACGCCTCTGATTTATTGTGTTATTTATCTTAAATAAAGTTAACAATTTAATGTCAATATGATAGATGTAAAAATGTTACCAATACGAAACTTGGAAATTACTAGATTCTAACATTAGTTCCGATTTTCACCGCGTCTCAATCTAGATTCTGTAACCTGTACAAATAATTTTTCCCATCAAAGTTCTCGTGCTGGTCTCGCCCTTGTTATATTACTAATGATAACAGGTACAGTCGTGTTCAAATAAATCTGGGACAATGTTTTTTTCATATGCAAGTTGAATTAAGAATTGAAGAATATCTCCATGGATTTCCTGTTATCAGAAAGAGTTACAGATTTCAGTACCTGTTAAAGTTTAATGTAACTCTTTCTGATAGCATAAGATCCATGGAGATATTCTTCAATTCTTAACTGAACCTACATATGAAAAACATTGTTCCACATTTATTTGAACGCGACTGTATAACCACGTTTTTTCAGTGACGTCAACCTTCTCTTTTATTTTTAGTTTTTAGGGACTTGTAAATACTTACCTACTGGTACAATAAACAATAAGGAAACGTTTTTTTCAAATGAGGTGTATTGCAAACCAATGAATGTTTAGGTATATTTAGTGTTATAATAGGGCCCTTATCCTTCGTATACCTACCGATTTATATGAGAAACGAGCCGGAAATGCATACGCTAGAGAAAAACCATCATAAAATAGAGAGGAAATCGTTAAGAATGCGAAGGAAATAGTTGAAACTATACATTGATTAAAAAAATACATAAAATAGCCTAAAACCAACATTTTTAAATTTTAAACAGCATTAGACAAAAAGAATTAAAGAAGGCAGTTAAAGGTTGATTAAATAACAAGTTAAACAAAAGTGGGCGTTGTGCCCAAGGTGGACGTTATGACCAAATGCGAAGGTGGACGTTGTGACCAGAGTGGGCGTTATGGCGGTGGACGTTGTGTCCAAGGTGGACGTTGTGACCAAATGCGAAGGTGGACGTTGTGACCAGAGTGGGCGTTATGGCGGTGGACGTTGTGTCCAAGGTGGACGTTGTGACCAAATATGAAAGTGGACGTTGTGACCAGAGTGGGCGTTATGGCGGTGGACGTTGTGACCAAATGCAAAGGTGGACGTTGTGACCAGAGTGGGCGTTATGGCGGTGGACGTTGTGACCAGGGTGGACGTTACGACCAACGCCGTAAATGTTATTCTCAACAGGCGCCGGTGGACGTTGTGACCAGAGTGGGCGTTGTGGCGGTGGACGTTGTGTCCAAGGTGGACGTTATGAACAAATGCGACGGTGGACGTTGTAACCAGAGTGGGCGTTGTGGCGGTGGACGTTGTGACCAGGGTGGACGTTATGACCAAAAATAGCGGTGGACGTTGTGTCCAACATGGTTGCCATACTAGGTGGTGGACGTTGTGACCAGTGGGCGTTGTGTCCAGGCCCCGTTTTAAACAACACTGAAACATCCTTCTCTCAGAAACGGAATATTAAAAATACCAGCCATTAAACTGCAGATGTTATTATTCTGCGTATATTAAAACAATCCCCATTAAAAGTTTCCAATTAATAAAACCGTAATTTGATCGCAATTATTTGCCTATAATGTTATATGAAAGAATTTTCTGTTTCCCTTTCATGGCGTCCTTTCTCTCAACATTATGTTTAGGTGAATAAACTGAATCTGTGAATAAAAGGGCGTGGAAAAAAGCCGGGATAAAAGCCGCAGGTATAAATATTTCACATATTTAATAAATAAATAATTAAAACCTAGAAAACAAAGATTTGATCCACTACTAAGGGAGCCTAGATATACTAAAAAATGTGAAGTTTCATTGTTTTACATCCCAAAATAACAGCTGCTATAATAACCTGTATAAACTTTATTTTAGGTTGGAAGACAACTGTTTATATACACATTAAAATATTAATAATAATAATATAGAGACTTTCATGTGACTATCCTAATCTATTAATTAAGGTTGATGTTTGACCTATGCTGAAAGAATAACGACACATTGCTAAACAAAAAACATTTATTATCAACTTACTCGTGTTGAACTTACTTCAAAAAAGATTTTTGCTACGATCGTGCCAAAATGACAATTTTTTGCACTGTTTCTAGTGTCAAAAGCGACGTTTGTAGCACTCTTAATATTCACGCCCGAAATACGTCTTATTCGCACGTTGCCATTGGAGGCGTTTTTTACTACTAAATTAAAACACGCTTTGCCGTAAGTTTGACTGTCAACATAACCTAGAATATCTAACACAATGTGACGGATAAAGTGTCACCGAACTAAGTTTTTATATTTCTGTTATGATCGTAGAAAAAATAGCGTATGATACAGGTGTATAAGTGCCATTAAAGAAGCGACGTTTAAAGCACTTTGCTAGCGCGTCGTGCTCTTAAACTCGCCGCACGTGCTTTAAAGGCGTACTTATACACTAGTATCATAATATACTATTTTAACAAAACAATAATGTTGAAGTAGAACTTAATTGTCAATTGTAAATGTCATTTTGTAGCTTACATTTGTTTTCCTGGGGTTTTCAAGAGAATTTCTTTCATTTTCCTTGGGTTATTTTTCCGGGGGTTGTTTTCCGCTGGCTATCTTTCCATTCACGTTGTAGCAACTAGCCTAGTAATTAAACATTTCTTGTAATTTTGTTGTTGGATATTTTATTAAATTACTGACTACAAAACATTAATAAAATATAAAATTGCAGTTCCTGTATACCGGGTGCTGACTTGGGCGACGCACCATAGGAATTTGCATAGTAAATTCTTTATGTTCAATTATTTGCTCCCCTAATTATTTTAGAGCTAAAGTGTAAATACATTTTTTGTAGAGAAAAAAATACTGCATCCATTCATACTGTTGCTAACAATTTTTCATTTTCCAGAACCGAAGGAATACAAAAAATCAAACTAGCATTTTTACAAAAATCAGTGATGCCATGGAATTATTGAAACAAGCCAATGCCAACGCAAGTGCGTGCGGAGCGACATATGTGTTGTTTGTTTGTTTGTCATTGATGTTTGACGTTTATAATAATTCATTATTAATTATGTTCTGCTTAATGTCTCTAAGGTACCTAGACCTTGTCCATAACAAAAATTGTTTTACGAGTATGGCGGACGTTCGTTAAGTAAGCTCCTTGTTTATTGTAAAATATCCGTATCGGCAAATTCCAAACAGTACAACCATTAATAGACTGATTCATTTTAAGTTTAAGACTACAGGCACGTTATTAAATAATTGTAGGTGCAATAATGAGGTTCAGAACTTACAACGAAACGAGAAAAACGACAATACGTTCAATCTTTTGACGGCAGTGACACTTGCGTTGGCATTGGCTTGTTTCAATAATTCCATGGCATCACTGATTTTTGTAAAAATGCTAGTTTGATTTTTTGTATTCCTTCGGTTCTGGAAAATGAAAAATTGTTAGCAACAGTATGAATGGATGCAGTATTTTTTTCTCTACAAAAAATGTATTTACACTTTAGCTCTAAAATAATTAGGGGAGCAAATAATTGAACATAAAGAATTTACTATGCAAATTCCTATGGTGCGTCGCGCAAGTCAGCACCCGGTATAATTGTTGTTGCTTGTAAAGAATCTGTACTATTTACAGAATTTATAGAAGACGAAATTATATTTTGATATCAAACGACTTACTACGAATTTACTTTTTTATAGAAAATATGCTAAATAAAAGCTACAAACACGTTAAAAATTTACTGTCAACAATCAATACAATATTGACCTATTAATCAAATACCGATCTGTATAATAGAAGCAGTTTCTTGTGTATTAGTCGGTTCAATATACATTTAAAAAATCTGGTGTGACACGCACACAAAATACTTTTACAGCGATCTTATAATTAGCAGAAATTTTTTAATTTTTAAGCATTTGTCAAAAATTTTCAAAAATTACAAATTCTACAGAAACCGTACAAAATAGAGCGTTATTGAAAAGACCATTTTTTCTAAAAGTTTAAGCCGAATTAAAAAATGTAATAATATACCGGGTGTTCTATTTAAAATAGGAGTTATTAAAAAAAAGAAACAAAACAAAAGAAACCCATTTGAAAGGTATTCAACTGGAAAATCACCTATCTCACATTAATACACATTAAATATGTAAGAAAAATGTAAAGTTTTAAAAAAATCGTTAGAGCCGTTTTTGAAAAAATCAAAAAAAAAATCACAAGAGTAAGCACCTACTTCCGGTTATGCGATTTTCTTCAAAAGCTTGCTGTCGCATCTACATACTAGACAAAACTTATATATGAAGTATCAACGCCATACCTCTTTTCGTTTTGTGAAATATTCTGTTCACACACACACAGACATGCAGACTGACAGACCAATGAACAAAACATGTTTTTTGGATTCCGGGGATACTAAAACGTGAAGATCTGTTGAAAACTCAATTTCGAATTTTTGGGGCAAATCCAATACTTCCTTTATTGTAAGAAAAGGGGAGTAAAAATTGAAGGTCACGTGTTTAATTTGAGGGTTAAACAGAAATTTACAATTTCCAAGTCTTGGGAACAGAAAAACATTAAAAATTACTTCATTTTATAGGTTCTAACATTACTGCTGGGATTATAAAGATATACATTAAAGAAAATCATCCATAAAGTTACGAGAAATGGCAAATCATTAACCTTGAGGACTTCATCGGTTTGTTTGGGAAAGGTCATTAGACGGGATTAAAATTACATGGAGATTCTCTCTCAAGCTTAACATTCTAGTTACATGTGATGGGCCAAACAACACAATGCAATGCAAATTATTATTAAGTTTGACTTTAACACGCCTCGGTTTATAGCTCAGCGGTAGGGTTACTTCAATGGCGTCGGTTTCGGAAGAGGAGGGTAGGCGTTACCCTCAGCTAGACACTGGATTTGATTGGAACAAAGTTTATTATATTTACACTACTAACTAACATACAGATAAGCTTATAACTAGGTAACATATATGTACATAAAAAGAAAATGGCGGATTGGCATCCGCAGTTGGAAGCTGGTGTGATCCTTCGGAGGCGATGCCGGCGGCTTCCTTCTGCGGTGGCAGCGGCGGCGGTGGCGGCTGGCGACGGGGCGGCGGGCTGAGAGCAGCGGCGGCGGCAACGTCGGCGGCAGTGCCGATCTCCTTGGCGGAGGCGGCTTCCTTCGGCGGTTGCAGCGGCCGCGGTGGCGACTGGCGACGGGGCGGCGGGCTGTGAGCAGCGGCGGCGGCAACGTCGGCGGCAGTGCTGATCTCCTTTGGCGGAGGCGGCGGCTGGCGGAAGTGGCTCGATTTCCCAAATTCCCCGAAGACGGCAGACAGCAGAGTCCAATGAAGTGGATTGGCTCTAAGTCCACGTAGGTGATAGGCTCGGAATCCAGCGAGGGCGATAGGCTCCAAGTCCAAGAAAGCGGCAGCTCGGTGAACGGCAGAGTTGTCCTGGGAGGCTGGAATGGCTGCTGGTGGTCCTGGAGGCTGTAATGGCTGCTGGTGGTCCTGGAGGCTGTAGTGGCTGCTGGTGGACTCTCCTGGATTGAGTGTTGCTGGATTGACCCGCCGAGGCAGAGTTGTCCTGGGAGGCTGGAATGGCTGCTGGTGGTCCTGGAGGCTGTAATGGCTGGTGGTGGTCCTGGAGGCTGTAGTGGCTGCTGGTGGACTCTCCTGGATTGAGTGTTGCTGGATTGACCCGCCGAGGCAGAGTGATTTCCTACTGCCAGCGTCCGACTATTTAAAGGGGCCAGTCCTTTGTCAAACGCGATCTCGCAGCTCATTGGTCGAAGTAGAAGGGATGTTTTTGCCCGTTTATGATGTATTTCGGATTATCGCGTTTAATTGAGCGGCGTGATCAATTATCGACTTGATTTGGGTCGCAATCAATGGTCGTTGAAATGTTGATTCTAACGACACCCAATTTGCTAGGTTTTGGTAAAGATTAATTGAAATTGGAATTTTTTTAATTCCGTGTTCGGCGTAAAACTTACTTAAGCATTACTCTTATTGCGTATGTTAAGAAGTTATTTTTGCTTCGATTTGGTTGCGCGCTAATTTTATATGAATTTTGATACTATTCAAGCCTTCCTGGGATGCTTCCTTCCGCTAATTATAATTTAATTTGTAATTTTGCACCCTTGCCCGCTGTACTCGGTCGTGGCCCTGATTTCTTCGTTACAAAATGCTTTTCCGCCGGGCCGCTGTGTACGCTGAATTTCGGCCGCTCCGCCCGCATGCATTCGCTGGCTGATGGAAAATTCGTTTTTCTCGACCTGCCTGGGTGCTAGAGACTTGGGGTTGATTTTATCAGGTGGCGGTTAAATTTTCCTATCGGCAGGTATCCTTATGTGGGGGTTTTGATTGGGCGCACTCTGATTTAAGAGCGTTTTAGTAATTGAACTTGGATTATTAATTTGGTAGCGCGTTCGGAGTTTGTTCTAAGCGGCGCCGTTTTTTTGTCGGCTTCCGGATTTATTGGGATGTTTTATGTGCTTGCAATTTTTTTGTTTTGGGGTCTGGCGAGCCGTTGGCCCTTTATTGTCTTTGTGCAGAGGTTTGCACTTGAGAATTGGTGCTCCTTTGAGCTGGCATGCCGCGATTTATTGTTTTATTTTTGTAACGGTTTTCTTTTAAATTCTTGTAGGATCGGGGCGATTTGCTGGTGAACAGATGTTTTTGTAATTTGTTCGCTGCCTGCTTGGCGATGAAAAATTACTTCGTTGTCTGTTAACCGGTTCATATTAACTTACCATCTACTAAAAAATATAAAATTGCCAGAAACTGTAAAGTGAATATGAAAATTATCAAGAGTAATACCACAAGAGGTGAATTTTTTTATCGTTTACATGCAAATTATGTTGTTTAAATTTCGTGAAACCATAACTGCGTTAAAAATTCCGCGAGACCGCAGGTCAAGATGAATTTGAGCAGTTTTTGTTGAGAGAAATTTTCAATAATTTACATATTAACGAAAAAAAATATGCAAGATAATGTCACAAAAGAGTAAAAATGTTTCAACCATAACACTGTTCTGTTCAAGAGAAACGAGCGCCGGACTTATCTCTAAGAGACTCGGTAGCGTAGTTGGAATTTCCCTGCAGTTACATCCGCTGCGAAGATGCGGGGTTCAAACCCCAGCGGGATACATTTTTTTAATTTGAAAATGTATTTAATTTAAGAAAAACGTGAAGACATTTTTACTCCTAACTTAATTTGATCTTTAAAATTATTTAGTGTCACAATATCGACGAGGGAAGTTCTGGGTAAAGCCTTTTACAGATTTTTTATGTTGGATTTATTGTCAAAGTCAAAAGTAATCGTAACTAATTTTTTGTTTTAAACCCAGACAACTAGAATTAATCTGTTAATTTCATTCATCCTGACTATTTGAGCTTTAAAGACGTTTTTTAATTTTTTTTCTAATGTTCTTATTGTATACCGTTGAAAACAGATTAAAATTCTCTATCATATTAAATGAAACAAATATAGGGTGTTACTTGAAAAAAATATTGTTGAAGTAATATTTTAAAAAAATATGTAAAAACCTGAAACGATTTTTTTTGATACCTTGATTCCAAAGTGACATTTTCTGACTCTTGTTAGGGGATTTTTTGTAAATAGAAAAAAATAGACGTTAAGCTCCTTTGTTGGTTTTCAGTGACAGCGGGAGGGAATGTAATACATTGGCTCCCGTTGCAGGCAATGTTATTAATAATAAACCAACTAGCTTCCTGCTTTTTATATTTAAATATTTTTTAATACAGTTGACTACAAGAGATAATCATATTATAAAATGTAGAAGGGTCAAAAAATCATAATGTATATGCACTTTCCTCGCTAGCAATACAAATAGCTAATACCATCAGTTCTGCAATATGAATCGCTACACCCATTTGAGATTTTTTTCCCGGAAGCGAACATTTAACGGAGTTACCCAATTTATGCGCTACTTAATTTCTATACTGTACATCCTTTATAACTCGTTACAAAGGTTTTTTTTTTTTTTTTTTATTTACTTAATTTACCAGATCAACAATTACAATTGTTTTACATGGCAGTGTTACAGAATTTAAAATAAAGAATGTCGTAGGGGCACTTCTTCACCCGTAGAGAACACTGTGGTTTAAAAATTTAATATTGTTACAAGTCATTCATTATCACTTTCACTATCACCACTGATAATGTAAACGTCTTGTGGTAATTTCCTCTTTAACCTGGAGTGAATTTTTCTTCTTCCTAGTTGATAGAAGTCTGCATTCTCACAGTGTTTGATATTGTTGTGAAAATTTGTGGTACATTTTTTAATGAACTCTTCAATAGTATCGATTCCCAATTCATTGTGTAGCTGTCTGTTTGTGACGAACCAAGGGGCATCCACTGCGATCCTAAGCACTTTATTTTGTAGTACTTGTATTTTATTTAGATTATTCTTGGACGAGTTACCCCAGATCATGCATGCATACGTCACTTGTGGTCGGATTAAGGATTTGTAAAGAAGAAGGGTGCAATCGATTTTTAGGGAGGATTTTCGGTTAATTAAGGGATATAATTGTTTTAACCTAGCATATCCTTGGTTGAGTTTCTGGAGGATGTGGTATTTCCAGGTCAGCCGGGTATCCAGGTGGACTCCTAAGTATTTCGCTGGTTCGTCTTTTGCATTCCACTGGATCATGTTGCCATTGATGATAATTGGAGTCGGATTGATTATTTTCCTAAGTGTAAATATTTTTGCAATACACTTAGAGGTATTTATTTTAAGATTCCATTTCATAAACCATTTCATGATTTTATCTGTGGCACTCTGGAGCTGATCTACTGCTATGTGCAGGTGTTGGTGTTGAGTTAGCAAGGCTGTGTCATCTGCGAACATTGCCAAGTTAGCTTGGGTTTTTACGATGTCATGCATGTATATGTTAAATAATAATGGGCCCAGAACACTACCCTGCGGCACACCTGCGCGAATATTCTTTTCAACTGAGAGAGCTCTATGGACTTTTACTACAAATGTACGATTTTCTAGAAAAGAGAAAAGTATTGCTTTGAGATAATCTGGTATGTTTACATGTAGAAGTTTATATTTTAGACCATGAATCCATACTCGGTCAAATGCCTGTGAAATATCTAGAAATAGTGCCGCCGTATACTTTTTCTCTTCGAATCCAGTTTCGATGTGGTCGATAAGTCTCTGGAGCTGATGACAAGTGGAATGACCCCGTCTAAATCCAAACTGAAATGGTGGTATGATGTTTAGATCGTTGATTTCATCATTCAGCCTGGTCCAAACTAACTTTTCCAACAGTTTAGACAACGTCGTTAGTAGACTAATTGGCCTATAGCTTGTGATATCGCCCTTATGCTTCCCTGGTTTGTGAAACATTAAAATGTGTTCATGCTTCCACGTTAGGGGAAAATATCCCAGTCTCAGACAACCATTAAATAGACTTGATAGATAAGCTAGGTATTTATTTGGTAGGTGTTTTAGCATGGCATTGGTTATTTGGTCGGAGCCTGGCGATTTGTTTGTTGTAGTGTTTTTATTATTTGGGTTAGTTCATTAGGACTGGTTGGTTTGATCTTGCTTGTTGGGATTGGTACGTTGGTTTCGCTGTAATTTATTATATAGTTCGTAAAATGAGGTGGACTATGATATAATGGCGTAAAGGTTTTTTCCAGATGATCTGCAAAGGCTGTACATTTTTCTTCATCAGTAGTATGTGTTGCATTTTCTGTAGTAATTGTGGGTAATTCCTGAGGAATTCGTAAGATTTTTCGTGTCGCTTTCCACATTCCAGGGTCGCCCGGATCCAATGAGCTGATAATAGTGTTGGTAAGAATTTACTCTTAGTTTATCGAGTTCACTTTTAATTCTGCGGCCCTTTTGTCTTTTATTAAGTTGAGTATGTAGTTTGGTGGCTGATGGTAGTTTACTGACCTCTTGTCTTTGCGTGTCCTAGTTGATTGATTTACACTAGTAGTAATTGCCTCGGTGATTTCAAGAACTCTGTTGTCGATTTGTTCTTTGGTCTCTAAGGCTACGTGAGTGGTAAGGTTTTGGTTGCAAGCATATTCAAATTGCTGCCAGTTTATTATGCCAATTCCAAGTTTCGGTTCAGATGTATACCAAGCTGGTGTAGTTTTAAATGTAATTATAACTGGCAGGTGGTCTGAATCTAATTCTGTGATGACTCTTTGATGAATCGCTTTGTTAATATTCTTTTGAGCTACTATATCGAGTATATCAGGTTGATAGTCGGCCCTATATGGGTAGTAAGTATAGTCGGTAGGCGCCATGATTTCAAAAGCATAATTTGCAGCGAAGTTATATAGCCGTAATCCGGCTGCATTTGAAACTCTGCAGCCCCAAGTGGTGTGTTTACTGTTAAGATCCCCGATTAGGAGAGTAAGTTTAGAAGATCCGAAGATCTCTCTCATATCTGCATCGAGAAGTTGCTTGTTAGGTTGTTTGTAAGCACAAGCCACAATAAGTTGGCTGCCGTTTGCAAGTTTTATTTGTACTGAGACAGTTTCGAGATTTGTACAGTTTAGATTAGGCATTTCGTTGTGGATTAATTGCTTTCTGATAATGATTGCTACTCCTCCTGCTGCGAATGATGCATTTCTATCGTTGCGGTAAATTTTGTAACCAGGATAATGACATTTGTTCATTAGGAGCCAGATGCGTTTCTGAGATGCACGCGATATCTATTTTATATCTTGCTAGAAAAGCAACAAGTAACGAGCGTTGGTTGTTAACACCATTTGCATTCCAATTTAGGAGTTTAAGATTGAAGAGATTTACATTACATTAAGTGTGGTAAGTATTTCAGTTATAAGTGTTTCGGTTGAAGATTGGTTATTGGTTGGGATACTAGATGGTTGGTTATGGTATTGGATGAAATTAGTTTTAAGAATGCTGGCGTAGCTGCTCGGACGTTCTTGTGCTTTGGTACCGCTTGTGCTAGTGTTGGGTGGGATAACCCTACTCTGTGTATTTGGTGGTGGTAGGTTAGCAAGATAATATTTACAGCCCCTATAGTTCGCCGGGTAGCGCCTCTCCACAATTAACGCATTGGGGAGCTTCGCCTTTAGGTTTGTCACAATTATTGTATAAATGATTTCCTTGACATCGAATGCACCGGGGTGGTAGTTGGCAATAGTTTTTGGTTTGCCCGGTATCGTTGGCAGCGATGACACTGAGGTGTATTTCTTGATTTCTTCTTGCTTCGACTGTAACGATAGAATAATGCAACTTATTTACTTTTTATAAATTTCTGCTGCTTTTTCGTTGGCGGTGAGTTCAACAGCGCACACTGGTATTGGTTGTCTTTCACGGTTATACAGTCTACGCAATTTAATTATTGGGGAGGTTATATTGAGCCAATTCTTCCTGGATTTCTGCTTCACTTAGGGACGGTGGAACATTTTTTATAACGACTGAGAGCGGTTTGTTATTTTGATTTCTGTATGTGTAGTAGTCAATTTTGTTTTCTATATAATATTTAGTTAAGACTCGATAGTCGGCTTCGGAACTTAAATTAATTTTTAGTGCATTATTAGAAAATACAGTGGAAAACTCACCTACAGTGAGAGCTTTTAAGTCGGAGGTAACCTCTTTATGGTTGAAGGTTCCTTTTAAAAATATTGGTGGAATTTTTACTTTCTTATTTTGTTCTTCTGTGTCATCCATAGGTTTTGGGCTTGAGGATTCAGATTGGCTTAAAACGTAGTACCGGTTTTGTTCTAAGACGTTGTTAGGGACCCACTGGTATTTCTTTTGAACATCGTTGACGGGTGGAGATAATTCATCTGATTTTCGCTTCGACGAAGTCATGGCTTCTGTTCTTTGGTGTTGCACACCGGCTGTGGGTGAAATAGTAGCAATTTCACTTGTTAATATGCTAGTACAATCCGTATAAAGGTGTTAAAATAAAAACTTTTTAAAAGGTCAGCAGACCGAAGCACAAATTGACGAGGTCACAGCGATATGATAGCGCAAATCACGTCTGCACTCTCTGACTGCTCGATTGAGACCCAATAACAAATCTATTGCTGAAAGCAACAGTGCCAACTTATAGAAAGTTACATTGGTGGAGAGCAAATAAAAAAGTACGGAGAAATGTGATCTTCCTGCACAGAAGAGAGAAATGTAGGAAAGGCAAGATCACTGACATATTAGTAAGTTTAGTTTAATAAAAATTACAAAGGCATGGAACAAAGTATAGTGCAGTATAGTCATAGAAGATAGCGTATAAGCTACACCCTGAGTCTACTATTTACATTACAAGAGAAAACTAGTACTGCCATTTTCAACAAAATAGGGAAAGATCAGCGTGGTTTTACACCTGCTGTGATTTGGTCGATAACCAGTTTTCAAATTTATTTTGCACTAAAGCCGACAAAGGTCAAACGCCTTGTCAATTTGGATAAGAGCGACTATGTCAACAAGGTTTGCGATTTCTTTGATTCTCCTAATTTTTAAATTTTAGCTTTTACCTAGTTTCACTGCAGCAGTTAGACAAACTGCTAGAGACCATGTAGAAAATACTAAATCCTTAAATATTAATCAACTTTCCTTACTTATTATGAACCTCTGAATTCCTGAGTTATATACAATAACCAAATTGAAACTTTACTTGCTTGTTTAAATTTAGCTTTGTCTCATTTTTTTTTCTAAAATCTTATTCTTCTTGTTTGAAATTAAAATCAGATTTAACCATGGGATCTAAGTTATCACCTTTACTAGCAGAGATTTTTATGAACAACTTAGAAACTCTAGCTGTTATTCGAAATAAGGAAGTGTGAGAGCCTCTGTACTTGACGAGAAAGTATCTGCTGAATAGGTAGGATTTTAATATTTCGTAATAGTTTGGAGGTAGTGCTTTTTTGCTAAATAATATGTTTTCTCTTGTAAGTCTTTTAAAATTCTCTCTGTTATTCTATGAATTTCTTCAATTGTGGTATGGTGTATCAATTAAGAAATACAGGACAGTTTTGGAGAGAATCAACTAAAGGTAAGTTTACTGATGCGGCCCGCTGGTTGAAATCGAGCACTGCAAAATACCTCTTAAGCCCCATTCATTTGCTTCCACTTTTGGAGTGAACGGGTGTACCAACAAAAGTGGTGGTGCTTCAATATTTAGCACTCTTATCTCTTTTACCGGATCGTAGCCCTAATATAAGGAAGTAAAGAACCCGCCCTTCTTTCTACGCTGAGCGTTTCAAGCAGGAACCTTTTGTTACAGCCCATCGTAACTGGGTTGGGGCAGCGAATCTGCATGATTACCCAGATTGTGTAGTTTTTATGAATTAACGAACTGGCGGTTTTGTTTTAAAGAGTAATTGCCTTGTAACAAATTGTTCTGTGTCGTTTATACCGTTTTCGCCTTAATCAAACTGGCATGCCAACGTGGTGCCTGGTTTTCTGTCGTAAAGTCGACTTTCGGCTATAAAAAATATGTGTTTCCCCAAGCAAATTATAATTTCAGTTAACTGGTGCAACCCTCCTTGCTTAGACAGGCATATGTAACCAAAGTAGTTTGGAATGTAAGCTTCCAGTGTTTTATTAGTATTAAGTAACAACATTGTTGTAAGCCTAAAGATGTTGGTTCGTATTTTTACCGCATGTTTAAATTTAATTATTACGCTTTTATGCTCAAAGAAAACAAGCATGTTATTTAAATTCTAATGTGCAGAATAATTACTTCAACATACCGTATCCATGGCAATTAACATAATCACAGCTTTAATAATAAGGTGAGAAATTGATCCTTATTAAAGCTGACTTGTTTTGTATAATAAGATGGTGTACTCTTGATAATAAGCGAGTTAAAGGGAGGTGATAAAGAAAATATTTGAAATCTCAAATTTAATAATTCTATCAATGGGGCAACAAGACACAGTTAAATTTTTAACAAGAGAGTACTATGATTACTAGACTTATAACCTTTGAGGTATGTACATATGCAAGAAATGGAAGGATTGTGTCAAGACATATTTAGGATAGACCGAGATTAACTACCACGGATAGCCAATTATTTTTGACACGAATGTAATGTTAATTCATGGTGCGAATTTTCAAATAATTTTCAATAGACTTTTTATTTTACCACCCATTTAATTGCCAATTCCTTGAATCTATTTTACTCCATAATATTTGTTAGGATAATTTTTAAATTTTAGCACAATTAGCCCAATCACGAAATAACTATCGCAATCATACCGCTCCTTCATAATAATATCCCAGGGTTTTTCAAGCGCGAGCCATATGTTTATAACACCTGTTCTGCGCAAGTAGTGCTCAGTTGATTTGGTTGCTAAACAACAGAGGTCGTTCTGTATCACGTTTTAGATGTCTGCTCTCAGTCAGTTTACGTCTTAACGACCTTCTGCTGCTAGGCTGTCGCCGTTCAATTACAAGATTCAGCTTGTCTTGGGGCCTACGTGCCGGTTTAATCGTCCATCTTCTCGCGAATTGTTGTGCAATTTGCTGCAATTAATGTAGTGCGCTTGGGTAGAAAAAAGATGGCGGGAGAAGCGCGGGGCAGCCATTATTTTACCGAACTCCTGAGTCAGTTACAAGAGCATACTTAAATGGCTCAAAAGTATTGATGTGACGGCTCTCGGCAGTTTTTGAGTTGTCGAGGTCCTGCTGATATCCTTGTGCCGGAGTCATAATGGCGATTTTAGTTGTAATTGCTTTTCAACGGTTACTCGAAGGATATCGAGGTAAACACTAGTTGTCGCTTGTTAAGCCAAGTGACCCTTTTGGTATAAGGTTGGTAGCCTTGTAGGGGGTTAAGCGGGTATTGTGGTGGTGGGCCTCCTTGTTGGAAGTTGTCGTTTTTAAACGCTTTGTGTGGGTTACCATTCGAAGGCTCAATTTTGTCTAGCTTAAAGGGGACAGTGGCCAAGTTGTTGCCATCTCTTATTTCTCATTTGTGGAAATCTAAAATCTTCAGGCCTTCAGAGGAATCACCACAACCTAGTTGACGCCATTTGTGGAAGTTTTATCGTTACGCCGTTTTAATCAGCTCTCGACTCGTCTAGCAGTCCAACCAACTAAAGTTGTAAGTACTCCCATAACCTAGTAACAGCGCCACCAGAATTCTAAAAGGCATTGTGAGGTAGTCTGCTAATTTTGGTGCTATGGTGTGCGGTGCTGCAGGTAAATATACAGCCACTGACGCTTTCCAAATTGACATGATTACGTTAAAAATTAGTAGATGGCATAGACAATAACGTTTCTATAAAGGGAGAGTGGCAGCTAATGACAATATTCAGAAAGAAAATTTTACAAAATGGTGATATATTTCGACATTCTATGCGTCTTCTTCAGTCAGGTACACAGGTTACACAGTTAAAATTACACTTTAAAATCTTGTAAAAAGAAGTTCCAACAAAAAACACCTTCCACCATCCAGTCCAATGAGATAAATTAGTAGTAAAACTAGTAGTACTTTCTCAACAACGTAAATTTATGATAAGTATAACCTGGTATTTAATAAAAATCTTTTAAGAGTAAACATGATGAAGTTTTCTGAGTAGCAAAAAGTGGAAAAATATATTTCATTGTTAAACTGGAACTTGGACATAATTTGGTTATTCAGTATTCTTAAATACAAAATTAGAATGAGAATTTAAAATTGTAAAACCCGTAAATATACTAATCAAAGCAATAAAAGTATCTTACTAAAAATGTTGAAAGTGAGAAAGAAGCTGTGTAGATTAGTCAACACTACTTACTTTTCATGTTTTTAAAACCAGAAATTTTAAATATTTATTTGCATACGTTCGAGAACGGCAGCGCCCCCAGAATTCACCGCGTGTCAATTTTTTGAACTATTTACGCGGGGCCTGACAGCTGCTGTCGTTAGCCATTTAGTGTTTGACGTTAGAAGTGTGTGGATATGCAGACTAATTGTACAAATAGTACATTATAGCAATTGCTTATTCAGAGAGAAGTTTTGTTTGTACAAAATAAAAATTTCACTATTGGCACTAATCATACCGTTTTCCCATTAACGCTTCGTTATATTAAGAATACCTTGTGTCCCTCTACAGTGAATTCGACAGTCATATTGAACTTTATTTTATAGATCAATACTAGATATAAGTTTAAAGTATAGAGAAGATACTAATAATATTAATGATTATGGGACTGGAAATATTGTTTCTTACTTTTTTCTGGATGTTCGACATTACAGTGTTATAGAATTTGATGACAATTTAAATCATGATATGTACTGATATTTCTATAAAATGAAAATATAAAAAGCGAACATTAACCAGTAGCAGACAATCTGTAACTAAACGCGAAAAAGGATCAATGGAATGAAAGAAAGTTATAAAATCCTAACTGATACACTGATAGGTAATCAGAATATCTGATTAGAATCTGCAGACCTAAACCATTAAGACATGGTTTTTCGATGATCCAACCTCGAGGCATATAAAAGAGGTAAAATGGCTTTGATTGACTGCAGTTTTATCCGCTTGACCGGCAACCTAGGAAGTTGAAATCCAACACGTCAGATTCTCTTACAAATAGGACCAAATAATTTCCAAGGTTTTTAAAATATAGAAGTGATATAAGTTAGAAGTATTTTTTTAAAGATTGCCATTACGCCGTAACTGCTGCAAGTACGACGTTGAAAATCGGTATATCAAATCCTACCCCCTCCCCTAAAGTAGTTAATGGAGTGGATATAATCAACCCTTAAATATGTGAATGTGGAATCGAAGCGTATTATAAAACCCGTCTAATCTCCTGCAGTTGTTAGATTTTTTAACATGATCTTGTGTTTTTAAAATATTTAAAAGTATTTAAAAGGTTTTTTAAATGTTACGCTTGGGAGAGTCAAAAATAGGTGAAAATAACAATATTCTGCGGTTTTACCCGCTTGAAAGGCCATATAGGAAGCTAAAATTCGACCAATGAGTTCCTTTTACCAATCAGGTTAGGCCATCTTAAGGATTTTACAGAATTAATTTTCCAAGGAGTATAAATCGAGTCGATGTGTTATTCTACAAGCCACTAGAAAGAGGAAACTTTTGCTACTCAGAAGTTAAAATTGGGAAAATCGTTTCCGTCTACAGATCGGGTCAGACAATTTTCAGGGGTTTTCGGTATTTACCCCCCTCAAAGAGGTTAAGTGAGGTAGATCTGCTTTCGTAAAGATCTCTATTGCGTGGTAATTACTGCAGGTACTTATATGATAGTCCGACTTCCTACCACGTACTACAAGAAAGAGGCAGATATTTTGAACGATATTAAAAACTGTGCAAAGCGCGGATACCTCTGCTAGTATATACTAAAATATAACCGTTATTATTGTGGTTTTCGATCTGTGTACCTTTTGGGTTCTTAAACGATCACACTATTGCAGTCTAACTGCCTTAAGTGGCTCTATCGAGAGATACTAAGTGGCGTTGCAGAACCTGGCGCACATTAATTGATATTGTAGTTATAACGATTCGTCCTTTACTTTGTATTTAAACTATAGGCACTCCATCGTTCTATATGAAACAGCTAAGGAGTATTTTAGCAGGTGCATAAGGTAAAATTTTTTGTATATAATTAATTTGCTATAGCTGTTGGTTACTACACGTAACATATCTTACGAAATATATAACGGTGTATGAATTATTGTGGTTGAATTGATGTAGAACGTTACCTTATATATGTTCTTATACCGATATTGCGTAATTCTTATGATTGAATAGCAACCAATCGGAATTTACTTATTAATTTTGATTAAAGATGTTCTTTTAGTATTCATATATTAACATTTAAAGAAGTAGCGCAGTTGGGTAGGCGCTAAGTTTGCATTAAGCAAGTCCTCGGTTCGAATCCCGCGGGGGCCTGAATTTTTCCGTAGCCTTGGCGATTGGAATCGGGCTCGGTGAGACCATTCACAGTTTGGCACCAAATTAACTGTGCTCTCCTCGCTCGAAACGACAGATCTAACACAGATCAACACATCACCATGACACACACCTCACACAATGGTTGCTGCGCAAGCACAAGAGCCGCGCTACAGCTTTGTATCCCGAATCCGGGACAAGTTGAGCATTGTACCGCCAGATGCAAGAGCATAAAGCAACAGCCTCTACACCGCAAGGTAAAATGAGATTATCGATAATACATACATACATACATACAGGGTGTCTCAGAAAAAAATTCACTTTTAAAAACGCCATAACTTCTTTATTTTTAACTTATTTACATAGATAATTATAACAATTGAAACAAGAAGCTTTGCAAATTAAATACGAAAAATTACATCGGTTAGATGTTGCCCCTGACAGCGTATGCACTCTTCCAAATGTACCCCTGCGTTTTCCATTAGTTTCTTGCTCCTCAACTTCATGGACGCGTAAGGTTAAATCATTAAGCGTGGTTCCAGCAGGATGGGACCACTAGTCATGCGGCAGCTATTACTTTAGAAACTATAAGAGAGCTTTTTACAGAAAGATTAATTTCTCAAAGAAGAAACATTAGCTATCCCCCAAGAAGTCCTGACTTGACTCTGCTGGATTTCTTTTATGGGGTTATCTTAAGAGCAGGGTGTATAAAAAAAGTTTGTGCACTTCATGCCATGGAGAAACACGGCCTGACAGCTGGGTGTCTATTGTATAATAATCCACGTGGAAATTTACATCTTAAAGACCATATTCGGGAAGAAATCAATGCCTGTGGAAATTTGTCAACGCATAATGGCAAACGAAAGGGTGCGTTTGGAAGAGTGCATACGCCATCAGGGGCAACATCTAACCGATGTAATTTTTCATACTAAATTTGCAAAGATTCTTTTTTCAATTGTTATAATCTATGTAAATAAGTTAATAATAACGAAGTTATGGCGTTTTTAAAAGCGAATTTTTTTCTGAGACACGCTGTATTAAAATTAAAAATTAAGACTGATGTAGTGTTGCTTTCTTTAGAAGAATTATTCAGCTAAAATGGTGTGTTTAATTTACATTATTAAAAGTTATGTTTAATTAGTTGTTTGAAATTTACATTTTAAAAAGAAAACTAATATGTTAACGTTACGTTTCGCTAAATATATTTTGCTTCTTCAGACAAAATTAAAAACAAAATTTTAGAATCAATTAAAAGACATTAGACATCTAATAAAAAATCATGTAGGTATTAAACGGGTGAAAAAATAACTCCTTATATTTGTTATTTATTCAGCTCCTTGAAATATAGGATACCATCGGATAAAATGAATATAAAAGATCTTCTCGACTGTATTCCTGTATAAACAAATTTATTTAATTAAAAGTCACATTAAAAAATATGTTTACTTACTTCTAAAATTTCTGTACTATTGTTCTTTTTTAGATTTTTATTGATTTTATTCATTCAATAATTTAACCAATTTTAGCTTCTGGTTGAGATTTCAATTAGTATAATTGTGTAAATCAATAAATTGTTAAAAATTGGTATTATTTTATTTAGTATTAGATACCTGTAAAAAAATTTTTAGGATAATTAAATTATTGTGATTACCAACTAATTTGTTTACCTCTTTGATTATTTAATACTGGGTTTATTCGTTGTTTGTCGCTCATATTCTTTGAATTTGGGTTTAAATTTTTATTTCATTTATTTGGTTGAAGTGAGGGAAGAGTGTATGATCAAGTTGACGTTCTTTGAAAATGTTTTCTCCCCTTTTTTCTCCTTATTTGTTCTGAAAAGTAGGTACAGGCAATTATTATTTGATTTATTGTTGAATAGTAATTTGCTGACCTTCATTTTATTATTAAAACGTGACTTTGTACAGCTAATTTTGATTTTAGTTCAGGTGTTCGTTGTTTTTTGTATTTTAAGCCATCTTGGTTTCCTTCAAATATTCAAACTTTTTGTTTCTGTGATTGTTGTATATGATGATGTTGTTATGCTACTATTCAAATTTATTTTAGTGTAATCAAGAAAGATATATTAATAGTTTCACTTAGTTAAGTATCGTATAGAATTTTTACTTGTTGTGGGCCGAGGACAGCGTTCTTATTATTATAAATTTTTGTCTGCAATTAAAATCAAGGCTTTGGCGCATGCGTCAACAACTAAATAAGTACCAATTTCTAACAAATTATCGATTTACAGAATTATACTAATTACTAATTGAAATCTCAACCGGTTAGTTAAAGTTAAAATTGGTTAAATTCTTAAGTGAATAAAAATTGTGTGACTTATTTCCTAGATGACTTGATTTTACAAAACCATGATAAAAACAAAGAAATCTTTTGTAACTAGATAACGGGTATAGTACCCAGCAGCACAATCTTAAGTTTGGATCATACCTTTTGAATCACACTGTATAAATATATAAGTTGTTTTAGTAAAAATCACACTAGTGAAAAACTCAGTTGTTCAGTGGCCCAAACACTATTTAGTAGAGCTGATAACCATTGGTATCACAGAGAGAGTAGCATGACTAACTAACCGCAATTATAGAAAGCCATCTTATTTTTTGTAATTTTTGGGTATAATTTTCAAGGAAAAACCTTCTGATAAAATATCTGGTGTGATACACTCACACAACTTCCTGTGATTTTACAATTAGTCAAAAATTTGATTTTTAATTTTTAAGCATTTGTCAAAAATTTTTAAAAATTTAAAATTCTACAAAAACCGGACAAAATAGTGTTAGTTCAAGAGACAAATTTTCTCTAAAATTTTAAACTGAATTCAAAAATGTAATAATATAACGGGTGTTTAAAAAAAATTTAATAAAAATGAAAAATTTGAAAAAAATCGTTAAAAACATTTTTGAAAAAATGGAAAAAATCTGAAAATCACAAGAGTAAAAACCTACTTCCAGTTATGCGATTTTCTTCAAAAGCTTTCTGTCTCATCTACATAGTACATAAAACTTATATCTATATGGAGTTTCAATGCCAGACCTCTTTTCGTTTTTGAGATATTCTGTTCACAGGCAGACAGACAGACACACAGGCAGACCAACGAACAAAAACATGTTTTTTGGGTTCCGGGGACTCGAAAACGGAAGATCTGCTGAAAATTCAATTTCGATTTTTTTAGGTGAATCCAATACTTCCTTTATCGTAAAAGGAGTGTGGAAAAATAAAAATTTTCTTCAGTTAAAAGTGATTCCGATAGTGAGGAAGGTAATAATTCCATTAAACTGTGTGCATGTTCTTGAATAAATTTAAGAATTATAAAAATCTATATTAATTTATTGAAATCGAGCTTAGAGTAATTAAAAGGATCTTAAGCAATTTTGAATAATGGATCGACAATGATGCTGTAGAGAGGAAATAAACTTCACTTTGGATATATTACTAACTATTTATAGGACCATCTAGACTAGAAGATGCTTCTCGTATATTCTCCTGTAAACAAAGCCAACTATAAAACCTACCTCCGACTCTAACTGCTAATAAACCCACGGTATGTATGCCTTGTGACCTGATTATAAGTGTGCAATTTCAGAACGGTGTATCCCGGTGAGCAACCTTTCTAACCCTTAATAATTTTTCATGTTGGGTCTTGAAGAATATTCAGTTCAGTCGGAAGCGATGTGATGTCTGTCTAGTTGTGCGTGGGCATGCAAAACGAAGCCTGTTTGTGTGACATTTTAAGCGAAGGAAGCAAATAAGAAGAATCCGACCTGTCTAAAATGTTATGTTCGGCGAACTAGCTGCACTTACATGTGGGAGTTTCGGGATGGGCACATTTCCGTCTTTTCCAGTCGTAACTTGCGCGAGACACTTATGAGCTCTATTTACACCCAAAATCCTCCGTATTTTATACTTCTGCTGTTATAAAACACATCAATACTTTGGCAAATATTGGAAAACTTGTGATTTACTGCTCTACGTTTACGGAGGTTTTTGTTGCGTTTTATGGTACTACAATAGTCGTAAAATAAAACTGAAGTGGTGTTCACCAAATAAGAAACTTAGTATCCATGAATGTTAGGTTTTCCTTTGCTTCAATACTTACACGAAAGTCTGCAATTAAAAATAAGCAGCCGCGTATTTTTTGAATTTACATGCAATGTAAAGTGATGTAGTAATGTAATTCGAAATTTAATTTTTTAATTACACTGAAAGGAAACTCAATAGAGAAATTTCAAGTGATTTTCTTAGTTAATTAGCTAGAAAATTGTGAATCCGTATTTTATACAAATATACACTTTTGTCGTAGTATCTCAAGCAATTTTTACCACCCAAAATTCATTAAACGACACCACCTTTGTAAAGACAGCAACCGGTTTGGTGTTAAAGATAAGTCGGAGTTGAGTTTGTCACTCTCGATGGATGTAAACATGAAAAGTCGAGAACAAGACAAACTGTGAAGCTGATTTCTTTCCCAGTTTTTGTAAAATATTAACACAAAGAACTGGAAAGCTTTTGGGCATGACCGGTGGCCTTTCTGTATGTGCTTGATGATTTGAATTCGCGTTATTACAAAAGACTTTAAGTTGATGCAAATGCTATCTTTTGTCACGTCTAAATCTGATGTTCTACACTTTGTGCGCGCCTCGCCCATTCGCGTAAATTGCCGACTCAATGTTAAACCAATTTCCTCCGGGTAAGCGTCGCAATAATTATTTTTCGTCGCCTTAGCGAATTCTCTTAGCCAAAATCAATGGCACGATCATGCTTATAACGTGTAGTCGTAATAACAATTTTTGAGCAGGAATAGTTGTCTCCAACAGCAGTGCAAGTATTAGGAAAAAATCAAGGGAAAAAACGTAAACAGCAGCCAATTTGGTTCACGGAAGAAATAACTAAAGCCAAAAACGACTACTGAGAATCTAAATGTGGATAAATTGAGGGATTAATTGGAGGTGCACTAGAGATGGGCGCGTGAGTGAATTTTCGCTCACGTCACGCACGTTTCACGCTTGCTTTAAACAGTCACGTTCACACACGTTCACGCTCACGTTCACTCACGTTCACGGCGTGACACGCCACTCACGACGTGACACGCAGCTTTTATTTCAAAATTTAAATTCAGATAGAACAGAATGTTCAAATTTAAAACCAATGAAAAATCCCTAAAGAGAACTAAAAATATGTTTTGCACAGTACAGAAGGGATATATATGTTGCTAGGCAACACTTTTAATTCGTAGGTTTGAAAGTACTTTTTCCGACGACCACTACGAAAAATGTCAAAAATGGCATGGCTTGGTGTTACTGAAAGTGACACATTGCACAGGTCACCTGAAATGGTCACGTGGAGCGTGCGTTTTCCGTCTTGTAACACTAGTGCGACATGGTCTCCCGTAGCAACTAAAATGGGCGAGAGCGTCACGGCTAATTCGGCATAAAACAGTGCGCAAGTCGCGAAACAAGCCGGTTCAAAAATCTAGTAAGCTAATGTCACAGAAATAGTATGACAATTTAAGTTGATGTTTAAACACTAATTGTTTCATTTTGCGGTTAACAGTGGTAAATTTGATTTATATTATAAAGAATCAATAGTATATTGGTGGTCGTCGGAAAAGTATAGTGTATAACACGTGTTGATTGGATATTTCACACTTCTGCGAATGAGCCACTTGCCTTCGGCTCGTGGCTCAACTATCGCATTCGTGTGAAATATCCAACTTTCAGCACTAGTTAGACAATATACTATTACGTACAAGGGTCAACATTTTAGCGTTAAGGCGAGTATACAAAAAAACCATAATTTTAATCCGCAAACGTCACAAAAGTGACAACTTATGTGTCTTTATTGACAAGGTAAAAGTGTCACTTTATCTGCCTAAGAAGATAAAATAGCAACTTTTGCGTACTTTATCTGCATAAGCACATAAAATCGTTGCTCTCTTTCTATGTTTGTTAGCTATCTCCTCCGAAGATACTGGACCGATTAAATTGTATGGTGGCTTAAAATTTTGCTAATTTTTAGACTTAGATCGTAGGCCGGTTTTTATTTTCAAAAAGAGTACGAAAAAGTTTTAATTTAAATAAACCTTTAAGCAGCGGATCGGAGCATCTGTCGACGTGGATTATGGTGTGACAGCTGCTGTGGCCGTGTGATATTAACTCGGGTGATTCAGTATGTTCATATATCATTACAGTAGGGCGTGGTTGGCGCAGGGGTACAGTGCTCGCCTGTCACGCAGGCGGCCTGGGTTCGATTCCCGGCCGATGCATCTTTTTTTTTTAATTTATATTAATTAAATTTACCTGAATACGTTTGCGGATAAAATAGTATATGTTATTCGGAGTAAAATTTACTTTATGTGGCTTAGCTGAATTATTTGCCTCACTAACGTTCGGTTAAATAAACTTCAGCTTCGCCACATAAAGTATCACTTTTACTCATAATAACATAATCTACTATTGTTAGAATAATAAGTTCATCTACACAAGTACACAATAAATTGGTTTAAAAATAAAACGTACTAATCAACATTTTCAGTGTTAAGTCGAGTATACAAAACAAGACATTACTTTTATTAGAATAACAAGTTCATCTACACATTAAAATGTTGATTTAAAAATAATATGTAATCAACATTTTCAGCGTTAAGTCGAATTCTGCGCTCTTCTAAAATTCGCCCAGCTGTAGAAAATACTCTTTCGCTTGTAGCGGAACTTGCCGGTATGTTTAAAATTTCTCAAGTTTTTTTAAAAGTGGCGTATTTAGACTGTTTTTCCAAAATCCTAAAATGTCATCTACATTTCCGAATTTTAATTTAACATACTAATTTAGTTCTGTTTGGACATCATCCTAATTACATGTGTCATCGTCAGAGCTATCTCTAAGTGTAGAAAGATAAGAATCTGATGCTGATGTACCAGTTTTGAGTCCTTTGCTATGTATTTCATCATTATCATCTATAGTTTTATTTGCATTATAATCTTCTCTTTTATGTGAAGGTATGAACTTTAAGGATTTATAATTAGGGTCCAAAAATAAATCCACATAATGTAACTTGTTTGGCACAATTTGTGATTTAATGAATTTAAAAGTTGCTGCACCCTGCAGTTTTTTATTCGCTACTAAATATTTAACGTGAAATTAACGTGAAACGTGAATCACGCCTTGGAAATTTTCACTCACGTTCACGTCACGATTTTCAAATATTAATCACGTTCACGACGTGACACGCCGTGACACGACGTGACACGACTGTTTTCACGTCACGCGCCCATCCCTAAGGTGCACAGTCGAGAGAAGTATGGCGAACTATCAGACAATTAAAAACAAATGAGGCTTACCAATATTACAAATATGACGAACTCATAAATATTACTTAGTGGAAGAAACATTACGAGGATCTATTAATGGAAAATCGACAGCACTTTCTTAATGACGCAGTTAACGACGAAAAATTAATTGATATAACTTATATTGACGTAGAACGTTGTTTCAATAGAATGAAAAACGAAAGATCGCCTGGTTCCAATAACATTTCAGCGGAATTCATCAAATGTGGTGGAGCTGATCTCGTAACAAGGATTGCTGAACCTATGAATAGCTGTTGCCAGCTAACATATGTTCCAAAAAAATTGAAAATCTCACATATAGTGTCCTTTTTAAAAAAGGCAATAGCAAAGACCCAAAATGTTGCAGAGGTATAAGTGTTACTAGTACGTTGAGCAGGTTTGGAAACATCATACAAGAAAAATTAAGAGCGGATATTGGGCATCAAATTGGAAAACACCAAAGTGGCTTTATGCACCGACAACTTATTTACCCTTCAGCAAGTATTGGAAAAAAGATAAAAAAAGACAAAGGGGTGCACCTTGCGTTTGTGGATCTGGAAAAGGCCTACGACTCGATACCCAGATCAAAATTGTGGGAAGCTTTAGATATCTTAGGAATTAATTCCAATTTACTAGCAGTTTTAAAACAATTATATAATGAAAACATCTCGTACGTTAAAATTTCTAAACACCTCTCTAGTCCAATTAAAACCACAAAAGGACTTCGACAAGGGTGCTTGTATCTCCATTATTATTTAACTTATACGTCGAAGTAGCACTGCGTAACTGGAAGAGACACTGTGAACAAATGGGAATCCTTATCAACGAAAAGTCTCTATTTACGATAAACTTTGGGGATGATTAGGTGGTCCTGGCGCAAGTCGCTTACGATCTCAAATGTATGATCCAATATCAAAAATGGGGTCTACAAGAAAGTCTACAAAATACCGAATATCTTGTAATCAATTCTGATGCACGGTTTAATATAGTGAGCGGATGGCCCCGCGAGCATCGCTTCTCAGGCAGGCGACCCGGGTTCGAATCCTGGCGGACTCCAGACGTATTTTAAAAATCATACGCTCTTCGGCCACCACGCTAACACCTGTGGTAGTCGTTAAACCCTAAACAATGAAACTCTTCCTCAGTTTAGACGGGCAAGGCTATCCACCTACCCGGCCTAAGGGCAAAGAGGGCTCATATAAGCACTTTGTGGTTAAAACAGCCCACTGGCCTATAATAATAAGAAGAAGGTTTGATGTAAGTAGATATAAATGACGATGTATTACAGTTTAAATACTTAAGAGGAGTAATCGACAAAATTTGCTTAGGAGAAGAGCAGATAAACCATAGAATACAACAAAGCAATGTGATTTACGTAACGTGTAATGTGTTGCACATATGTATTGTAAATTACAAATCCGAAATAATAGTAATTTATTATACAAGACTATAAAGTTAAATTTTATCCAAGAGTGAATCGTTTAACGTCGAGACGAAGTCGAGACGTTAATGATTCAAGAGTGGATAGAAATAACTTTATCGTCGTGTATAATACAATATTTTTTTCTATAGCAAGAACTTTAACAATTTCAAAAGAAAATAATGACAGTCAATCACATTTCAAAATTTCAGTAGCTAGTTGGGTTGCTACGATAATACGAAGCTGTCATATTTAATTTAAACAAAAGTTAGAAAATTAAATTACTTTATCTATCCTTGATGTTAAAGTGCTACTTTATCTACCCTTGCTGTTAAAGTAAAACTTGACCTTTTGTTTTGAGTTGATAAAAGCACACTTTAACATGTGCTATAGAAAAACTATATATAATTAAATTAAAATTTCTATTTCGGTAGGAGTTACTACCTACCGAATAAAAACCAAATATTGAGAACTGTACCTATCCAAAGTTATTGAAATAGCAGTTTTAAATCCTTCCAGAAGTGGCTCAGTATTTGTAATTGCTGAACAGTCAGTTCATAAGTAAAAATCTTTGAAAATGTAACTTGAAACGATTGCAGAATGCTCTTCTACAAATATAAACTCAAATTAAAGGGATTCTGTTCTAACTATTTCTAAACCACCGTAACATATTTTAATTTCCGAACATATCAGCTCTTACCATTTCAAATTAATATTTTTAACATCATCAGAGGAAATTGTTAATGTATTAGCAGACGAAAGAAACAAATTACAAAACCGCAGTAACCGCAATAAAACTTTAATTGTCTTAAACGACGAAATAGGTCCTGGGCGGCTTTTTAAATATGTTTAACAGCAATAAAGCTGAGGCATTAATAAGCGAACGGCTTGTATAATTTTAATTTTGCAATGCTTTTAATTCCATTTAATCTCCATCAACGGTAGAGGGAGTGTTCGCGTTTATAGCACAGTTAAAAATATATGGAAGTATAAAGCGAATGTGACGAAAGAAATGATCTGGGCTCAGCGCACATAAATGAGACAACAGGAGTTTATGGTCCCACGTTACTGCTTCGTTTTAGGCGGTTCAGAACAGAACATACTTTGTTGGAGAGTTATTTCTCGGTCGCCACGAGGCTTATTCGACGCTAATATAAGCTTTGATACACTTTATAAAAGTGTATCAAAGGTTCTGTATATTGCCACCAACCTAAACAGCCCTTGATATATTAGGTATAAGGCGATTACACCAGTAAATGGAGTGATATTTTAAAGCACCCGACCTTTTTACGAAGTAAAATAATAACAGAGGTCGTTAAATAATTGCAATAAAAAGCAGCTTGCGATTATATATCTAAATGTAAAAAAAATATGTAAGTGACTACATTTACAGCAATTAGAAACTTGAAAAGTATTAAAGCAATTACAATTTCATAACCTATAGAATAGTTTCGTAGAAAATATTAGTTATCTTATGATGATATCTATTACTATGATATGATGTTTACTGTGGATTGTATATTATAATTGAGAATAAATGAGTTTAATAATCTTATGACTCTTATCCCATGAGTCGGGTCTCTACATTCTAGCAAGAATAATTGAATTATAGAAAACTAATTCAAATGCATTTGCTATCAAATTCAATATTTGGCTTCTTTTATAATAATTTTGAAAACTAAAAACTTTGAATAATATGCATTTAGCTACTGTGATCGTTTCTATTCGGACATTATAACTAATGGAACTCAAGTAGAAACTGTAGTGTTACAAGCTCACAAATTGTGCCAAATAAAATCGCTTTTCTTTAAGAAGCAGTTCACATTTCCTTAGCGACAACAAAAGCGTAAGTAAATAAACACCACAAAAAACACTTAAGGGATGCTCTTGCTGGAAGTTAATTGGAAATTTAAAAGGCGTAGACATAACTTCAGGGGTTGATTAATCATGCAATTTGGAGTAAAACATAATAATATACTATGTTCGACTCAAGGATCATTGAGATAATGAACAAAAACTATTTATGTAGAGCACATCTAATTAACATTCAAAGCGCAATAAAAACAATATAAAAGTACAATAACTATTCAAAGCGATTGTAATCAACTTATGTTAGTTCAAATCGACGAACAAGTTAATTTTGTGCATTATGCAATTGTTCGGGCCTTTGACAGCTTTCTGCTCTAGCTTCTTGAATCCAATTTCTTAGTTGCTGCTGAATCTCGATTGCAACGGAATGCAACTTTTCTTTTAAGCATCCCCATAACAAATTTGTTGTTGCCGGCTATGGAACTGGACCCCTGCGCATACGTTTTCAATGTTAACTAGATGTGCGCTAAATAAATAGTTCTTCCTCATTATCTCAGTAACCTTTGAGAATCGGACATGTGTGTATTATCTTTTACTTCAAATTGCATGATTAATCAACCCCTAAAGTTACGTCAACAACTTTTAAATCACCGTGTATACAAAGAGAATCGCAAGTACTCGCTAATAATTTTATTGAAAGACATGTTAGATGTATTTTTAATCAAACGTACCCATAAAAGAAAGTGTCAAATACTAAATTAAATGCTGTTAATAAATTCGTTAGCTCATAAATGCCGGCAAGTAAGTGTGGGATAAATATAAGTGAAATTCATCGTTATAAGTAACAGCAAAGCATAAAGAGCCCTAGACTAAGACGTGATCAATCTCGTAGAATCGAAGGAGTAAATAGTAAAAAGAAAGAGACACTGGCAATTTTCAGTAACAATTGGGCGTTTATTTAATGAGCAATATAACAAACAAATCGAATGCACGTCGTATATTCACGATATGTTGTATTGAGATGGAGGTTAGTAACAATAATACAAATACAATAATAGCGATAAAGTGTTTCCGGAACGCCAGATAATTATAAGTTCAGAAAGCTAAGCTCTAAGCAACTACAGCAAACCAATAAATAATCAAAGTGAACAGTAAAGGAAAAATAGAATGATAATAAAATATGGTAATCGTACTTGATTGAGCGCAGTAAAATAACTAACGACTTCTTCCGATTTTTTATAACAACATTGCAAGCCCCATTTTACAGTTTCTGTTTCGCGCAAGTCGTGTTTAGTTGATCTAGCCGCTAGGCAATAGAGGTTCGGTGGGATAACGTTTCTAAATTAATCATTTATCGGTTGACATCCGTTTTCTTGGTGCCGTTCCATCGCACTTCAGACACAAGTTTCAACCTGTCTGTGGCTTGCTTGCGCGATTGAGTGTCTGCCTTCTTGCAAGTCTTTGTGCAATCTTTTGCCACGAACATAGCGCACATGCGACGGAGAAAGAAAGCACGAGGTGTTCGGTATTTTACAGTGGGGTTTAGATTTAGTCCGTCCCAGATACTGAATGTGAGCACTTATGGCCAGCCCCAGACAATCCGAAAGTTGTTTTTTTGTGTTAATGGTGTCTTGGAGTCTTTGAAGCAGTATTCATGTCATATTGTTCCGTTTATTTTCGTCGTTTTATTGTAATAAGCTAGCATCAGCCAGTCACCGCACTTGGGTCGAACCTATCGTTTATCGAATATTTTTGCGGGGGCAGATTTTGCCGGGGTGTTAGTCGTTAGTGACGCTGAATATTATCGTGGCAGTAAGCTCGATATTGGAAGATCAAATCCCCAAGTCGCTTATGCGGATTTAGTAGAGCACCTCTACTGTGTTAAGGTCTACACATTACCCTTTTGCTGTGACGTAACAATTTTCTCTCTTTATTTAACTACAAGGAACTGGACGAAACAAAAAGTCTGCAGTTTTTGATCAGGTTCGCTTTAAGTACGGCTGGTCTTATAATACTGTCAATGTGACATTTGTCCAAAATGACAGTAAATTAATGCACAATAACAAACAAGCGAGCAAGCCCAAAATCTTATTTTAAGCGTTAGGGACTTCTTCGAAGAGGAGAAACGTCGGATTACATAGGCCAAGAATGTGTTGGTTTGAATAATGTGCTTAAATGAGCATCCCTTACATTATAGGTTAGGTATATGTCAAATTCTTTCTAAAGTCTACTACCTGCGATGCAAATTATCTTTTTGAATTTCAATGCACTATAAGACATATGTTTTAAACGCTATGTTCTGTTATTTCTGACGTCACAGAAAAAGCGTAATGTGTAGACTTTAGCAGTTCCTTGATAAAGTGCATTGTCCCAAAACTTTCGATTTACTTAGTACGCCTTTCGTGTTTCCTTTGGGTATTTAGTAGTATTATCCTCGCTAAGGACACCGTTGGTAGATGAAAAACACAAGTAATCCTGAGTCGCCGCGCGGAGATAAAAAGAATTATAGTTTATGTAGTAAATAGAGTCCAACTTCTGAAACTCTTCTATACAGTGCTGTCCATTGTCAGTTCTATCGCCCTGTGATTTTAACTGTTGATTTCCCAGACTTTCCAGGCAAGGAGCAATAACCAATGTTGATATTCTTC
This sequence comes from Agriotes lineatus, assembly GCA_940337035.1. NCBI lineage: Eukaryota > Metazoa > Arthropoda > Insecta > Coleoptera > Elateridae > Agriotes > Agriotes lineatus. Next base: position 61,600,547 of record OW679200.1, read on the forward strand.
GGGGTATTGTTAATTCTGTGAGTTGCCTGCAAAACCCGCTACAAAGCTAAACATTTTGCCCAATTTTCCTTTTTCTTCTTCTTTGTATTTGTTTATTCGCATTTCGTTTACGTTTATATCTAACCTTAAATTTACATACGTTTATAAATGATTCTAATAAATATATTAAAATGTATGACAATAATTATCTTTAAATTGTGCAGATACCTAAAATTCAAATATGTTCCCCAAGCTATTGCACTTCAACTCTTCTTCTCTTCATTCGTTGTAATAAGCCTTTTTTAAACTAGTTATTTTAGAAACTATCTCGTCATCTCTTTATTGGCTGTCAAACATTTTTACTGCCTAATGCAATTTTGTCTCTGGCAATTTTGACTAGCCGGTGTTAGTCCATTCTATTAATGTGATTATTTCATTCATGTCTCCTTCTGTCTATCCATTCTTCTGTTGGTATTGTTTGACATGCTTGTCTCATATCAGAATTTAAAATTTTGTTTAGTAATGTTTTGTTGTTTATGAGTCGTAGGATTTTGATTTTAGTTGTTTCTATGCGTCTTTTTGTTTCAGCTTTGTGTTTGTTTCTCTATATTGTATTATTTAGGCAACTCGTTATTCAATTAGCTTTCACTATCTGCTCTTCAATTTCTTGTTGTAAATTGACGTATATTGTTATTTTTACTCCAAGGTAGTTTATGCTCATTACTTGTTTTATAATTTCATTTTCTATCGCTAGTTTGCACGTGATAAGTTCTTTTGGGATTGTCATCGACTTTGTTTTGTTTATTGAGATGATTATATTATACTTTGTAGCTGTCTTGTTAAATTGGAATAAGGGTCTTTGGAGGTTATCTTCTTCTTCTGCTTATATCACGAGATCGTCATTTCAACTAGATTTCTCAATTTTTATGAAAATTTCTCACTTTTAAATTTTTAAGATGTTTTGAAATGTCACATATCGATAATAAATACGATCTGAGCTAATTATAGTCATCAAATTAATTATTTTATTTATCGTATAGCGTTTACAGTAGCAACATATCAGTAAAGTATAAATATAGAACACTCCGCAGTTTAATAATCAAATAAGCTCTAATGTATAAAGTGGGATATATAAACGAAGAGTATCAAATTTATGTAATATGTAAAACCTGGCGTGTATCAATATAATGAACAAATTGAAGGTGTAGTAAAATAAATGACAAAATCTCTTTTCTGTAATTTTGTGGTCGTTTTCAACGTCATAATGATGCATATGGTCGCACTAGTTGCAATATGAGATTTCATATTGACACTAGTGCTAATATGAAAATTTAGAACAACGTTGTAGATTTAGGTAAATTTATTTCTTATAAAAATTAATATAACTCAAAAGTATAGAAAATCTTGTACGCACCACTTTGCGAAATTAGTGTTTTTCACACACGTGTTGGACAACTTCACGTCTAGTGTGAAAAATACTTTTATTTAGCAACTTGATACGGAAATAGCTATTATGTGCAGAGTTTAGGTGTTAGTAGCTAGAGACCAGTCTAGAAAAACTAGATTGATAAAGAATTTGAATCTATTACGCAAGAAATTATTCTACCCAAAACGAAACGCTGCCATGCTGAGGCATTAAAATAACTTACAAAAGTGTCAGTGCTTTTAGCATTTGTCATGCTGTTACGAAATACTTATGAAAATTATGCAATACATGCACAAATCACTTTTAAGCTAATAATTTGACAGTATTAGAATATTATTGAACGGCAGTCGGGCGGTAATTATTTTTATTGATTTCACAGAATGTAGCATATATTTCAGTTTACTTTGCTTAAAATACAAGGCTGACATAATTGCCTGTAACGAAGCGAATGATGGATGATACATTAGAAAAAAACCCCCGTCTCTCCAGGCTTAAGGATTACATGCCAATACACCACTACAAATACTACAATATATGTATACAGGGTGAACCACGCAACTTGGAGCCCCTTACCTCTTCGGACTGCAATTCAACGTACACATTTATGGCAAATCAAATACCCAATGTTGATCACAATGGTTTGACTTTTAAACATTAAAGCAATTGATTGTTAGTTCTGACAGTTATAACTTTGAAGTCCAATAATAAGACTTAAATCATAAAATTTCAGTGACATTAACAAGCAAAGAAAAACCGACCTTGTTTTTGTCTATGGTGCATCAATTAGATATCCAAACTATCTGAAAACATATTCGGACAGCTTTCTTAAATAAGTAGTTTCAGCAACAACCTCTGATCAATGTTGAGTATTTGTGTACATTGGGTTGCAGTCCTTAATATTAAAGAGCTTCAAGTTCCTTGGCCCACCTTGTGTCTCTCAAATATTGTAATTTAGTAAGCCATATTCTTGTTTGAAAGCTAATGCGGCTTGACAGCTTCAGTTGTAAAACTCGGCTTATTGCCAAATTTACTACATCTTCGTTTTATGTAGTCGTTTTATAGACTTTCTAATTAGAATACTGGGGATGACAACAAGACATTTGAATTTGGAAGCCTGTATTTTTTAATTCAACAACGTATTATTTTCGAAACCTTCTGATTAACATTTGCCAAAACAGAAGAGCATAACGTTTTTGAGCGTGCTTATTAGGTATATATTAATAAAAATATGTGAAGGAAGAAGTTTGTTTCACACAAGGAATTTTACACTGAGTTGATTATGACTGTAACTTCAGAATTTTAACGTTTAGAAATTTGATGCAACTATTACTTAATTATGTATCTTAAAATTCTGCAAACTGCCATTTCGTTTTAAGTAAAAAATAACAACATGCAGGTCTACAAATTATTAAGTCAAAATTCATTTGCAGAGCTCGCATCTCTAATGACATTCCAAAGAGGCGAAACTTTCGATTTTGTTCACGATTTGAAAAAGTTACTTTGAAAAAGTTACATTTGTAATGTGACACTTTTAGAATTTTCAGCAGAATCGTGCATGGCAGACGAGTGGAGAGCAGAAGAAATTAATTACGCTGGCGGGAAAGTTGCTTCCTTTTCTTGACAGTGTAATAAGTTTCTGACTGCCTTACAACGTTAACATCGAATAATCTCAATCCGTTGTTTTTAGAGTGTTGCGCTGACGTTTTGGCAATTTCGTTTCTAATACAAAATATTAGTTTTAGTAAAACACGCATGATAACATTAACATATTGAATTACCCTTCCGTCAGCATAATGTTGCCCACTTCTAAACATTTATAAAGAGCAAAAGGCAGTTGATTTATAATCATTATTGAAATTCACATTCTACATTTAAAAAAAGCTACGATCTGCAGCAGATTTGCGGAAACTGATGATATTTCAACTTATAATTTTTGTAATTTGTAAAAAATTAAAAAGGCTATAATAATAGTAGTAGTTGATAGGGGAATTAAATTTATGCCCCCCCCTCTAACTGGAATCCTGGCTACGCCCTTGACTGTTCGTCATTTATATTAGTTTTTGATGCTATTCCATAGGTAGTCTTTTATTACTAAAAAAATAAATTGTGCTGAATAGAAAACACAAATAAATATTTTAACCATGTCGTCCCAGCCATCTGTTATCACACTTTCCACTATACTACGTTTCAGTGATGGGCTAAACAACCCTAGTGTTGAAAATGTTGATCACTTTTTTAATCAGTTTAAAATACATGATTGCATATCGTAATCCAGTTATATTTTTCTGAGAGTTTTTTTGTTGGACAGTATTGATGCAAATTTCCATTATTTGTCTACTTTGTCTAAGCAGAACAGCAAAATTGTATGCCGCTTTTTCGATACCATTGTATGTAAAACAATTCTTATGGATTTAATGTTAAAAACCACTTATATACCTTTTAAACTGCTATTTGATAATACACAAAGTTTTAAGGTTAAAGAATTAAGTGTATTCGTTTCTCTCTTTTTAAGCCCCACGTTGGGCGTCAATTTGTGTTATAATGTATCACCGAAGCAGGTAACATGTAACCTTAACAAAATGCCTGATATTAACGCAGTAACTTACATTATTACAAAAAAGTATGGGCGTAGTGGGTGTCTAACTAGTAGATTCTCTTACACCTACTGGGCGAAATAACTTGATAAATACAGAAGCCAAGTTCAGTAGCAATGTCGAATTCCGTGGAATCAGGTGAAAAGAGATAACTGTGACTAGCATGAAACACAGGTGTGTATTCAAGTAATTGGTTTCGAAGTGCAAACCAAAAATTTTCTTCTTTGTCGTAAATCTTCCTGCTCTTTAAAACATTGAGTACGAAAATAATTTGATTTCCGCGCATTGGCCGCTGGGGACGGTTGTTGAGACGCCACTGTGTCTAAATCTAGTTGGACATCGATTTGGAATGAACTTCAACCGCCGGCACAAGAAAAACAAAAGCAGATTGGTTCACATTTTAGTCGGCTAACGATTTCAGTACAAGTCGTTGAACCGCCTACTTCTCGAAATGATTACAGCCTCTGACGCCATCTAGAGCAGCCCAACAATTAAAACCGAAGCGAGAATAACAGTAACTATGAAATATATCTAAAACAGGCAAAAGTGGAAATTTACATACCTATGTATAAACGCCCTTTCACTGTCTAGTCAGGCGGATAGTGTTATTAATCCACATATAAATTCTCGTGACTAAATTTTAAAACTTTGCCTGGCACTCCAAGGAGGTTGTGTTTAGTGTCAAAATGCGAAAATTTAGATCAGCCACCACATAATACATATAAAATAATTCTCGCTGTTTCCTGAAAAACTTCAAAGCCACATTTAATAAAACATAGTGAATTTACCCACGCTACGACACCAATAGTTGCAAATGGCGGTCTCAAATGATAGAAATTTCGCGAAAACTGGCAGAAAAATTAGAAACCGGATTTCCAGGTCGAACTATTATCCTACGAGCGTTAGTTTGACCTACCCTCGTACTCGTAACAATTTGGAGTTCAGTCACTCTGGCAGAACCTCCATAAATGTGTCCTGATCACAGTACAGCTTCGACGAACGCACCTCGTGTGCTTAACCCACAGCTACTTCTTCACAAGAAGGCCGACAAAGCTGCGCCTCCGCAGTAGCCCTATCCAGGGCGTCCCCTCGTTTGCTAAGCTTTACGTACCTGCAACACCCCCGGCAGGCAAACCTGTGCTAGCTTTGAAGCTATTTCTTCATCAGGTTCTTTGCCTCCATAACAGCCCTGCCCAGGTCGAATCTCTTCTTCCTCGGCACTAGAGTCCGCTCAACGTAAGATAGGGACAGGCACGTCACAGTTCGGCTGCGCGGATTTTTGTTACGTCACGCGCCTCAAGAATTAGCAGTGGCGTACACGGATACAAGTAAACCCATCGCGTATCCTACTAAACTCCCTGGTAACAGGACGCCTATTTAAAAACCTGCCGTTGCTAAGTAACCATTGACCATCGGGATAATCGCCAAACCACTGCGCACCCTGGCAGTGATGACGTGCCTGTCCCTATCTTACATTGGGCGGACTCTACGCACGTGCATTACCCTCAACCATAGCAGACCCGTTCAGGTCTAACCTTTCGCTAGCTCGGCAGTACCCATCCTTTAAGAAATTTTAATGATTGTACATTTATAGATTAATATCAACGAAATAAAATCACGATCAACCACCGCTCCAGTGCTCTGATTAACACACCAACCCCAAGAAGCTGACCTAATACTGTAATGTATCAGTATGTCTGTATCTGTGGAAACTAAATAAATTATTATTATTATTATTAAGTAAATCTATATTTTGTTACACAACTAAAACGTAGCGCTATTTAATCAGACAACCATTTTCCGTTGGAAATTTGCCTCAACATACCATAATGCGAATTTCATACCTAAATTTCTAAGCCTGTTTTGCATTAAACGAGAAATTTACATACTTCTGTGACATTACTGTGCCTCCTAATTCTGTGTTACCCACTCGAAACATGGCAGCGTTAAATTTCTTGGAAATTTATTAGAGCTCATGATTTCCTTCAGTTGTTTAGTTTGCATAACCTCCTACATTCTCTTTGATACTTTAAGTATGCATTGATATGTAATTATTTTCTGCCAAGTAGCTTAACCTAATTTAGTCGTTAATACTTCCGCTTCCGTAAAAAAATTGATCGAATTATTGTCTTGTATTATACTAGAGACAGGAAGAACTCCGAAATTTTACTATTTCGCATACCAACTATTACAACTTTAAAATTTATATTTTTAGATGTAAGCCAAGTTTTACTTTCGAGAATATGTATCGACTATGGAATTGTCAACAAATAAAATTTTACAAGCCCACATTTTAGCTTCGACGCGTCTTACTATTTACTTGCTGTGCTGTTGAATACCGTTATGCGAATATCCAAACTAATTTTACTAATTAATACTACCTGGAATAACGAATGTGGTCAGAATAGGGCTCTTGTAGTGGTGTCGTGAGCACGTTATCTGGGATTTCGCCTAGAGTTTAAAGTATTTTATTGTCAATTAAACATAAAGCCTATTATAAGACTACCTAAAAGCTTCTAATTGTATTACAACGCAGTAGTTTGCTTATTCGCGAAACCTCTAACGTTATGGGTTTCAGCTAATTACATCAGAAGCCTTCCGGCCAACCCTTCAACCCAGTCAAGTTGTTGAGAAAAGCAAACCTACAAAATACAAATCCGACACAATGGGCCCTTACAGCGTAAGCCAATAAATAGAAAGATCTTTCTATATACCATTGCAGATGCTTTTTCATTAGGTTTGGGTAAGGAAAGTTTGAATATGACTGAAACTCAGTGTCAAAAGTTGCGTATTCAGGTTATGTTGAAAAATCAGAAGATAACCGTAAATCATTGCGATTGTATATAACACTGTTGACTGTACAACTTAGAAATTGCATTATTTTAAAGAAATACTTGGTCACCAATCTAATTATTTTATTTCTTTCATGATTGTGTCAAAACTGACAGTTTCATGCAGGGTACCTGCTGTCATAAGTGACTGTTTAAGCCATTTTTAATTTTAGCATCCGAATTACTTTTTTATCGAATGTTACCATTCATAGAGAATTTTGTATTTAGGTATAACGCATGAATTACAAAATTCTGTAAAATTCTCCTTGCCTTATATTTAAAATCTTTGCTTAGTTAGTCAGTAAGGTATCCACAGTAACATGTCGGTTTTTTACTTCCCTCGTCTAAAAGACAGATGAAGTGTTGTAATCGGGAAAAGATCACATTTTCAGATTTCTTCAGATCTTTACATACCAGGGTCCCTAGATGACGAAGAACAGGTTTTCTCAATTCCGTCTGTTTGCCTGTCTGTGTGTTTTTATGTTTGACTGTTGCCGGCTACAGCAACGGCAACAGCTATTCGTTGGAGGTAGCCAATATTTTGCAGATGATATGTCTATCTGGCATAAAACCAAGAATATATACAAACTGATCACCCTAAAACATAAGTTTCGTCTATTTTTGCTTAAACTGAGCTAAAAATAATAATTTATACATAGCTTAGGCTTTACCCCTCATGCAAGTGCGACCCAACAAATACAGGGTAATTGTTGTAGAGAAGACGGAAAAGGTCAACAAAAAATGCATTATATGTAAGGCAACCACATGCCACTAATGTGAGATGTCCTCGGTGGGCGAATGCAAAAAAACGGTCGATTTTCTTGTGGGCTACTGCCAATCGTTGAAACCGCATACTCAGGCGTTTGAATAAAGTTTGAATCCCACCACCGGTAATATTTTTTATTTGAAAATTGATGGAATTCGCATTATCAAGTGTTTCTTTCCTTCTCTGACATTTACCACAACCATCATCGCCCGGCCATTTAATACAGCACCTTCACGTATTTACTTATACCTGGTTGCAAAATTTTAACGAATTTTACACGATTTAAAATTTGTGTACTTACCGTTTTCATATTTTTAACTCAACTCATTCATTGACATTAATTGCACTTGTTTACCGTGTACCTGCGGTTTGAGTAAAAGTAAGCCTCAGTTATTTATGCACGTTTGCTTATTAGTCATACGAACCACATGTCGATTTTTCACAATTCATTAACAACGTATTACCTAAGTATTATACGCAAATGTGCACATAACCATAGCTTCTGTAATTGTTTACAAGTCTTTAAATTTGTCTGAGCCTACAACAACCTTGGTGTACAGTTCACTCAAGCATATAGTATATATAGGTTGTGTATAAATTGGCGATAGAACTACACGTGGCGATGTAGGTCATAAAATTTGAAAATCGTAATACTAAAATGTTGGATTGATCTTCGTGAGCCCTCTCGAGCGGTAGATAGAAAATATGTTTTTTGAGGTGAAGTAGTATAGTAAAGCATCATCAAGAAAAGTTCAAAATGTAAAATTAGGGCTCCATGCAATATTTAAGAAATATCGATTTAGCTTTACGAAATCGTGTGTACTAGAAGGTACTTGTGTACTACAAAAGTACGTTTGAAATTTTGCATGGAGTCATAGTTTTACATTTTGAACAACTTTCCTTTACGATACATTGACATATTTGAAACGGAAAATGTACTTTACTTATATTTCTATCTACCGCTCGTAACGGCTCACGAAGACCATTCCAACATTTTCGTATTACGATTTTCGATTCAAAATTTTATGACCTACATCGCAACGTGTAGTTCTTTCGCCAATTTCAAGACACCCTGTATAAGCAGCACATCCGTTACGCCGGCACAGAGCTTGTATTGTGGTAGGAAGCCTGGTGTCAAGAGTTTAGAAGTTGCGCTAGCGAGTTATATTACAGCTAGACAATGGCCCCCTGTGTAAAACTGCAAGCTTGCAACCTTGAACAATAATAGCTTCTTTCTGTGAACTGCAAGTCTGCAACCTTGAACGCACGTGGCTTCCTGTCTCACGCTCCCTTTTAGAGATAACGCTTATCTTAGCTGATTAGACATAGTATATATACAAGTAGCCTGCACCTCTAAGATAAGTTCCAGTTAGTTCGTAGCTAGATGTAAGAAATTGTCTGGCAGCTAATCTGTGTGCTTCCAATGTTATATTTCATTGTAAAATAAAAATAAACGTTTTTTAAAAAGTCGTTTCGGCGGCCTTTTAATAAAACTGGCGCAGTCGTTCGGATTTGTGGAGGAAAACCTGGAAAACTACAAACATCGAGTCGACCAGAAACTTTCCTTGAGGTTCAGCTCTTTGCCACAAATCGACACCTACCACCCAGCGGATCTTCGGACATCTCCAACAGGGACAAACATCGCCCGATCGTGAGAAGCGCCCGTCGACCCAGCTCCTGCTCCTCCGTGGTTATTGGAACCATCTGGTCATTGGGACCACTTGATCATTGGGATCAGTCTCTGGTTTGGCAACGTCAACAACGACGACCCCAGGACAACTTTTGGATAACGCTCTAGCGCAAAGCAGACTATCCAAAGTCGGACTTCAGGACCTAGCTGTTTGCAGGCCAGCCGACATCAACAGGATCGACGCATCCTTTTTGAAGACAACAGGACGTAGCAGATCGCACGCCGTTCGTCAATTTTCACGCACAATGTAAGTGCATATTTTTATAATAATTTTCAAGCTTTAGAGAAAAAGCAAAGGTATATTTTAAAGGCAACAAAGTAACGACTATTAAAGCGTTCGCCTAAGTAATAATTTTCAAGTTTTAAAGAAAAAGCAAAATAATTAATTTTAAAGGCAACAAAGTAACTTAATATAATTTTCAAAAGTAATAATTATTAAAGCGTTCGCCTAAACAACAAAGTAAAAATTTCAAAGGCAACAAAGTAACGTAATATAATTTTCAAAAGTGATAATTATTAAAGCGTTCGCCTAAACAACGAAGTTAATTAATATTAATCAAACTTATACTAACATAGTTTTAATTATTTATATTATAAGTACCTACGCACAACTGTTAAACGTAAAAGGTTTTTAGTAGGGTTCCTAACAAGGTATTAGAAAAACCCCCTAGTCAGTAAATTGTTTACTAACATAAAACAAAATTAAAAATCAAGTGAAACAAATAAAGTAAAATAAATTTTTGTCTACAAAAAATTCTTATGTTAAGGCGAGAATCTTAAGTAAAAACACCTACATATTTATTTTTTTAACAATTACAAAATTTGTATGTTAATATTATCTTGAAGTATTAGATAAACAAATTATATTTTGAAACAATTGTAAAAATTTTATGTCACGAGATCGATCACGCTCACCAAGGAATTCTATCCCTAGAATTTTATTTTTAAATAATTGTAACAACCCAAATATGGTTGACCAAAACGCATCATTGTTTCCCCCACATTTTAATGTAGCTTTACTAAATGAAATTCCCACATACGATGGTAATCAAGCCACTCTTTCGGAATTTGTCAGATCCGCAGAAATCATTGCAACTAAATTTTTCACAGAAAATTTAAACGATTATATCAACCAAGTAATCTTAAATTCGATAAGGAATAAATTAAAAGGTCAAGCGTTAGAAGTAATTACAGGTTACGAGTATGATACTTGGAAAGACTTAAAAAATGTCTTAATTGAAAATTTTGGCGACCAAAGGTCAGAATTGAATCTTTTAATTGATTTAACCAAATTAAAACAGAATAAAGACTCTCCCATAGAATTTTTCAATAAAGTTAGAACTCATTTGGCTATTTATAATTCAAAAGTTTCTCTGATTCAAGAATCAAAAGACATTATCACTTATAAATTAAAGGCTAACAAAGACTTAGCACTTCACTAGAACAAGCCTTAAGCATAGTAAAAGAAGAAATTGATATCAGATATTCTCAAAATCAAAATAATTTTCAAAGTCAAAAATTAAATAAATCAAATTTAACTTCCAATATTCAAACACAAAATTCATATCAACCTAAATTTAATAACCCAAATTTTATGCAAAGACCATTCCAACAAAATCGAAGTAATTTTAACCAAAATCCTAGAAGTAATTTTAATCAAAATCCCAACTATTTTAAAAGTCCAACAAATTTTAACAATCCTAATAATTCTAGAATAACTCAAAATTCAAGATTTAATGCATTTGCACCAAAACCAAATTTTTCACCAACAAATAAACCAGAACCTATGGACTTTAGCACTCAACTTTAGCTACTCAACAATCAAATTTCCCCAATAAATATCGAGCAAATTCTCAAAACGTTAATAGAAATTTTAATCATTTAAATTACCATCAAGAAAAACCTCCGGATGAATATGAAGACTTAACCGAACATTTATTTGAAAATGGAGAATTTTCAACTCCAGAAAATTTTAACGAAAACCTTCAGGAATATTCTGACCCTGATAATTCACAAGACTTAGATCACACCCCAGATTATTTCGAATATCCAGATCCAGACGATACTGTAAATTTTTATTAAGAGCCTCGGAAAAGAATATTTTAACTTTTAATATAAATCCAAAATCAAACCTTCCTTATATTATAATTCCCGCCACCGGCGATAAACTTTTAATAGATACAGGTAGCTCACAAACAATAATTTCCCCAGAATTTGTACAACAACATTTTTCAAATTATATTTATGAAACAGAATTCGAGATAGTTACATCTCATAGAATTTCTCAACATAACTTAATTGCAGATTTACCCATTCCTAATCTTTTTTATAAAAACGGAACACATACGTGTTATTTGTTCAATTTTCACCAAGACTATGTAGGACTTATTGGATCCGACTTACTTTCAAAATTATCCGCACGAATAGATTATAAATGGATGCACATTGAAACAGAAAAAACAGTAATACCGTTCTATTATAATCCATCAAAAACTAAACAGGAAATTCAAAAACGCAATGAATGTAATTTTTCCAAATTTAAAAACTCAGATTTTGTCAGAAAACTTGTAGTACCTCCGCGTACAGAATGTTTTGTAAATTTACCAGCAGTAGGAAAGAATGGAACTAAAATAGCTCCAAAACTAAAATTTAATGACAAATTAATTATGCCTTCAGCATTAGTGAAATTACACAATAATTGGTTTAAAACCAGCGTAATTAATACTTCAAACGAAACACAAAAAATAAATATTTATAATCCTTTATTTTTAGAAGACTATGAACCCGATAGCAAAAATCAACCTATCAGACTTAACAACTTTAATATAAAAACTCCAAACACCAAAAGTATTTTAAATAACAATTTAAAAAACAATTTAAGATTAGACCATTTAAACGAAGACGAAAAAACTCTTTTGACTAATTTATGTTTTCAATACAGAGATGTATTTTACTCTCCCGAAATACCTTTATCCGTTACGAATTTGACAAAACACCACATTAGGACTAAAACCAATCCACCTATATTTACGAAAACATACCGTTACCCCCATATTCATCGCGAAGAAGTCAAAAAGCAAATAAAGAAAATGTTAAACGAAGATATTATAGAGCCATCGGAATCACCGTATAATTTTCCTATTTGGGTCGTCCCAAAAAAGTTATACGCCTCCGGAAAACAAAAATGGCGTATTGTAGTTGACTATCGAAAGTTAAATGAACAAACTATTGAAGATAAATATCCATTGCCCCGTATAGAAACCGTATTAGACAATCTTGGCAGAGCTAAATACTTTACAACTTTGGATCTTGCCTCTGGCTTCCACCAGATTGAAATCGAAAAGAAAGATCGCGAAAAAACCGCTTTTTCAACCGAAGAAGGCCATTTTCAGTTTAAAAGAATGGCTATGGGTTTACGTAACAGTCCTGCATCCTTCCAAAGGATGATAAATACAGCCTTAATTGGACTCACTCCAACACAGTGCCTAGTTTACCTAGACGACATTATAATTTTCGGAAGTTCTCTTCAAGAACACATGCAACGTTTAAAAAATGTATTTCAAAAATGTAGAGATGCTAATGTAAAGATTCAGCTAGATAAATCAGAATTTTTACATAAATCTGTAAAATATGTAGGTCATATAGTTACTTCAGAAGGAATAAAACCAGATCCATCTAAAATATCAGCAATCAAAAATTTCCCAGCACCTAAAACAAGAAGGGCTATTTGGCTATTATAGAAAATTTGTCAAAGACTTTGCCAAAATAACTAAATTTTTAACCGTATGTTTAAAGAAAGAAAATAAAATTGTACACACCCCTGAATTTTTGAAGAACTTTGAGTATTGCAAACAAATTTTGATGAATGAACCAGTACTTCAATATCCTGATTTTGAAAAACCTTTCGAACTGACTACCGATGCATCTAAATTTGCGATAGGCGCGGTATTATCCCAAGATGGTAAACCCACCTGTTATGCCTCCAGAACCCTTAATAATGCAGAACAAAATTATACTACAATTGAACGAGAACTCCTAGCCATAGTTTGGGCAACCAAACAATTTCGTCCATATCTGTATGGAGTAAAATTTAAATTGTACACCGATCATAGACCGCTTGTTTGGCTCAAAAATTTAAAAGAACCAAATTCCAAATTAACTCGTTGGGTACTTAAATTAGAAGAATACGACTTCACCGTAAACTATCTACCAGGCAAATTAAATAAAGTTGCCGACGCTCTATCACGTGTTCAAATTCACCCTATGACTTTAGAAACACCCGATAGACTTCATACACCAACACCAATACAAGGTAACGAAAGTTTAATGGCAAGTAGGGCAAGCACCCCCGACATACAAGACTTTTTTTCAGTACCGACCATCGGACCACCAAAATCAGAAACGCCTAAAGTAAAAGTTATATCCGACATTCAAATAAGACCACCAAATAACGACGATAATAAATCCTATGTCGAAACAATACATTCGCAACAATCGTCTACCCCCGTGATCGATATTGCCGAAAAACCTCTACAACAATTTAAGAATCAAATTGAATTTGTAATTTCTCAGCTACCACGCGATATCGGAATCACTAAATACGACGGAATTACACATTATTCTGTATCCCTAAATAATACAAATAAAATTGACGTATTCAACAGGCTATTAATTGAACATTGTGAACCTAGAACACATTACTATTGTTATTTTCCTAACGACGAACTTTGTTTAGATTTTTCTAATTTTCTGCAAAACATAATTAACGATAACACACCCAAATTTCATCGATGTATGTCACAAGTGACTTACGTTCTAAATCCACAAGATCGTCAATATCAAATCCAAAATTACCATCTAGGCAAAACCAATCACCGTGGTATCAATGAAACAATTGAACACATGAAAAGAAAATATTATTGGAAATCAATTAATAAAGATGTCACCGATTATATTAATAATTGTCATATTTGTAAAACGCAAAAGTACAATAGAAACCCAATTAAGCAGCCTTTACAGCTTACTCCTACACAAAACCAACCATTTCATACTATACACTTGGATATTTTTCAGATAGGTAAGAGAAGCTATCTAACAATAATAGATTCATTTTCCAAATTCGCCCAAGCATATTATATTAAATCTCGAAATTTAACAGACATCATTGAACAATTACTTAATTATATGTGTACTTTTACTACACCAAATATCATTATAGCTGATGGAGAATTTAACAAAAATATTTTTAAAGACTTCATAGCTTTACATAAAATCCAGTTGCATACGACAACCCCACATCACCATCAATCTAATTCCCCAATTGAACGATTGCATTCGACAATAATTGAACACTGTCGACTATTGACGGATGTACCTGAACAAAACAAAATTCAATATTGTATTCTTGCATACAATCATACGATACACTCTAATCTCAATTTAACCCCTTTTGAGATTGTATTTGGTCATACTGAATGTAGAAATCAGTTCGATTTAGACTATACAAAAACCTACTATCATGATTATTTATCTGGTCACAAAATCCGCATGAAAAAAATTTACGAAATATTGCAAGGCAAGCAAATTGATATTAAAGAGAAGCGAAATTTAAAATTAAATCCAACTCGGAAAAATAAAACATTTCAATTAAACGAAAAAGTATTTGTTAAAACTAATTCCAGAAGCAAAGATGAACCAAAATTTATAGGACCATATACAATATCCCAAATTCTAGAACATGACATATACGAGTTAATACCCCATAATGGATCGTCCAACATTAGACGCCATGCTAATGAATTACTACCTTATTCAGACTTATTACCTTCATCGTCTGTATCTTGATTAAATATTCAATCATACACGGCGATATAATATTGTAAATATTTAAAAATATAATCCAGAACTATATTCTTTAAATTTAGGCAATGTAGTTCTTAAATAAAGCTAATAGACGCTTATTAGAAATATATATGATATTCCTATTTTTTATTCGTCATGATACACTTAGAAACAATTTAATGAAAATCGTATTGCTACTTTATTATTCAGTATAAAAGAACCTCACATAAAATTGCTAATTTAAAAGTTTCAAACATTGACCGCTTAATAATTCCTGAATCGAATTCATAAATGTCTCGAAGATTGACTTGATACCAGTTGACACCCAGAAATTGGTTGAGGACCGAATTAAGCTTAATAAATATGAAAATTTGTTAAAACCTGTTAATTATATTAAATCTGATAATTTAAGTGTGTCTGCAATTATATTTACTCTGTGTACTATTCTTATGTTAATAATTTTTATATTGTATTTGTATTATAATAGAAACACAATGAAGATTAAACTTATTAGATTTTTAAATAAAGATTTTGAACCAGTTAACGTAAATGCATAAGTTTAATTTTCTTTTCTCTTGTGTAAGTTCAATGGAGGCATATTTGAATACCACCCATTGAACATTTTATCGGCGGACGAGTTATATTACAGCTAGACAATGGCCCCCTGTGTAAAACTGCAAGCTTGCAACCTTGAACAATAATAGCTTCTTTGTATGAATTGCAAGTCTGCAACCTTGAACGCACGTGGCTTCCTGTCTCACGCTCCCTTTTAGAGATAATGCTTATCTTAGCTGATTAGACATAGTATATATACAAGTAGCCTGCACCTCTAAGATAAGTTCCAGTTAGTTCGTAGCTAGATGTAAGAAATTGTCTGGCAGCTAATCTGTGTGCTTCCAATGTTATATTTCATTGTAAAATAAAAATAAACGTTTTTTTAAAAGTCGTTTCGGCGGCCTTTTAATAAAACTAGCGCCTTTCACGTAACCTAACGACAGTCACCGAAATGGCAATGGGGACTAACGGCTTAACATGCTCTCCGAGGCACGGCTGGCTGCGATTTTACTACCACTGCTACCACAACTGCGAACGTTGCTTAACCTCGAGGCGGTTTGACGAGCCCTTCGAGCATGCGGCTATGCAACCAGCAAGACGATAAAGTTAAATTTTATACATGAGTGAATCGTTTAACGTCGAGACGAACTCGAGACTTTAATGATCCAAGAGTGTATAATAATAACTTTATCGTAGTGTATAATACAAAATTTGATTCAATTCTTATAATCTCGTTAGTCAATAAATACTTAAACAAAACATAAATTTTCTATTGCTAGCCGTGAAAAGTCACAGTGACAATTTGGAAAGCACCGAGGGATCATATAAATTTAAAATTAAAGTCGCCTGAGATTCGTGTTATACGTTTGGCAGTACTAAAGCGTATTGTTAGTCTATGGCAAATTCGAGGTTAGTAGATTCAGTTTTTTTTTGTATTATTTACTTCGCCTGCGTTGATAAATTATGTTAGTACGTTTACAAAGCCTGCCAGCTAAACTGACATTTATTCCAATTGTTCATATTTTGTCCATTGGCGCTAGCTCACACAATTTCAAGTATGAAACTTGAGTTTGTTTAAAAAAAATTCAAAATGTCTCGTTGCATTCCGTCATATGAAAATAAGGATAGGAAAAATGTCTCCTATCATGAATTTCCATCAAATACGGTAAATATTTGTGGCTGGATAAATACTATCACGTAAAGGGAAAATATGTGATGTGTCAAATGGTGTCAACCAGCGCCAATTTTGTTAATCAACGCAGGTGAAGGTTATTTGACACCAGTGAAATGTAAATACTACAGTTAGTATAGTAGAGTATAGTATAGTATAGCATAGTAAGTACAGTAGTATATACAGTTCACTGTTTAACACAGACGCAAAACTTAACCTTGAAATCTCAAATTTGACATAACTTGGCAGTTCAACAATGCAGCAGTGAGTGACATACGTAAATAGATAAAACCCTATTTTATGATTTTAAAATGAATAGTTAAATTATAATTTTAACAGTAAGAAATGCATAAAAATATTGAAACCGCTAACAATATATTATTATTAGAAACTAGCAATCCAGTGAGACAAGTGTCTCATTTAAAAAAACAAAAAAGACCGTTTTTCAAATAGAACGCGTATTAAATAAAAACTGTACCCAGACCTGGAAGGTGTCAAAGTGGTTGCCTAACCGATCGACGTTTTAAGACTTGTCCGTCCGTCCGTCCGTCCGGGACGCTGTTTCAGCAGCCAAACCGTAAGAGATAGAGAAAAAAGTTATTCAAGTCATATGTTTGGAATGGTCATGTCAGCTCAGGAACCGAATTTCAGTCACGTGACACTTCCGGTTTTCGAGAAATCACAAAAAAGACCGTTTTTCAAATAGAACGCGTATTAAATAAAAATGTTTCAGCAGCCAAACGGAGCTGCGACCCTCTGCGCCTTAAAACGTCGATCGGTTAGGCAACCACTTTGACACCTTCCAGGTCTGGTACAGTTTTTATTTAATACGCGTTCTATTTGAAAAACGGTCCTTTTTGTGATTTCTCGAAAACCGGAAGTGTCACGTGACTGAAATTCGGTTCCTGAGCTGACATGACCATTCCAAACATATGACTTTAATAACTTTTTTCTCTATCTCTTACGGTTTGGCTGCTGAAACAGCGTCCCGGACGGACGGACAGACAAGTCTACAGCGTCCCGGACGGACGGACAGACATCTATTAGATAAAGGATACTTGTTTTAACTGATACCGAAACCCGCTGGTAAACAATGACTTGATAGTTATGGTTAAGGCGTTATAAAGTTTGGTTATGTAATAAATAAAACAGTTTTGACAAAAATTTAATTGTAAAATACCCTGTCGAGCATCGTCTCAAATCGCTGCAGAGAACACTTCTTTCTCCCTCCTTTTATGCCTTTAGGGCGTCGGGTCTTCAATACATTTCTACATTTTACCTCTGCTATTAGTTTTCCCTTTTTTCTAGCGATATTCTGCATATTATCACTATTTTGAGAACTCTATATTGCATTCTCTATAAGTGCTCGTATCACTTCAAATGCTATTCCTTCGTTGTTACTAGTTCCTGGTTTCATTGGTTTCCTAATTATTTCATTTTTCACTTCGCGTCGAAATGCTGCTTATTCTTCTCTAATCTCTCAAACGTCTTCTTATCTTAATCTGCTTTTCAATATTTCAGTATTACAGCTGATAAGCACAGAGCTCTGTAGTTACCACACTCACTAGTACTTTTTATGTAACGATACTATTACTCTCTGTTCCCATTCTTTTGAAATATTCGTATCTTCTCAAGCCATTCTAAATACCTCCATTAGCAGGTTAGTTACTTGGTTTGCTTCAATCTTGACCAGTTTAGGTGTTACGTCGTTTTTATCAGCTGATTTACCAAATTTCTTGTGTCGAAATTGCTTTCGATTCTTTTTTGTATTCTCATACTTCTCACTTTATTCTAATCTCCTTCCCTCTCCGTAGGAAGGTGATCCATCAAGCTAATAGTATAGGTGTCTTGATACGATGCAATAAAACTCAGTAGTCTTCTCCACGTACATTTATTTAAATTGGTGACACGTTTTGAAACCAGACTGGTTTCATCTTCGGGCCAAAATTATCATCGGTAGTAAAAACCACGTATTACATTTGTAGGTTAAATTAAATTGAGGTTAGGTTGAAACGCTGAAGACGAATTTTTCTATTATGATGTATTAACCAGTGTAATGATCTTTATAACATAGTTTGCTGGTTAATTCGTTTTTTCTTCTCCAATGTGGTGTGTTTTGTGAATTTTATTGCTACCCCCTCCTCGTCTTCAACGTTTCAACCTAACCTCAATTTAATTTAACCTACAAATGTAACACGTGGTTTTTACTACCAATGATCATTTTGGCCCGAAGATGAAACCAGTCTGGTTTCGAAACATGTCGCCAATTTAAATAAATGTACGTGGAAAAGTTTTATTGCTTCGTTTCCCTCTCAGTGTTAACATCATTTTCTATATAGTCTTCCATTCCTTTGTCCGCAAATTAATCTGTGTAGTATAAATTTGTTTTTTCATCTCATATACTTCTAGTATGAGGTGTCTTCTTACCTATAATTTTCTTAATTGTTGTGGGTTTATCTGCATTCCAAATTCTTCCCAAGTTGCTCGCTTAGCTGTTTTTGCTGCATCTCTCGCTTCGGTGGTTTGTCTTGCTTTCTCTTTGTTCACATATAGTTTCTTCATTGTTGTTTCTTCCTTGTAACTGTTCTGTTTACAGCTGCATTCCACCATCTTGTTATCTTAAAAGGTGTGTCAATTCTACTTATTCCACATATTTCCTCTGCAGTTTCTTGTTATGCTACCTTTATTATTTTTCACTTTTTATCTCTATTTCTCTGTGCATCTTCTTCTTGTTCAAATTTCTCATCAAGTGTATCTATTTATTCTTTCTTTTTTGCTGCAGTCAATAACTTGTTCGTCTTTTTTGTTCATACTTCTTTTCTACTTCGTTTTCCGATACCCCAAATTTAAATTGTCCTATTAATAGTTTATAATGCCAGCCTATGCATACGCTTCCACTTTTATCTATTACATTATCTATTATGCTTTTAATGTTTCTTTGTATTGCTTCGGAACTATACTTTCTTCTTCCTCTTATTATAGGCCAGTGGCCTGTTATAACCACAAAGTGGTTTCGATGAGCCCTCTTTGCCATTAGGCCGGGTAGGTGGCTAGCCTTGTCCGTCGAAAGTGACAAAGAGTTCTCTTGTTTAGGGGTTTACGAGTACCACCGGTGTTAGCGTGGTAGCCGGGTAGAGTACGATTTTTGAAACCCTTCTAAAGTCCACCGGGATTCGAACACGAGCTGGCCGCCTGAGAGGCGAGCATTTGCTCGCAAGGCCATCCGCTCACCTATGTATTGGTGAACTATACCTATGCATAGACCTATGTTGAAAGAGTGAATTTCCAATTAATATCTGGTTTTCTGTACAAAATTGAATCGCTTTCCTTTCACTCATGTTCAGGGTTACTTCTTCATCGTATTTTTCTATCGTCCCATGTCTTTCTTCCATTCTAACATTCCACTCGCCCTTTATTATTACATATTTTGAGTTTTCTCTATGAATATCTGTCGCTTCTAGTAACGTATCATGAAATATTAATATGTAATTTATATTGCAAAATATTTTATTATTATATTGAATTGTCAACCAACTTTAAATCTATTGTTTAAATTTTAAATCAACCATAATAAAATATGACCTTTGTAATAATTTTGCTCAAATATTGAGTGATTGGCATTTCTTCGCGAAAAACATGATCAAGTTAATGCCATTGGAAGAGCTCCATTAGAAAATCCTTACATTTCATATTACTGACATTATTCTGCATATGTAGTGTATTAAAACAACTGTAGCGCATTTTTCAGTGGTTTAACAAATCTGCAGCTGTAATAGCTAAATCCACGTTCTATAGTAATTTCCTTCTAGAGCCCATAGTTGACAGTCCAACAAGAGTTTTAGTGAACAACATCGAGGTGGAAGGTCAACCGGGTTACAGTAGTATGTGGGAATGTAATTTCCTGTTTGTGGTTGGAATTTCCTTTACCCGGTTACACACAAAGTTGTAGAATTAATTTCTGTCTTTCTAAAATAGTTAAGCGCGGCCAGTTCAATTTCTTTGTTGGATTTTAATTTTGAAGGAGTCCTAATTATAATGGTTTCTGCTCTCTAAAGATTAACAACTGATAATTTTTGTGTCAATAAGAAAATTGACATGAGCGCAGAGTTCTTCTCAAGGTTCTACTCAAGGCACTCTTTTGATGATGGTCCATCGCAGTTTAGTTTACATTGCCATTGGACTTCACAGTTGGATGCATTGACAATTGAACAACTTATCCGCAACGTTAGCCCCAATCAAAGCTTCTAATTCTGGACAACTTCTGCCAGCTAAATATATATTTTTGCTGCCCCTCTTTGAATTCTTGAAATGTTTTCACACATTAGTTTGATTTCATACCCCTTGTGAATTTGTGCATACTTTGTAATGGTTTCATATAATTTTCGCATCACAATGTCTTCGCTAATTGACTTGTTGCCGATTTCTTCTATATACCTTTTCTGGATGTATGAAGATTGACATCAGTTTGTCGATGAGTGAATGCTCTGACTAATCGCCCCTTCTCATATTCTCTCAACTTCATAATGAATGTATGTAGTACAACCTCATGAATACAATTTTTATTGGCCAATGCACTTCTGGCTGACTGAAACTTGATTTTCTTCTTTTGCGACTACACCATGATTTTAAAAATCGTACGCTCTCCGGCTACGAGAATAACACCTGTGGAAGTTGTTAACCTCCTAATAAGGCAACTCTTCCTCAGTTTCGACGTTCAAGGCTAGCCACTTACCCGCCTTACGAGTAAAGAAGACTCAAAACACCACTTTGGTTAAAAACAGACCACTGGTTTGTAATAAAAAGAAGAAGAAGAAGAACAGTTTGTAATTAATTACTTATGAGGTATTTTACAGTTACTTGTTTTATATGAAATGGTTTGACAAAACAGGATTAAAGCACTCCTTCTTTTTCTTATCTATTGACATCACTATTTGATAACTTCGTAACATACTAGCATGTACTATGTATGTTAAAAATAAGTGCTAGTATCTCAAAACGTCTAGTTTAAGATTGAAATATAGTTTTATATCTTCATTTGGTAACTACTGGAAAATGTATTTGGTACCTTTACACTCGCTTTTTACTGATTTATGGCCGGTTCTACAATCCAAGGATAAAGTTATCCCGGGAATAAATACCCTAGAAACGATTGATGTAACAAAGAAAACTATGACAATTATACTTCTTAAAACCGACAGTTGTAAATCTGGTTTAACGCTTTATAAGCTTTTAGGATTTTGTTCATTCAGTATGTAACTGCACTTTATGGGTTGTTCTGCAAATTGAAATAGTGAAATGACCACTAATGAATTTTCGCTAATTAATATCAGAAATCCACTGTGATTATTATTATTAATGTGCTTATAAATGTGCAACAAATCAATAATATACGACCATTAAAATCCAAATACTAATATTGCAGTTCCAACAAAGAATAAAAGTTTTCACTCCCAGAAAATAATGGCAGAAAGAAAAGTGCACCTAAAATTTAAAATTACCAGGTTTTGTAATGTGCAGAACTTAACCGTCTTAATTAATATTAAAGCATTTGATAAAGGACTTGTAAAACTACTTACTTAATAAATTGTAGTTATAGTTCCACATATTTAGTAATTTTTAGAAGAATGGAGAATTTATCTCTAAAGACACACTTAAAGCACGTAAATTAGACACAAAAGCGTCTTCTCGTTTCAAATTATATTTATAATGTCATTCCAAGAAGAAGTTACCTTAAAGATTTCTCTCTTTGCGTATGTTCAGCAAGACTCCTCTTTTCAAAGAATGTTTCTTGGCCAGTTAATATGTATTGCGAGTACTTATTTTCAAACACTGATTAACCATCACATTGCGGTTCCAGGTTTTCGCCTCCTTTGTATCTACTGAAAGGAATTTCTGATTTTGCTTTTCGTTTATACGCAGACAGTTATGAAAGTGACATAATCAGGAATTAACTTCAGCTCTTGCTGCGAACAGTTTTCAGGCGTTTTCAACGTGGTTTCAGAGATTATGATTAACGTCAACCCTTTACTCAAAGCTAGCTGGCTCAGTTGTTGTATATTTTAGGTGATTTTAAAAGTTTACTAGAAAAACTTGCATTCTGATTGGTGACCATGACAGCATCTCTTTATAAAAAAGTCATCAAAACGCTCCACAAAAGGTGTTGTTTTTTTTATAAAGCCAACCAGTAATGCAGTATTGAAAACTTGCAAAGTAAATATGAATATCTTCAACTTGCTTTTGCTTCTAAAAATTACGTGAACTAGAAGGCGTTTTTAACTAATAGCCCAACCACTGGTGCGAAATCTACCTGTTACCGATACATAGCTGAGCGAAACCTTTGCTGGATTGAATTGGAATTAGCAGAGTCAGAAATTAATCCACTAATGTCCTTAACGAAATTCAATATAATCAGAGAATTTCGAAGATAAATCCAGGTTAATATTCATTCAACGACAAAAACTTTGTTCAACCCCTCATTTGAAATGTAATTCCTTTCCGAATTCGAAAACGTGGTGAAACCCTCTTATAAATAATTTTACTGCAAGAATTACTTCCAAAAGTTTTTTACTTTAAACAAAGAAGGTCCACATATTGGCGAAGAACACGAAACTCAGATTAAAAGTTTACCAGTTGATATTTTTCTCGCAATTTTCACAGTATACATTCGTTACGTATACACTTGTACAAGTTAAATTTGAATATACTTGACGTGCATGAATTTGAACGCCGCTTCCTAAGCCACAATCAAAGTTGGGCCTCCAAAGCACGGAGACTTGCCAATAGGGGCAAAGGCTCAGCGATGCGCGCGTCAGCGAGCAGATAATCACTTTGGATCCCCACCTCGTTTATCTCAGGAGATGATTCAGATAGTGTTGACCCTAAACGGGTATAAGAAAACGATACCCGGCCAGCTAAAGTGACTTGTGGATTTGTTGTGTTGTACGGGGAGGACCAGTCAGAGCTAAACCCCAAAAAGGCCCATCAGTTTGCAGACAGAGCCGATAATCCAGTCTAGCTCTACCAGCTAGAGAGAGAGATACTTCTGAATTCAGTTCTATACCAAAACCTCCCTTACACCCAAACCACCACCGTCGGGCCGATTTTTGGTACCAAAATAAATTTTCCTACCCTTGAAAGATCAGTTTA
This sequence comes from Agriotes lineatus, assembly GCA_940337035.1. NCBI lineage: Eukaryota > Metazoa > Arthropoda > Insecta > Coleoptera > Elateridae > Agriotes > Agriotes lineatus. The sequence continues at coordinate 61,624,546 of OW679200.1, forward strand.
TAAACCTGCCCGACCGTCGACCTAACCTTTGTAGCAAAATTTATTCTCCCGACCTGCAAAATTATTCCCTATGTCTGCACCGTCTTACCCGTGAAGCAGACGACTGTTAGTAAGACGTTCGAAGCCTACGACCCAGCGCTGCGACCCGATTTATTACACGCCCAAGCACTGAAGTCGCACATAAGCCGCACCATTTTGAAACAATCAGGAGCATTTTGATCACAACAATCGCTGTAATTAAAGAAAGCCTCATCAGGGACCTTCCACCAAAAACTCTGGTGAAATTAGAGCTCATTGAAAGAGCTCCAGTTCCATTTTATGAATTTAAACTTTCCGGGGTTCGGCCATCTTGGTTTCTCTGAGCGAGCACTTCTCGCGACTGCCGTTTTAATTTCAATTTTCGCGTAAATATTTGAATTTCAAATTGGTGAATCCGTCTCTCTTGTACTCCTTGTCTCTCTTGCATTCACAGAATGCATGTTTATATCTAAAAAAATCTTTGGCCGAGCTGGATTTGAACTCGCTACGTTCGTGTTCATAATTAGCTGCAACCGTGTATGCCTCGACACCACGGAGCCGCTACAGATTTTAATGTGTATAGCGGAAAGCCACTTTACTGCTCTGACGTCACGCGCCCATTTTTTTAAAGACTAAATATTTTTTGAAAATTATAAATTATAAGAATGGAATTGCATCGTCTATGGTATTAAAAGGTTGATAATAATTTAAAAAAAGTGGGTTTGTAAGTGGTTTTGCTAGAATTAATTATTTATTTCCTGCAACTGTTGGATCCTCTATAAAATTCAAACAAACTTTTCTCAAAGGCCTATAGGTCTATGTGCTTGTTTAAATTTATGCTCAAATTTCATTATATCAATTTAAACTTTGTCTGAAGAAATTACAATTAGGCGTTTTTTATTTAATTGCAAGCCGTTTCCTTAAAATCAGTGAATATATGATTTTGCAGCTTTTAAAATAAATAGACATTACTTTATTTTTTCTACCAATATCATAAAATCGGTGGGATCGTTCTTTCTTTGTATGTATGTACCTTTGATCACTATCTCCTCCGATGACACTGGACCGCTTAAATTGTATTTATAGTTGAGAAATTGTCACGCCTTAATTTTCTGCGTCGATTTTAAATTTTAAATTAAAATTTGTACAAATTTGAGTTTAATATATTCCTGAAATACCTTTGTTCAGATAGCTTTTATTCTATTAAAAATTTGACGGGCCGCGATTTTAAAATTTGAATTAACCACATGTGAATAATTATTTTAAATCGCGAAATCCGCGGCGGCCATTTTTGGATTTGATTACGTCACGCCGAAGTCTTCCGTCTCACTCATCGCAGCTGTTCTCTGTCGCTCGCATTTATTTAATTTAAAAAAAGCTTTTTGCATCGGTCCCAAGTCGGATTTGAACCCTAGCCACATGTGAATAATTATTTTAAATCGCGAAATCCGCGGCGGCTATTTTTGGATTTGATTACGTCACGCCGAAGTCTTCCGTCTCACTCATCGCAGCTGTTCTCTCTGGCTCGCATTTATTTAATTTAAAAAAGCTTTTTGCTTCGGTCCCAAGTCGGATTTGAACCCTAGCCACATGTGAATAATTATTTTAAATTGCGAAATCCGCGGCGGCTATTTTTGGATTTGATTACGTCACGCCCAAGTTTTCCGTCTCACTCATCGCAGCTGTTCTCTCTCGCTCGCATTTATTTAATTTAAAAAAAGCTTTTTGTGGCGGCCCCAAGTCGGAATTGAACCCTAGCAACATGTGAATAATTATTTTAAATCGCGAAATCCGCGGCGGCCATTTTTGGATTTGATTACGTCACGCCAAAGTCTTCCGTCTCACTCATCGCAGCTGTTCTCTCTCGCTCGCATTTATTTAATTTAAAAAAAGCTTTTTGCGTCGGCCCCAAGTCGGATTTGAACCCTAGCCACATGTGAATAATTATTTTAAATTGCGAAATCCGCGGCGGCCATTTTTGGATTTGATTACGTCACGCCGAAGTCTTCCGTCTCACTCATCGCAGCTGTTCTCTCTCGCTCGCATTTATTTAATTTAAAAAAAGCTTTTTGCGTCGGTCCCAAGTCGGATTTGAACCCTAGCCACATGTGAATAATTATTTTAAATTGCGAAATCCGCGGCGGCCATTTTTGGATTTGATTACGTCACGCCAAAGTCTTCCGTTGTTTTACACTTTTTTATAAATTGCATTGCTCAAAATTCAAATAAATCGCAATTTTTTAAATTACATCACTTACTTATGAGATCGTAGTTTGATGTATATGAAGTTTCGCCCCTTTGTATCTGTAAAATGGTTACAACAGTAATATTTAAATAAAAAACAAGCAATTTCATTGAAAAATCTTCTGCCACCATCTTTTCGATAAACAAAGCTTCAGTTACGTAGGCTCTTTGTGAATTTTTATTACAAAAATATATTTGAATGAAAAGCCACGTAATTTTGTTGAAAAATCTTCTGCCACCATTATTTCGATAAACAAAATTCAAAAGTTCTTGTAAAATTTATCAAAATATGTATGTGATTACCACAAATTAACACAAAATTTGAATACAAAACACGTATTCGACATCATTTTCGTTATTATAAATAGTTTTGTAAAACGAATTGTCATAATTTTTTAAGTGAAATGATGTGGAATACGAAATCTGAAAAAATTTCAAATTCAAATATTCGCGCGGAAATTGAAATTAAAATGGCCGCCGCCTAATTCCGGAAGCAAATTAAAAATGGCCGCCGCGTAATTTTGTCAGTAGCACATATCAAAATTAATTAGAGCAATCCGCGAAATTAATTGGGTCAAACCGCGGAATTAATTAGGTCAAACCGCAGATTTAATTGAATTTAATTCGCGATTTTAATTGACCTAATTAATTTGATATCACAATCAAGGTGTCCCTATTCTACAGGCATATTAGGGTAGAACCCTGTATCGCCTCTAGCCTAAACTTCCACACACCCAAATTGCTTATAAGGGCGATAACCCCTGAACGGCAATATGTAGTCCTGGCTTCTTGGACAACAACAAAGATTGCTATTAATATTGTTAGTTTCAGGAGTAGTCACCGAGAAGCGCATTATCCACGTGGGATTTTTTTTTGCAAATTGACAAACGCTGAGTAAACGAGTTATGCTATTTCAGCCTTTGTTTTGACATTTTTAGAAAGGCGCTTTCCACCTAGTTACTGTTTACTCTAACATTTTCTACTATGTCTTTAATTTCTGACCCAAGAAGTTCTTTATCGGTTGAAACGTTATCCATCAACCACTCAACGTGTTTGAAATTCCTTATCATAATCACATCCATAACTAAAAAGTACGAAATCTTTTACTTCATCTTCAGCGTTGCTAACCTCAAGAAAATATATTTAGAAACACAACGTGGGATATCACATACCCCCGAACACTCGATGAGCAACAACTGACGGTGGCTTCCGGCTATAGCTAATATTTGGACTGTTCCAAGAATGTACGAAGCGAAGGAAAATTATTAGCGCGCTATTAAAAAATGGAGACCATTCAAAAGCGCTTGGGGTATACTCCAACCCATGTTTTAAGCAAATGGTTAAGTCTGACAAAAGAAATATAAAGATCCCGATCTAATTGTAAGCTTGGCAACCCTCTTCCTCTAAATCTCTCCAATTCATATCTTCCGAAACATCATGGCCCTACATTGTTCTTTGTCTTTTTTGCTTTATCTTTTCTAGCGGAGCTCATTATGGCACCCTTTTAAGTTATTATGCAAATTAAGTTAACTATTTTTTACACACACTTTGACCAATATGTTTATTTCTATATTAAAAATACTCTCCAATATCCTCCCATTTTATATACTTTTCTGCCACAGAATGAGGCTGTTGATTGGTTTGGATTATGTTTTTGCTGTTGGTGCCCCGGTTGATAATAACTCGTAGGTATTTAGAAATTGTGATTCTTTAGATTGTGTTATTCATTATGGTTATATCTCCGATTTCTATATTTTCTACTAGCACAATCTCACATCCAGGCATATTCATAGTTCGAAAAATTTGTAATATTCGACAAGTATTGGATTGGTTGAAGTTACATTGTTTCTGATATTTTTTAAGGTCAGCGAGAACAATATATTAAATCTTTCAACTGTATACCTAAATCAATGTGAGATAAAGCTTGAATTTGTGTGTATCAACTCGAAGGTATAGATTTTCAGGTTTCCTCAGATTTGTAAAGTTGCATCGTCCTTACTCTAAAATATATTTACGACCTCATGAAAGCAGTTTATGGGATCTCTCGTCTTTTTAATTACATTTACAGCACCATTAAAGTTTCCCTTTTTATTTGTTGCGAGAATAACTATGATATAACGTTTTTTATTATTTTGATGTACGTGACTAATGTGTTTACCAATAAAAGTAAATGTGGATAATTCAGTTGAACTTTTTCATTGTTGTGACAAATAGAAAAAATGTTATATATAAAAGTTATACGATTTTATGTGGCACATATTATTAAGAGTACGAAGAGCAATTCTCGCCTTCCGGTTACACCGAAAGTTTAATAATTTTTTGTTTTTGTTATGAAGCATCATGCATTTTTTAAATGAATTTGGTTGTTTATAAAATTATCTTTAAAAAACTATTACCCAACTATAGGTCTGGGGATAATAATTCAGGAGCTATTACCGTTTAAAGTTATGCAGCCAATAGCACTTTGAGCTGAATACAGGCTACGAAAAAAAAATAAACATGTAATTTATGTTAGTCGTAAAGCTTTGCATTAGTTTGAATGGACACCGGCTTTATTGAAATATGTGAATTTTCATATCTAATGCAACTAGTGGATTCTTGATTATCAAATAATCATTTCTGTTTATACGAGATATATTGTTACGCGAGTCCGAAGGACGAGCGTGGTTGCCTAAAACAATATATCGAGTGGAAACAGAAATGATTTGTTTATCAAGAAGACACGAGTTGCTTTCGGCTAGATTATATCACGAGTCAATAAACGTTTGAATAGTGTATTTTAAATATTAAAAGTACAGTTAATGTTGTTGTTATGACAGTAACGTGATGTTTGTGAAGGCGTGTGATTATCACCTATTAATCGGGAACGTACGGTGATTATCAGTTGCTATGTACATTATCAAAAGTTAGTACATGCGTGACTATGCATTTTGCCGTTTTTCATTGGTTGGTGTTAGAGGGAGTGGTATAATCATAAACCTTGACTATAAATAGTAATTATGTCAAAATAAAATGTAACAATAAAAAAATATATACACATAGTAACGGTTATCATTCTTATGAACACTTCGTTGTGGGAATTCAAGAACTTTTTATGTTTCTACTTTTTTGTGTGTTTATCATTATCATAGAGTTTTAAAAAATATAGTTAATGTTTTTAGTTTCTCATTTTTTACCTACTGGTATTATTTGTTCCTTGGTGTCATTAATCCCCGTCCTAATTCTCTTAATTTTTCCATTTTTGCAGTCTGCCCCCCTCCTCGAACAATGAAATACGCACAAAGGCATTGCATTGCGTGGTGCAATAGAATTAAATTATTCCTGTTTTCTAAACCCATGCCTTGGTCTGGTAAATTGTGTTGTTCACAATCCATAAAATTGTTTTTCTTCAAACAGCAGTAAAATGTGACATTATACTGCTTGATTGATGATGCTAAACTGTCACTTCATTGCCATGGCATCTAAAACACTTTATCTGCCAAGTAATTTTCTTCGAAGTTTGTTCACAAAATTGTAAATAATTTGTTATAACAACGTTTGAAGAAAAAATACTATATGTTAATTGGAGCAAAAGTATCTTTATGTGGCTCGGCTGTACTTATCTGTCTCACAAGTTCGGCAGATAAACCGTGCAGCCACGCCACATAAAGTATAACTTTTGCTCCTAATAACATAATATACTATTATCTTAGAATTATATGTCGTCTAAATAACACCCAACTGAATAGTAAATTCATTGAAAATATGAAATTATTCTATATTTACAAAATTATTTAGCAGCCTTTTAGAGTGACATTAATAAAATTATGTTACTGCCTACAAAGTCAGGTGTGCCAAGTGATAAAAGTTATTTTGGAACCAAATGTGAGGTGAATAAAAACAGAAACAAGTCGATGCAGGAATATTTATTGGGGAAGCTCGGCTCGAAAGAGACCTGAAACACGCCGTCCCTAGTTACTGCTAATCCTGCCCTGATTTAAACACCTCACGGAACGATTAACCAACTTCACATGCCTGCACTTTGGCGAAAAATAAATCGCCGAGTCTGAAAATTCAAAATAGTCTCGTTCGGAGCCGTGCATATTTCATGCGCTTTCTTAGAAATGCGGTTCCGTAATTATTGAGGTATTTAGAGCAGAGCACATGCAATTTATTATTAAGAATTTAATTTGCGGCCGTAAATAAGTAAGACGCGCGAAGCAGCGGCGAATTTGAAATATTAAACGCCGAGGCTTTTCAAGAGCTTTGCAAAATCATAAAATTGTTTCACAACATAAAACTGCAAGGACTCGAACATTGTAGCAATTTTGCTTACGTCGAATGAGTTAAAATATGCATCTGGGTTGCTGTGTTCGCATTTTCTTGTTTCTGGTTAATTTATGGATACAAATTCGTATTTTTAGCAACTTGTGTGTGTACATTATGCATGCTATAGTGGCGAGTTCCATCATGGAAGATATATTCAAAATTGTAGTAAAAGTGTTGCTTCGTAGGCATGGCAAATAGTAAGAAACAGGTATTTAGTTATATTTGATTGCGATTTAACAAAACGAGAAGGTACTAGTGTATAAGTAAGCTTTTAAAGCACGTGATACTAGTTTAAAAGCACGACGCGAAGAGGAATACTTTTGACGTTGTTAGTACTTTAATAGCACTTATAGAAGTGTGTCATTAAAATCGTGCAGTTGCATTTCAAATAAAAGCGCTTTTCCGCATCTTCTGTTTCAAATATTGGCAATTTCGCGCCCCTTTCCCAATTTAAATTCCGACGATTATCGCTCGTTCTAGCTTAGTGCAGTTTTGATCACTTGCCCGTTTGCGACGCGGCTCAGATAGCCTCTGACGTCACGTCGTAAAAACTAGTCTGGTGATTTAAGTCCCACTCGAAGAAGAGGTTGTAATGTTGTGTTAGAGCGAATCAGTTGCGTGAGTGGGACAGGGAAAGTAAGCGAAAGCGACTCATACCCTTTTTTCTTCATCCCGCGTCTAGAGGGACAGTATATCACAGTACATGAATAATGTCCGGCGAAGTTGCTGATTGCTGCAGCCGAAAGGCCCCTTCGTCTAGTCGTCTTCTCTACAGATGGTTAACAGGACAGCGTAGATTGCTGGCCGTCGGAAAGGCGTTATTAAACGAACTCCTAAAATGCAGGGTTTTTCATGAAGGTCCTTGTAGCGACAAGCATTGGAAAGAGGGCAAAATGACGTCCAGTTTTCTACAATTGGCACTTCGGAGACTTCTCATGCAGAAATCCGCCAAAAAGTTAATTACACGCAACGTGCTACAACACAATGGAGAACATTTTCCTGTCAAAACAAGCACACCCGCCAAAGGAAATTCAATCAAGCGCCACCAAAAATCATACGAACAACATCGTCATATTAATTTTAAAAATAATCCCACGGCAGCCGAAATCTTCGTGATGTTAACGCCGCATAACTGCTTTGCAACTCCGCAGCTGGGTACATGCCTCAAGACGCGGGTTGAAGAAAAAAGGGTATGAGGCGCTTTCGCTTGCTTTCCCTGTTCCGTTCACGCAACTGATTCGCTCTGACACAACATTACCTACAACCGCTTCTGCGAGTGGGACTTAAATTACCAGACTAGTTTTTACGACGTGACGTCAAAGGCAATATTTGAAACAGAAGATATGGGAAAGCGCTGATATTTGAAACGAAAATGCGCGTCGTTCTTTTAAACTAGTATCACGTACCTTAAAAGCTCTTTATATATATATAACTTATAACTATAAAGTTACTCCTATAAAGTCCACTGGGAATGTAATTTCTGCATGACGGAGCGCTTTCACATTTTTTCCATCAGATTTCTACACATAATGTGACTGTCCTAGACGATGCCACCTTTTAGTTTACTCTACTTCGGGCAATATTTATTCGGTAGTTTATCCATTTCGTACTGACAACTTACACGAAGTAAGAAATCGAGGTCTACTGCAATCGTTAAGTCTTGCCATAGTAGCGAATGTTGGGTAGCAGGAAATGGAAAGAACACATCCTTCACGTTTTGTTTAACACACCTCTAACTAGCTCAGCGGTAATGCAATAAAATGGCGGCAGTCGATGAATGGTGGAGGCGTTACCTTCTGCTAAACAGGCGATTGATTGGAGAAAAGTTTAATATATTTATAGGCACAGATTTACTTATAACTAGGCAACACATGAATCTAACAAAAAGAAAGAAGATGGCGGATTGGCGTCCGTATTGGGGGCCCTAGCTGGAGTGGTGCGGGGCAATGGCCGGGACGGGCGCCGGGGGCATTGCTGGCGCCGGTCAGCTTCTCGGGGGCGGCTGCTGAAGTGGGGCGGCGTCCACGCTGTGGCTCCGGATGCTGGAACGGGCGCTGGACGTTTCGACGGCCAGCAATCTACGCTTTCCTTTTAACCACCTATAGAGAAGGCGACGAAATAAAGGGGCCTTTCGGCTGCAGCAATCAGCAACTTGGACGGACATTATTCAGGTACTGTGATATACTATTCTGATTGCCTGGATATTTTAGAGCGTTTGTGCAATGATCTTGTGTGAAGTAATTTTATGCGTGGCCACAACCATATTTGGGAGCCTACGCTAGTGATCTACTGTGACAGTAAACTGTTATTATTGTTGCGTCATGACACACAGAACTTTTGTGCGGCTTGTTTGCCACTGTCGTTTCAATGCAGCCAATGTACTTTTGTGTCACACCTATCACGTCTAAATAGATTTTAGAGCTACTAACCATCTTTAACAACTATTCATGTCGGACATTTACCGGCGTACTTAAATTTTATTAAATTTGAAATCGTTTTTAACTTCTTGGACTTTTATTTATGATACAGGGGTTGACTTATATGTTATGCTTTTTTATGTTTATTGATTTTTAGATGACCGGCGAAGCTACCAAACCAGCAAAGGAAGGTTCCAAGCAGCCGGGCGTCCCGTCCGCCCGCGGAAGTGTAGCGTTGGTCCCCTGACTTCGAATTTCTACGAGGGCCAGACGGAAAATTTTTTCTCTATTTTATCAATAAGATTCGTGGCCCTCAATCCCTCCCTTCATTTTGATTACAATAAATCCCTATTGTGACAGCATCTCGCTCTAAATTAAGTCTTGCTGATCCGAACCACCCTTCTTCCTGAGAAAATAGCTGGACAACTGTCTGTTACAGCTAGTTGTGGCATAATTAGAGCCAGCTCTATTTTTTTTAAATTATCGTATCTTAGCGACCCAATTATACTATCCTCGAAGTGTTTTGAGGTTGTAAAGATCGATTTCCGCTCTAACAAAATATAAAATTTTTATTAAGTGACACTTTCTGTCACAACGTAATAGATATTCTAGTTTATGTTGACATACATATTTGCTACAAAGCGTGCTGTTTAAGTTTTTTAACGCACGCCATCATTACCTTTTGTTAAGTTTAACCCTCGGATGCCTGAAACGGTTGTTATACATAGTCGTCCAGAATGGGGCCAAATTTGACTCCAAGTTTTTTCATACTTTCAGTGTACAGTTTCTTATAAGCTATTTCTGTTCGAACAGTAGTCAGTGGGTCACCAAACTTTATTTTAATAAACTTTCTTGGCTCGGAATTTTTCTACGCACAATTATCTAAAAAAATACAGAAATACAACTTACAGATTATTCTTTATTTAACTAAAGCAGCAACTTGAGTTAAGAAGCTGGACTGAAATGTTTTTATTTAAAAATGCTGATAAAAATACACGATAAATAATAACAAAGATAAGCAACCACAATTACACTATAATCGTGTAACACAAATTTCCAAAATGGGATCAAAGTTGACCCCAAGTATAAAAATGTCTGTAATACATTTATGTATAACTTAAGTACCTATGCTATACCACATTATATGCCAAAATAAACGAATAATCTGACGCTAGCGAAATTTAAATCACGCAACACAAAGTTGTCCTTAAAAATGTAAGCGGGGTTTAATTTTTAACTCCATTTTAGGCATCCTAGGGTTAATATAGGTTTAGTAACTTTTCTAATTGAATGTACTTAAATCCTTTGATTAAACTATTTTAACGGACCCGCTTCACTGCAGTCTTTAAATAGCTATTCATCTGAACACATTTGAATGAACATTAATTCTACTACTATAACTTCCTGTATTTCACTGAGTTCGTAATTGCTAATACTTGAGTGTAGTATGTTCACTGTGTGTCTAAAAGTTATGATAGTAATTCATAATATATGAGTCAACATTCTTAATATGCTAAATTATAAGTATATACTTTTCCTGAGGTGCCTGTTCGTTTCTGCAATGCAATTTGGATCGATGCATCTCATGGAATAAAAATTCTGTTATAAGGAAAACCCAGTCTACGACATATAACAAGTCTAAAGGTTGCTCTAAATAGCTCTGTGGGAAGCAATGGGATGTCTAATTAAAGAGCAGGTACCCGTCGTGATAATCAATACAGTTGTACCAAGAAAATGCGGGGACAAATTCGTTTTATTTCTATGGGCGCCACCTAGTATGTCTACGGGTGATAAACTGGGAGAACTTCACCAGAAAGACATTCCTTCGGCGACGGAATGTTTGTGCTCAGCGCCCATATTTGACCTATCTTGCATGGTAGTTTCTGTGAAACAGTTTATATCACGCGTACTGCATTTTGCTTAACAAGAAATCGAATAGTATACAAACTGAGAAGGTTATATTGAACACAACCCATCTAAAAATAGTTTTTTTGCCAACCACAACTGAATGTGACGTTACGATGGCTATGTAAGTGTACAAGGTAAGGTATTTAGTCTTCATGGCTAGTTCAAAATTTCGAACCGCTAAGCCATAAATTTTTAAATTATTTTATTATGATCTGAAATCGGTAGTGGTTAATTTTACGCAGCCCGTTTAATTTTTCCAGTCGCCGTCACTATCGTCGTTTATTTCACATGCCCAATACGGCCTTATCAGCGCACCACAAAATTTAAGGTGCTCGTTTTTTATCACAAGTAGCGTTGGAATTATCGCCATTAATTTTTAGTCGTGCCTCATAGGCGAAGCGATGCCAAGTGCTTCTTTTGGTTTTGTTTTCCAAACTTTATCGTATGTTGTAAGGACAATTTTTGCATCTCACGCTTTCCACAATTTTCCCTCATTGGTAGCCTAAAATTGTAATACTTTTCCCTGCATCATTACGTTTAAATTGAAAGTTCAGTGATGTTTTGAAACTCAATTCAGTTCATTTAGAATATTAGCGTCTCCCGGCTTATTTATGATCGACGATAGTTAAATTCACATAAGCTTGGTTTCTCTCAGTGATGACGCAATTTGCCCTATCGTTTCTTGGTTGGTTTTCGACGCCAGAATGTCGCCGTTGTTTGCCGGTTTAGCTAACCATTGTTTGCAATCTTGTCGTTTGGAGTTTTCTGATGCTAAATTTCGATATCAGCGTTGCTTACGTTAGAGAGGAGAGAGAGAGCAAGCCTTCTTCCGGCTCTCAACTCCGTTCGTGCAGCCCATGTTTCGAGATTCACCCTCAAGGCTTTAACAAGGCAACAAGTGGTGGTCTTTGCTCCGCCGGCGGAGACTTCGGTCCTCGCCGGGCAAGTCGAAATTGTTAAGTGATGAAACTAAATAGGTGTCATCGGTCACGCCCGTTGTCTTTCGTGGCGTTTTGGTGAATGGTTAGCAGAGGAATTCCTGTATCGCGCAGTTTGGAAGGCTTTAATCAACGTCGTGAGGCGGGTTATAAATGCAAACCTCGTTTGTGCCAATGTGTCGTTATGGAAGTTACGTGCTTTGTACAGCAACCTCTCGCCTATCGTTATAGTTCTTCGTTTTGAACTTCTTGGGGGATATAATACCGCCCAGAATCGCTTCACCCATCGCACACTATGCAGTTTTCAGTAGTTTTTCAAGTATTTCGCGGTAATCGCTTGGGCCCGACCTGCAGCTTTGTTGGACATCATTACCATAGCAGCTGAACCCCTTCAAAAGGTGTTGTGGCATGTTGTAATAGTTTTAACTCGCGCAATTATTCGGTGAAGTAATTTTCGAAGTGCCGCCATGTTACGCCGCGTTGTCGTTAAATTAAATATTAAGATTTTAAATATAAATTACCCCCCCCCCCCCTGCTCTTAAGTCAATTTTGAGTATTTACTGTCAAGCTTTAGTGCATGTACTTAGTTTCAAAAAATTTCAAGTAATTACCATCATTGTGCCATATTTGGTTGTGTATCGTCAAGTGTTATGGTTTGAAAGTAGTTTCTTTGTGTAAATTTAAATTTGTTACCGTTTTCGATGCAGTTACATCGTTTGTCGTCAAGTTTACCGTCTGTATTTAGTTTTAAACGTTGCAAAATTAACCTCACTAACCTTTATCGAGTATTTTTAACTTTTAATGAATAATCCATTTGATGTTCATTGTCGCATACATATTTTTTTAAGTTAAAATAGTTCATTGTTAATTAGTTGTGCTTTTCTTTGGTAGATATATGACGTTTGTATGTGTATTATGTGTATTTTTCTCTGTACAGAGATTCAGGAAACTGTAAGATAATGTAAGTCAAGGTAAGCCCAACTCAGCTGTTCGTTGGCTCGTCGTTGAAGTATTACCAACTTTAAATCAAGAAGGTTAGGTTCGTTGGTTCCACTTTTACAATGAACCCACCTGTATTGTTTTTCCCTATTTAGTCAGTAAAGATGTGGCGCCTGATATTTAACACCTTTCGTGACCATCATCTCGCCGTAATTGGTATCGTTTGTAGCGAATCATCTTTCTCCATGATGTCTAAGCCAAAAAACATTAACCTGCTAGAAGGTAATTAGGTACAGTTAAGCTGAGCTCTGAAATCATGTTCATTAACATGTTGCAACGGCGATATCGTGCTGTAACAAACCGACAGCATGTCGTAAAGTCGATTTACGCCTGTAACAATGTTCATATGAATTTTCTTAAGTGCTGCGCCACGCGCAGATATCCTTGATAGAAGCATTGTTTTAGTGGCAGTCGCCTGCCAGCTCAGTGCTTTTTATAAGTTCGTTTTGTATGGTTTCGGCAGCCATGTTAATTTAAACCTTCTAAATATATTTACGGAAGTCTTGTGTGTGCTGTTGGCACATAGTACCTAATTAATAGTAAACGTATTCTCTTAATTTAAGTGTTGCATAATGCAACCAACCAGTTCTAATAACTTTTTTAAAATGCTGAACTTTTTTAATGGTATACTAGAACTCCGACAAGAAAAGATATTATTTTCCAATTACTCATCGATGTTATTTTCTTGTCCTTCTTCTTTCCCTTTCAGCTTGTTTCATTGTAGCCTACTTACTTTATGTGGTTCTACGGAGTCTAGCACGATGAGTTACTTTAACTTGGCGCCCTCATATTTTATTCCATCGACGCACATATTAATTATGAGCTAGTTTATCGGAACAACTTTGCTATAAAATTATTTACTCGGATCCTTAATTGTTAAACTTCTTTCTTAATTTTTGCAACGTGTGCTTTTGTCGATCTTTAGTGCAGCAATTTCATAAATGTTAGCATGGCCTATACAAGAGCCTTGCAAACAATATAATCCAGGACCATCAAAGTGTTTCCGACATACGGTACAGGTCGAAGATGAAATTTCACATGTCTCAACGAGACGAGAACGGAACTTTGAAGATATGGTTATGCCTTGGAAGCTTTTGATTCTGGCGACAACGTCTATATTTCCTTTAGGAGGTGAATGCTCTGACATGGTGGTCACTTCAAGACGGCTCACTCCCAACACGTGCCCTGTTTGCTTGCAGCGCTAACATTTGTCCGACTCAATAGTGTGAACAAATTGTCTCTCTTAGCGTGCTTAAAATCAGTGACGGCTTCAATCTTTCAAACTCACCTAACAATCTTGATTAATCTCTTCCTGGCATTTCTTCCTAACGGCTTCGCCATAATTAATGGACAATACTAGCATAACTCATCACTCACAAGTGCGTCATTTTGATATGTAATATGTATAAACAGAATTTTCTAAGCAATAACAAAATATTGTAGCTTTGAGTCCCTTTTGCTTTATTTGTAAACATTTTATTTCTGGGTGCGGCATTATTAAACTATATCGGGTTGAGGATTACAATAGAGGACCACCATTTGATTACTAGTAAGAATTCGATCAATAAATGATTGGTGATCATTGGTACAAAACGGTAAAAGAGTGGTATTTGCACTCGTCATGTTCCTCGTTGCGTTTAATAAATGTATTTATTTCATTTTGAAACCATAATCTTGTTTATTGGCCCTCGATAGAGGGCGTAACATGGCTTTTATAGCCCTAGGGCATATAAAGTTGCTAAGCATTATAACAAGCACCAACAATGTAGTATAGCAACACCAACAATCTGCATAGAAATCATAGCACACCAAAAATGTACAGCGCCGGCATTACGACGATGCAGTAGTCTGTAGCCAAAATACTGAAACCTTGAATATTGTCCATTTTGAGGACTAAAACGAAATAAAACGTTGTATGTACCGCGTGCCTAATCACGATTATAGCACGAGGGAATGTTTAAAGCTCGAAGCGAATCGGAGAGCTTTAAATTTCCCGCGAGCTATTATCTATTGATTACGCCCTTAATACATAAATAACTATTAGAAGGTCTGTATTTTTTTTTATTTTTAAGGTGCCCCCAATCTCTGATTATCTCATATTGATCATAATCATATTCGCCTTCAACAAAACAGCTTTGACCAGTGATTTATGATGAAAAGGTATGTTAAAACCCTCCAACATAAAATCCTTCTAGACTGTTTTATTTCTTTTTAACTGAACCTTTTTCCAGTGAGAATTCTAGTCTCGCTTGTTAACTAATAAGTAGCATATACATTTAATTTTTGTTCATTGATAACACTATATTTCCAATTGTTTTCTATACTGAGCATAGAATACACAATCTGCTTACCTTGGCGATGCAAAAGATTGAGTGTTTTTTTATAAGTTGTCTAATATGTTGGTTCCTTAATAAAAATTGTTTTCCCGTATATAGTTGAACATAATTCTGTAATCTTGGTTCTTAATATTATCGCAAGGAATGAGTACCTTTGGTTCCAATCGCTTCCATAAATTTAGTTCACAATGATTTAAAAAATACTCTTAATAATGGGCAATAATTTGCTGCACTTTCAAAATTCACAGGTAATCCCCTAGTGCTTCTAGATGTTTCTTAGAAAAATTCATTCTTGTGGCTTTCAGGTTCGTGGTTTAACGCTATCCACAAATGTTACAGCTGTTCTTTCGTATGCAGTCCCATGAGGATATTGCCCGTGACATATTTCAGATCTTGCTGTTTTCCGGCGACTTATACGAGTGTACTGCGTATTTACGACGTGCACTACATTCACGTGTGTTATTATTTTGTAGAAATAATCTGCTATCTTTTACATATTGAAAGAAGTCGTTGGCATTGAAAATTGCTATTTTTAATTTATGGTTTCCTTACCACAACATTGGACGACTGTGGGTAGCATTGATTATTATTTAGTTGCTGCGACTTCTTCAGTTTTTGCGCCTAAGTGAAGAATTTTATATTATATTCTCGAGTTCTCAATGCAAGGTGCTGCAAATCAAATTATATGCTAATTACAAAATATTCAAATATTGACGTTAATTTCTGCTTTTTTATTGCCCTAAACTTAAGATTAGAACAAGATTTTTAAATTTAAAATTTAAACATCAAAACAAGCTGAGCTACTTACTGTCAAACTGACAGTAATTGTATGAAATAGCTATTAAATCATTTCTGAAAATGAGTTACCCCTTGAATCAGTAATGACTTGTTAGGTACTTGAGTGCATTTTCTATATTTTTGCATCCGATGTACAACTTTTCTTCAATCGTCTGTTTTCAACAGGGTCTATCAGCCATCTGTCATGTTTTAAAAGTCCATTATCAAGGCCGAATGGATAGTTTTATTAAAAATTTTAAAGTTAGCTAACGCATTTCTTAAAGTATTTTCAAACTGACCCAACAAAAAATTCTCAACTTACGACAGTCGGATCATTATGTAGTGTCCTTTTAACCAAATTGAACTTTGCTGTAAAATACTTGGGCAACCAAACATTTGAATTACTTTATTGTTTATATAAGACGGATTTTTCTAAATTAAGTTGCCGGTCTTCTAGCAGTTAAGATATTTCACTTAATCATTTTCTGTTTTAGTAGGAGAATCCTTATTAAGCAGTTTTCTGTAAATGTTGTATGACTTTAATTCTCAATCACTAATTTCTTTATATCACCATATCTCTGGCAACCCACGCATTGGGGAATGGCTTCGTTTGTATATGGTGCTTTATATCACAGCATTTGCATCTTTTTCTTCGATTAGCTTTCTGCTTGTTTAATCTCGGATTAAACAGACCTAAATTTCAGTTCCAAAATTTACGAAATCCAGTCCATAGGTTTAAAATACAATTCTGATTTCATATGCACGAAGTTTAAATACCGCAACTGGAAGTACTTTGCGTAAATGCACGAATAAAAATTTAATGTAACACACTTGCAGATATAAGCGGAAATAAACTGGCTTAACGCTGACATACGTTATGAAATGTTATATCGTCACAATGAATATACTTTGCACTTTGAAATCGTAGTAACTGAGCAATTATGTTTGTATAAATAAGACTTTATTTTTGTAATAAAATAATCGACATTTAATGTTTGATTCATTCACATCGGTGCTACCCTTCCAAGCCTAAACTTATGAAGTGTGAAGGTGCGCTTCAGGGTAGCTGCCAAATATCCTCGTCTCTATGAGTGGCGTGACTACATTGTCTTAAAACAAGGGTGCAGTCTCACCCTTGTGCTCAGAACGCTAGAGACAAGAACCAGTGCAAGTACCGGAAACCTGATTCAGCCTCGAGCCAATTCTGTTCACTGCTGGTTATCGTCGAACAAAAGCCTCTCTCTAAATATTCCGAGTCTTACTTTTTCAGCATATTTCGATCATACCGTATTTACTATGTCATCTTTCCATCTAGTTTGTGAGCGACCAGTTGATCATTTCCATCGTTTCCACTCTAGAATCCGCTGTAGTCGCCCCTCTTCAACCTTTACATCCATGGATGTTTCATCTTGTGTTCCTAGTCTTGTAAAATAGTCTTATATTTGTGTTCCTCCAGCTCTTCTTCTTTATAATTTAGGACTTAGTCCTGTTATTTCCAATTTTGCCCCTTTGTTAGTCCTGGGATGCTGATGTCCAGCTTTTGTGCCATCGTTTTGAATTGTATTTATCTATAACTCCACTATCCTATGTTTCATACTTTGAATAACGTATTTTATTTCTTCTATATATATATATGTCATAAATTTTGTTGATCCTATGTTTCAGATTTTGTACTAGTAGTTCTCTTGTTTCTCTTTTTTTGTTATTATTCACCTTTGATAAGTAAAAGTATTCGTAACATTTCTCTGTTACTTTGATGAATTTCTTCCGTCGAAGGTGGCTATTTCCTTGTCATCTACTGTATTTATCTCTCTTACGTTTGTTAATTTTCGCGATTGAACTCGCACATTTTTCTTTCCCTCTATGGTATATCTTCTTAATTTCTAATTGTACTTGTAATTGCCTTGTTTATTTTTAATTCTCTATCTTTTTGTGATACTGTTTTCCTTCCTGTATCATCAAGCTGTTTATATGGAAGCTCTTCTTATATAACTTATAGCTTTTCTTAGTGCGCCTCCTGCTGCTATCTTATTATATTCTAATTTACATTTTGTAATTTTTGTTGGTATTCTTCTATGTATTGGAATGGTATGCTCTTATCTACGATGCACGCAAATAACCGTTTCCGTATCTTCTCATTAAGAAAAAGTGATTTTCGAAGCTATGTCTGTCTGGGAGTCGATCAGTCTATGAGTCAGTCGCTCTGTCAGTTTGTCAATGTATAAGTCTGTGCGTCGGTGCCCTTTCTACACAGGGTTGCATGAATAGTCCACTGTGGAAAAAACCCCACTGTTTAAACCGGTTTTAGCTGTCTGAGAAGAAACATTAATTAAAAAAAAAGTAGTGCGCTGGAATTCGAACTCAGCGCTTGCAGCCACTTGAACAACTGAGCTACGAACGTTTTCAAATTGTAAGAGCTTCTGCAACGTTATAAAGAAACCATACCATTCTATCCCATTTATGATGTTTACCCTGCATCTGTTAGGTTTCATTTTGGCTAATGATAGCGCCTGAGCTATGTACAAATTGTTACTTTTCCCTATTTCTCAGTAAAAGCAAAAATAAACAAATCTTCTTTAAGTTGTGAAAATTGACATTTAGAAATTTAATATTATAGTTTATGGAGATAAATTATGTCAATAAAATTTTGAAAACTTGTATTATTAATGCATGATTTTAACTATTGGAATAATAAAAAATCTGGTGTGATACACTCACACAACTTCCTTTTACAGTGATCTTATAATTAGTCAAAAATTTCATTTTTAATTTTTAACCATTTGTTAAAAATTTTCAAAAATTACAAATTCTACAAAAACGGTACAAAATCGAGTGTTAGTTGAAGAGACAAATTTTCTCTAGAATGTTAAGGTGAATTCAAAAATGTAATAATATACCGGGTGTTTTATTTAAAATAGGAGTTAATAAAAAAAATTGAAAAAAAAAACAAAAGAAACCCACTTCAGAAGTATTCAACTGGAAAATCACCTATCTCACATCAATACACATTAAAAATGTAAGAAAAATGTAAAATTTAAAAAAAATCGTTAAAGCCGTTTTTGAAAAAATCGAAAAAAACTGAAAAATCACAAGAGTAAACACCTACTTCCGGTTATGCGATTTTCTTCAAAAGCTTGCTGTTTCATCTACATAGTACAAAAAACTTATATATGAAGTTTCAATGCCATACCTCTTTTCGTTTTTGAGATATTCTGTTCACAGACACACAGACAGACAGACAGACAGACCAATGAAAAAAAATATGTTTTTTGGGATCAGGGGACTCTAAAACGTGAAGATCTGTTGAAAACTCAATATCGAATTTTTGGGGTGAATCCAATACTTCCTTTATAGTAGTAAAAGGAAGTAAAAATCAATAAGCCGTAACATGTTTATTATTTTAAAACGTTTTGCAGCTTATGGTTGCATTATCAGTTGTTAAAAATATATAGTTTAAAAATTGGGATTACATTTCCAAAGTAAAAGCACAGATTAGCGAATACATTCACCTCAATAAAACCTGCATACTTACATAACGATTGTATATAGTTGAAATTTGACATTGTGTTGAATTAATTATGAAGTTTTCATTTTAGTTTTTATGTTAGAACTTTTATATGGTTAAACATGTTTATTAAATTAATTTATTTTAATAAATGACAAATCTTATTCTTTAAGGCGCTCACCCTATATAGATTTCTCCGAAATTTTCTAGGTTCCATGCCAGATCGTCTTCTTCCAACAAATTATTTTTTAGTTATACCGCCAACAGACAGACAGACAGGCAGACAATCAGAAAAACAGATAGACCGACAGACAGACAGATACCCTGAACGTGAAGATCTGAGGAAATCTCGAAAGGTGGTTCGTTTACGATTCCAATACTTCTTTTTTTTGACGAGCATAGCAATAAAAAATCTATAAAAAGATTTAAACAGAACTTGCCTAGCGCGAACTAGATTAATTTGTAGATTAAAAAAATATAGGCCGATGGGGTTCAAACTCCGCGCTCGCAACGAATATTTCGAACGAAATTTCTCGTTCGCCACTTGCCTCCGCCGCTTGTTGCCGCTACAGTAACTGAGCCACTGGTGTACTCGAATTGGACGAGTTTCTGCTGCGTTATAAAGAAACCCCCGGTTCACCATGTATCTGTTAGGTATAATTTTCGTCTATGATCAAGCCTGACCTATGTACAAATTATTACGTTTATGTATTTCTCAGTTAAAGCTAATAATAAACAAAATGTTATTTTTTCTTACCCTGTATATTATTCTCCGAAGTTTTCTCGGTTTGCCAGGTAGACATATAATATGCGAGAAAATATCGTCTTTTACCAACAAATAGTTTTTGATTTATGCCGCCAACAGGCAGATATAAACAGACAGACAGTGTTTAATTTTGAATTAAACAGATATAAATTTCAGTAAAAATTTACGAAATATCGTTCATAATTTAAAAGCCAGTCTTGTTTCTCAATGAAACGAGTTAAAGGCCAGAAAACTGCAACTTGCAAATCGCGCAAATAAACGACCCACAATCTCGAGTTCAACGCACGGACTTGCAAACGCATGCGGAACTATAACAGCTTACCGCCTGCTGAGTAGTTGTTTTGTAATATTAGAATCGTTCCACTAATCTACACTTTGCACTTTGATATGTTGTTATTTAGTTAAGCAATTAATTTTTGTATAAATAGACAGTTTATTTTTGTAATAAATGAATCGACATTTAATGTTTGATTCATTCGCAACGTTGCTGCCCTCTTCCAAGCTATAATTCTTAAAACTTGAGGCTGCGTTTTAAAGGGTAGCAACATCATCATCCCTTTAAGTGCCATTGACTACATTGGCTTAAAACGTGAATGCAGTCTCATTCATGTGCTTAAAAATTAGGGCTAAAGAATCAGTGTAATCAACAGAAACCTGATCCAGCCTCCAGGCAATTCTGTTCAGACAGACAAACAGGCAGACAGACAGACACATAAACAGACAGACAGACGGAATTGAGAAAACCCGTTTTTCGTAATATATTGACCCTGAAACCTAAAGATGTGAAGAAATCTCGGAAAGTGATTTTATCGCGATTAGACAAGTAATAAATGAAAAGTGAATGGTATTGGTGCAGAGTGAGACACCAACCTTTATTCAAAATTAACAAAACCAACAAATTCAACATTAAAATCTCAATAGACAAAGAGATTATTAGATATCACAGGTAAATTACAAAGATAAAAATCAATATTTAACAAAAAGAGTAACACACATATGGAAAATATCAAATAGATATTTATATATCAAGCTATAAAATGAATGTGTTTTTCACACTAGACGTGAAATTCCTTATTGTTGATTCATATTGCAAGAAGCCGAGTAACAACCTTTTTAAGTTCAAGTATAGCAGGCGTTTACTGCCTCACTAACCAAGGATGACTCCGATCGGTGAGATGAGGCTCCCTTAAATATCAGCCATTTATTATTGCCTTTGTTTAATTTTTTAGAACATTTATCTTATATATTTTGGTTCACATTTTCGTCAAGGGTAAAGCCTGAGCTATGTGGAATTTGCTGTATTTTGCCAAGTGCAGTGAGAATTATTCCCAATAATTTTGACAAATAGTAACCCGGCTGCGCCGCGGGTTATTTCTTAAGGGTAACATAGTTGTAGGATGTTATTTGTCAAAATTATAAGGATTAATAGTTGCGGTGAATTCGGAAACACAAGTTCTGAAATAAATCAATAACAATAACAGATGCTACAGATGACTCGTGAATGAATTATTAATAAGATTTATTTACTTATAAAATAATATATCTTGTACTCGTAACTTTATTGAACGTGCAATTAGTAA
Source organism: Agriotes lineatus (assembly GCA_940337035.1). Lineage (NCBI taxonomy): Eukaryota > Metazoa > Arthropoda > Insecta > Coleoptera > Elateridae > Agriotes > Agriotes lineatus. The sequence goes on from OW679200.1 coordinate 61,646,342, forward strand.
ACGTACAGTTTGAAAGAGCTAGTTTACTGGGATGTAATAGTACTTTCTGTTGTATAACTAGTGTTATTTACACGCATATAATTGATGATCTATTCATATTGACTTTTATCCAGATTTTAAAAATATGGTTTTAAGTAGGTGTTGCTTTTATAGCCAGTAACTTTCCTTAGTTCCTGCTCTCACACATTATTTTTGACAAGGGTTGAAACCGCAGTAGAACGATTCCTTTGCTTGTTTGTAATGGATAAGGCCCAGACATGCGGAGTTCCAGGTACTTTAGACACCAAATACTATGGCCTTACGGTCAAGGTCCTACTTAGAAGTTTACCGAAGAACGATTTAAATGGTTTGTTATTTTGTTATTAACAACATCCAATCCAGTTGTTTGAGCAGCGGTCTTCAGCCATGTCGAGATAAGATTTTTGCCTATTGGTGCGTTGAAGTACCATTTGTCATTTTTGGACAAGCATTTAAGCATTGTTTTTAAGAATAATCTGCTTGTTTTTATTAAGGAATCCCTTTTTGATAATAACTTTTGGTACAGCCATTTCTGTTCATCTGGATTTATGTCTAGCCATTTACTGCTTGCACAGGAACTTGCACTCCCTTGATATGTTTTATTAAATACTGTGTTATATTCAATATGTCTTTTAAACTCACCATCATTACCATTTTCTAACTTGAAATCGTCTACTAAATAGTTTACACTTTCTCCTCCTCTCCCTGCCAGCTCTAAGGATGCAATGTGAAATGTTGAAAACCTTCTAGCGTGCTTTCGTCCTATGGTTTCACATCTTTCGCATTTTCAATTTCAATTAATGCTGCAGAGCTTGGTTCTTTTTTGTTTGGAATCGCATTCAGTATTCTTATTTTAGCATTTCTCGCAATACGTACTTCTTTGTAAATTATGCTGTTGAAAGAATAGAAAGTTAGGTTAAATTCTTAAAGAAATTTTTGTTGCACCAATTTAGACAGCTGTCTGTGGTTTCCTTATATTCTTCCCCATTTTTCTGTCTTATGTTTGCTGCCTAATTTTTCAGAATGAGTGCGATATCTTTAACTGATGGTTCTTGTCGTAATTTCTATCCGCGCAGAAGTAATTAAATAGAGACCATACATAGTTTTGGCCTCTTTTTGTACCGTAAGATCATTTAAAAACGGGACAAAGAGTGCCATGGAATTTTTGTTTTAGATTCGAAGTTTGGTCAACAGCCATTTGTCAATTCAGTAACTCAACCTCAAACAAGACATAAGCTTTATTAAACGTCGAAAATTACAGTAAATGTTCAAAATAGGAATTCCAATTCACCCTCTTTGAACATTTACGGTACCTAAGTTTTGACGGACAATTCACGAGATCTATTCCTTAAGAGTGAAACATTCTGACAAAAAATCGTGAAAATGTATTCAGGCTAGTTTACATGCACCCAGGATGTTCGGCGTGATTATTTCCTGAATAAATAAATAAAATTCAGTTGGTAAAGCACCTATAATAATCATGTTAAAATTATGCAGAAGGGATTACATTTTGACACATATTTAACCGCGTTTAAATTTTTGTCATTATTAAACTGACAGAAACCATACCTAGTGATTACGCATTATTATGGATATGAAATAATCATTAACATTTCTATTCTTACAATAGTATCAGTTCTCGCCTGATTCTCGGAGTGTAAAGTTCATTGCCTGCCGCTCCGTGTTTGCAAGCGAAACACATGTAAGTGACCTTCGGGTCAAGTGCTATTAGGATAAGAATTAGTTTATTTTCGTTATTACATTAGCAGTCACTATAAATTAAACAAGCCTTAATGGCTTACTATCAACATCCACCGACTCATTTTACCAATCAAAATCATGAACAAATGCAAGCAGATCAAATCACACCGAATTCTTCGTACGTGCCGGGTTACCCGTCAGCTAATTATCAACCTATGCCAAATAATAACACTTATCTGCAGCATCCTGTACACTCAAATCAACATTTTACAACGTATTCGGCTAATCAGTCTCCACCTAATCAATTCCACAATATTTCATATTTATCACAACCGCATGCACAGGCTACGCAATCTACACAAGACCAAGATTGGCAAATTGTTGAAAATAGAAAACGTCAAAGAAGTGCAGATGTCTCCCAATCTAATCTGAAACAAGCAAAAATCACAAACTACTGGCTAAACAAACCAGTGGAAACGTCCAATCGCTTTGAGAACCTAGATGTTGAAGACGCAACAGGCTCCTCTGACTCACATCAAGATGCTAACAAAAAGAACCCCAAACCTCCCCCAATTTTTGTATCTGGGGTAAAATTTTTGCCACCACTACTAGAGCTACTGGAGGGTACAGCCAAAAACGAATATGAGCTGAAAGTACTTTATAACGATGAGGTAAAAATATTACCCGCCACAACTGAAAAGTATACTGCTATAATAAAAGCCTTAGCTGAGAAAAATACAGAATTTCACTCGTATCAACATAAACAAAATCGTAGCTTCCGAGTTGTACTACGAAATATTCATCCCTCTACTGACCCTGCAACCCTAAAGCAGGCTATTGAAAACCTCGACCACACAGTCACAAATATATCAAACATCAGAGACCGTGTCACCAAGAAACAATTACCTTTATTCTCTGTGGAACTTAAATCAGCTACAAACAACAAGGACATATATAACATAACCAAACTTTTACATTCCATAGTAAAATTTGAACCACCCAGACCTAAAAGAGAGATTCCACAGTGCACGAAATGCCAACGACTGGGACACACAAAAAACTTCTGCAACAGAAGTCCCCGCTGCGTTAAATGTGCAGGCAACCACTTAACTGCACAGTGCCTCCGTAAAACCAGAAGTGATGATGTCAAATGTGTTCTTTGCAATGGTAATCATCCAGCGAATTACAAGGGTTGCGCCGTTTACAAAGAATTGCAACAAAAATCATTCCCGTCACTCAGACAAAGGCAGATAAATAGAGCCCCGTCAACGTTGATCCAATCAGGTATCACTCATGCACAAATTGTTAGCGGCAGCACTCCGCAAGTACAAGAGTCACATCCCAGTGCCCTTCAACAAATACAAGTACCTCAAACACCTCAACCAGCCAATGATATGTTTGAACTTAAACAGATGATGAAGACCCTTATGGAACAGATGTCAACAATGTTAAATTTATTAACATCCCTTGTCTCCAAACTCTCATAATGCCTCAATTTTTAAAAATTGCTGAATGGAATGCCAACGGCTTACAACAACGTGCTCTTGAACTCACGACCTTCATCCAACAACACGACATAGATGTTATGCTCATCTCTGAAGCCCGTTTTACCGAAAGAAGTCACTTGAAGATTCCCAACTATTCCACCTACGTTACTCTACATCCTGATGGAACCGGACATGCTGGCACCGCTATCATTATACGAAACACAATAAAACATTTCGAAACACACAAATACTGCGCAGAGCACTTACAAGCGACGTCAGTAGTAGTCGAGGACTGGTTAGGACCTCTAACCCTCTCAGCTGTTTACTGTCCACCACGGCATGCGAATAAGCAGGAACACTTCGAACACTACCTTACTACACTGGGCACCCGTTTTATAGCGGGAGGTGACCTCAATGCCAAGCACACACACTGGGGTTCCAGGCTAACGTCCACTAAGGGTCGTGAACTAATGAAAGCTTTTACGTCACGCACCATAAATTTTATATCCACTGGAGAACCGACTTATTGGCCCTCAGATCCTAACAAGCTCCCTGATCTCTTGGATTTCTTCTTTATCAAGAATATAAGCCTAAATTCGGTTCAAATTAAGTCTTGCCTAGACCTACCATCCGACCACACGCCTATTCTACTCACTCTTGGGTCCCAAATATTGAAAACTGAACGACCTCCGTCCCTGACTACTAACAGAACTAACTGGAACTACTTTAAGACACAAGTCGAGAAATCCCTACGTCTAGAAATCTCCCTCCAAACGGAAGAGGACCTAAGAACTGCTGTCGAACATTTCAATTGCGTTGTGCAAAACGCTGCATGGGACGCGACCCCAAGGAGAACTGAAACTCATCGCACAGCTGACTGTCCAATACTAGTTAAAAAGCTAATAGCTGAAAAAAGAAGATTAAGACGACGATGGCAAACTACCAGAGCTCCAGTTGACAGAACAAATTTCAATCGAGCAACAGCCAGACTCAGACTACTCCTCAAACAACTAAAAAATCAGACAATACAGCATTATCTAGAAACGCTTTCCCCAACAGCAGATGCAGACTACTCCTTATGGAGAGCCACTAGAAAGTTGAAACAACCAATCCAACATATTCCTCCACTTCGTAAAGAAGACGGTACCTGGGCAAGAAGTCCTACGGAAAAAGCGACGGTTTTTGCAAACCATCTTGAACAGGTGTTTGTGCCTCACCCCTCCGAAGCTACTCCCGAAGAAGAAAGCGAAATAGAGCAATTCTTAACAGCACCATTTCAAATGAGTCTACCAACTAAACCTTTTCGCTCTAAAGAAACAAGTAATATAATTAGAGGCCTTAAAAATAAGTCCCCTGGATACGACCTAATCACCAGCATAGTCCTTAAAGAACTCCCAGACAAAGGCATAAAATTTCTAACAAGATTATTTAATGCAGTGCTTAGATTGGGTTACTTCCCAGATCAGTGGAAAGTTGCTACAATAATTCTCATCCTGAAACCAGGTAAACCGCTCGAGCAGGTGACCTCTTATAGGCCAATAAGTCTCCTTCCGCTCCTCTCAAAGGTGTTTGAAAAACTCCTTCAGATAAAACTCGGAGCACTCATATTACAAAATACTTTGCTTCCTCAACACCAGTTTGGTTTCCGTGTACAACACTCCACTATTGAACAGGTGCATCGACTAGTCCATGAAATCACAAAGGCGTTAGAAACAAAAAGATATTGCTCTGCAGTGTTTCTTGACATTTCCCAAGCCTTCGACAAGGTTTGGCATGACGGCTTACTGTTTAAGCTCAGACATATACTTCCACCGGACCTTTTCTTAGTACTCAAATCGTATTTAACTAACAGGCATTTCCTAGTTAAAGTTCAACGTGAGACCACCGCTTTACACCGAATCACTGCTGGAGTACCTCAAGGGAGTGTCCTCGGCCCACTGTTGTACCTACTCTATACGGCGGATATACCCTTAACTAGACTGACCACTATCGCTACATACGCGGACGATACAGCTATCCTGTCATCCCATCCTGACCCTGTCGTAGCATCTCAACAGCTGCAAACCCATCTTAACAACCTGCATATTTGGCTAATGAAATGGCGTATTAAAGCCAATGAAACGAAATCTGCACATGTTACATTTACATTGAGACGAGAAACTTGCCCCCCCGTACTTCTCAATGATCAGCAACTTCCTCAACAAGACACTGTCAAGTACCTAGGGATACACCTGGATAGACGCCTCACTTGGAAACATCATGTTTGGACCAAACGCAAGCAGTTAGGACTTAAATTTCGCAAAATGTATTGGTTGTTAGGACGACCATCACAGTTATCAACAGCCAGCAAACTGCTCCTGTACAAAACTATTCTACGACCCATCTGGACCTACGGCCTGCAGTTATGGGGCTCAGCGGCAAACTCCACCATAGATATCATCAGACGCTTTCAATCTAAAGTGCTACGTCACATTGTGAATGCCCCATGGTACGTCCCAAACATTGTTATCAGCCGTGATCTCGGGATTAGCTCGGTTAGTGAAGTGATTACTCAATTGAGTGGCAATTACAGTGACCGCCTTGCCGTGCATCCAAACAATCTAGCTAGTGACTTATTACATAATCGTGTAGTGCGCCGACTAAAGCGAGTCACCCCCTTAGAGTTACCAAACAGATTCACTTAGTTACTGCCCTCCGAAAAGTGGTGCGCAAGTTATTTAGTTTTAAGTTTCAATATCCCTATCACTATGTAGTAGTCATAAGCCTATCTACTTTAGGTTATTTTTAGGGTAATTGTCTGTACGACAATAGCCCCCAAGACATTAGCATGTTCAATACAATTTACTGAATGCTGTATAGTGTATGGCAGATTGTAAATAAACTGGTTGTCAAATAAAAAAATAAAAAAAAAACAATAGTATCGGCAGTTCTTCAATAAATTTGACCGCCAATTAATTAAAACAAATATAAGTTAGAAAGAATCAAAGTTACTTATTCAATTTACATGCAAAGTTATAACCAATACCATTTATTTTTTGCCTGAAAGGGTAATTCAATTTGATTAAAGATAAAAAAGGTTTGTACTTAGTTATTCTATTAGTCAGGTTTTATATCTATAAAAAAATGTTATCAGAGAATATACACTATAAGTTTAATTCTTACTTATTTGTTGTGTAAATTTGACAACTAGATAACCTAATATGACACGTTGTTAATACGTCATAAATGGTGATAGGTAGGAATATGTAATTTTGATATATTTAAATTGTATTAATAGCCAGGGTTTTGGCGGGCATTAACAAATAACAAAAACCAAATAGAGGGATGTAAAATTTTTCATTAAAAGATACCAGCTTAATAAATATTCAATTTGAATAAAGATAAATACTGGTATGTGCCCATAAGAAGTGTTATACAGATAAGTATAGTCACAAGAAAAAGAATTTGGTATAAATAATGAATAAGTTGATGGTGTGTGCTTGAACCATAACCAACAGGGTTTGTTGATGACGGTAAATGCAAGCAGTTGGAGGTAGCACGTGCAAAATACATTTTTACCAAATCAGAGTAAAAGAAATTGAGCTCGAAGAAAGAAAAGTCCTGAACGTAAATGAAAATTAAAGATTATATAAAAAATACCAGATCTGAGTAAAAAGCATAAAGTTAAAATAAATACTAATTTTAATAGCGATAAACTTGATTAATAAATATTAATAAATTTAAGAACAAGAAAATTTAATAAAGGTAATAGTGTGCAAGAGAAAAGTTTCATGAATGATATAACAATAAACATTAATTATAGTCTCTTTAAAATAAGTTTCATATAAACATATACAGTGTTAATTACGAAAAATTGAATTTAAAACTAAATATAACATAAGAAATCTTTGAGATTAAATAAATAATAATTCATATCAAGTAAATTAAAACAAAATCATAAGACCATAGCAACCTGTAACAACTTATCACTTTTGTTTACTTCTCAGTTGAAACCAAAATAAACATTTTAGTTTTTTAAAATGCTCAATCTGTGTATGCTGGGTCCCAAAATATGCCATTTTGTCAGTTAAAATATATCAACTGATGATTATTTTGCCGAAAAATGAAATATTGCTGCTTTGGTAACTTCCATGGCAAATGGCATGATTAAAATTCCGAGGCACAGCGAGTAATAGTTCCAGTTAAAGCAAAAATAGACATAATTTTATTTTTTAAGATACTCACCCCGTACATATTTTATCGAAACTTTCTCGGTTCATGCAAGGAAGGCATATTTTGTCATCTAGAGGCACTGAAACGTGAAGACTGAATAACATTTGGGAAGATGATTTTTTCGCTATTATAATACTTTGTTCGTCTTTAAATGGGGGAACTAAAAACCAAAAGCATACATTTTCGAGGGAATATTGATTTCCTAGAAGGCTCCAGACAAGTAAGAGTGACAGTGGGCTGTTAATGATACTATTATTTGTTAAAACTTGCATCTGTACACAAAATAGCATGTATCTGTACTGTACTCGAACAGTCGAGCAGATCATTCCATTTCTTGCAGGACTTAACTAATTTACATTTGACCAGAATATGATTAACAATTGGGGATCAGATTTGTAATATTTTTGAAGTAATAGATATTGTACAAGTTCCACTGGCTTTATTTTAAGCATATAATTGCTATTTGGGTAGTGTTCTCCACATGTTCTTCCAGCTCTAATATTAGAAGAGTCTCTAAACCATTGTGGTTTGAAGATATCCATTCGTGTAAGGTTGCTCGCATTCTTATCTAATTTGATGGCTTAGATGGTTTATGAGCTCCGCTATAAATTAAAATACTAATGAAGTAAGCAGGCCTATAGCATCGCCTATAATAAGGTCGTTAATAACTAAACTTGCAAATTTTGAACAGAAGTGTATTACTTTCGACGTCAACATAAAAAGAAAAGTAATCTGCTGACTCAACCATAAATGACGTTAATTATTTTCCTACTTATGACTAGATAAAACCTTTCTTCTATTTGCATCGAGCAACTGTAAGAAACTGTATATTTTAAATAATTGGATAAGATGTGTTCCTGGCTGCTACTTGCCAATTGGAGTTGTTCAATGTTCATATAACAGCACTTCCTTAGCAAAGTGGTTTTCCTGTATTAGCTATTAATCACGTTACCTCTAAAATTACACGATCACTCTATTCAACAGCGTATACAGTATCACCCCTAAGCATTATTAATATATCACAAGGCATATCTGCAAGCAAGCCGAAGTACAGACGCCAGAATACTAAGCCGCAGCCATAAGCGACAACTCCCGCGAGTTATCAAGTAGTTTAGTAGAAGTTTACTAGAGACAAGTAAACCCACAGCAACTTTTAGAGGTGACGTTACTGAATATCAATCCAGGCAACACCTTTTATATTAGTCTCATGAACAAGGCTCAAAATTGCGCTTCAAACTAGAAGTTCCGGACCTCCGAAGTTGTCTAGCGCTGAACAGCGAACTGCGGCACCTTTGGAACTTCCTAGAATAGAAGCAGCTAATGGGATGAGATTGCGTTTATGAAGTTTCTGTAATGTCCTTTGAACGTCGTCTAATATGGGTTCTAAATATGTGTAAAAAGTTAATCTAGAGAAACAGCACCTATTATGAGTTAAATCATAATTTAACTGTTCCTTTTATTGACGGTCTGCTTAGCTTTTAGTAAGGTGTTAGAAATTATCCCTTCTAAGATAAATAATGGAAAATCATCAACTAGTTAAAAATGTTGATAACTGAAACTATTTTATAGATCTTCAAGTTTGATTTGTGTAAGTTTCAGTAGTAGCAATGAAATTGATGCAATCAATAACCTACGTATAATTAGCCCTTTAGAAAATTGCAGCTTAGTATCCATTATCTTCTGACTGAAGAATATCAGCTCGAGATTTTTATCTGCAGTCGCTTTCTATTTCAACTTCCATCTTTCTTTGTTCGTCTAATTTTCTACTTAGAAGTAGCTTCTTTGACTACGCTTATTCGTTTCGATTTTCTTGGAGCACAATCTTTTTAACAGTTGCTTGCTACCAATTGTTCATTAAAGGGTATCAATGTTTTTCATAGTATTTCTTCTATTGTTGTTGCTTTCACTTATATTTCACATCTCTTCATTCCTTATTGTTTTTCCATTTCTTTCCTCTCCCTTTTCTCTGTTCTTCTTTCTTCCTCTTAAGTTAGACCAGTGGTCTGTTTCAACCACGAAGTGTTTTCCAAGAAAAACGATTTCGGTACATAAGTATGTTTTTATTTTTTTTTTTTTTTGCTTATTTACTACATGTTACAGCCATGGCCCATTAGTTTTATACTCGATGGAAAGGAAAAAATCACAAGAAAAGAAATATTGCTGACTGAAACAGGCTGTCATTAATGTTAGAAATTAGTTTAATATTTGGCAATCGCCTTGAGATATTTCTGGGTACCGGTGAGGTATACTTGAAACGTCCGTTGAAAATTGACGCCACCACTTTTTTACGCATGCGAGGGTCAAGAGACTGCGAAATCCAACGGCTGCTTAAAAAGGCGGTACGATGCCAATTCTGAAAAATTACGATGACTATTGTATATACCCAGCTTCTCAGAGAACAGCCTATCAATCTGAAATTTCAATTCTATCCCGTTTAAGTGCCGTCGATTTTCTTCATATTATCGATAGGATATATTTTAAAGGATCCTCGTATCGTTCCGCCGACGTTCTGTATATCAACGTTCTGTACATCCATGTTCTTTTTTTACTATCGAGTATATCAACTCCGATTGCTTGTAGACAACGACGAAGCGATGAATTTTTCCGTCATATCGCTGGTAGATTGACGCAATTTCACTCATCGTCATCTTAGGAGTTGTCCAATTTGGTTGCATCGAAGCCCGTCTGCAGCCATGGCTTTCAGCCGAACTTGTCGTCTCTGAGATATTCCTTCCGACCAGTATCTTCTCTGAGTGCGCTCGATCGCCTGCGTTTCTACAACATTTGCAATTAATTTTATGTTTCAAGCTGACTTGAATATGTTATATTAAGTTAGCATTGCAGGTGTGATTAGCCAAAATAAAAATTGTATGCTATGTGTACTAAGTGCAGGAATTATTTGCATGCGTGAATTACTGCCAATCTTGTATGTGGTTACATATAAGTAAGGCAGCTGTGAAATAAGTTTTGAAGAATGTCCATATTTGAAGTAGGCGTCAGCTTAACGTCGTTTTTCCTCTCCATACGAAAGCGTGTGAAGATCTTTGCTTACTGCGCGATGTGGGGTTGCGAACGGATTAAATTCTTTGTTTGTTGTGGTGCCAACTGCAAGGCTGAGACGATAAATGCATATTTATGACTTTCACTTGTTAATCAAACGGCAGTTATAGGTATTCTTGCAGCAAATAATCTTTTAAAGACCACAAAACAAGGTAAGGCCGGTAGGTTTGAACGAAAAATGTAATTTTATTTCGGAGGCTTTACGGCCATTGTCAACAAACGACTTCCGGGATTGGACCGTGTCATTACTGAGGTCGAAGAACTCAATGTTTCGTTCACTTTCGTAAGAGGCTTCATCAGGAGGAAAAGCAAAAGAGCACGGTAACTCAACGTGTAGACCACGCCAGAGGTAAAACTCTTCTAACAATCGGAAGGAGAAGGCAAATGCCCTCGTGGTTGAGTGACGGTCGGCGGAACTTAGAGATTACTACTATCAACATAGAAAGAAGGGGAAAGCCTTTGTTTCTGCTGAGATTATTAGGGTGCCTGTAAATCTCAGTGGCTTCGCGAATCTATCTGCTAAAGAAGAATGGGGTTTCGCAGATAATAATAGAAGTTTGATTAAAAAGGATCTTATGGCCGGTATTGATGTTCGGCGGGGGCTAATGATGAAGCGAGGCCCTATTTAAGACAGCTGTGGTGTTCAGAAATGCGAGTTTTTAGAGAACGTCGTGTTTCACCAATGTATACAGCATTACAAGGGCAAAAGACTCTATAAAAACCTTTAGTTGACATACTTTATTTTATCTTTAGTTGAAAGAAGAACCTGTGGGATTTTCTAAACTGTTTTAAAATTTTGCTTTCTAACGAACGATCTGTGACTTGGATGATATGGGAAGAAACGCTTTCGCTGCGGGAGGATCGGTTTTTGGAGGTTTGTATGGCCGTGGATGAAGATGGCGATTGATGGCAGAATGTATATAGTGTATATACGGTATACACAGTAACTCTGTCAAATTGCTATTGCCCCATTGAGAGATTCATGATATCTACATACTTACCTTCGTCTCTTGTACTACCTACGTATTTGGTTTTCTTCAAACTTCAACTTATAATGCCATTACAACTTTTATCAGATTCTTCCTGTTATGGGTTAGGAAATATCTATCTTAAACAAAGGCAACGATTTGTGGTTACTACTTTCTCCCGGATATGTGGACACTACATTCTTCACGCACAGATGTATACATACTATGCCACTTTCACAATCCCATGTTTACCTAAAAGCAAACTGGTGTTTCATTTCGTACTTTAATTACGGTTTTGGTGTTTGTAAAGACCATCTCTATAAGCTTTCCCCATTGTACAAGTAAGCTATTTTGGCTCAAGCTCCCGTTAAAATCAACAAACAGTATATGTAGTGTTATATCGTATTGGAAAGCCTAAATATATTCCTAATTGCAATTATATATGAGATCAGTTATAGATCTCAATTTTCGCAGCACACGTTGTTAACTTTCGACTATCTTTATAGGATATCTATGTACAACGATTTTAGTGCAATTTTGTATGTCACGCTTAATAATAGATTATTAACTTATTTTAGTGTCATTTCTAAATACCGTATTTTACAATTACGAACTCTATCCTCGATGTTAGCCACATTTGTGGTAGGTCAAAGTCATGGACTACCCCTTCTGAAGTCCACAATATAATGCATCCTGTTTGTCAAAACATATAGAAAATCCATAAAAATTTTAATTTTTAACAGACATGACTATCAGTTGTACCCCTCACACTACACAAAAAACATATTTCGTGAAAATCTATCAACTGTATAAATAAAAATGTGAAACGGTTATCAGTTGTAGTACGTGACTTCTATTGAAATCACGGAGGAAACATTAAAATAAATATGAATTATTCTATTGCTTTCACTCTATAGTGACTGATTTTAATAAAACAAAGTGATTAGAAATGATTTAACAACAAGGTAAGTCAAGTATTTAGAAAGAAACGCTATAAAATTAGTGTGTTAATTTTCAGGAACAAGGGATCAGTAAACTGATGGTTACAATCTATGGGATCACTGTTATGCTGAAAGGGATCTTCGCTTGTGAGTACCTACAGCGTAGATAGAGACCAATCTAAACCAGGAACTTTTTTCTGTATTGGACGGTGTATTATTTTGTTCTAGAAAAATTGGCCGAAAACAATTGACGGAAGAAAGAAAATTGACTGAAACGCAATTGATCGAAACATGAATTTATCGAAATACTATTGACCGAAATATAATTGACTGATAATTTATCCATAACCTAATATTTACTTGCAGGTACAGCATATATCGGAGTTGGTTAATGTATTTATCTACTCCTACTGCACAATGGCCATGAATTATGATTCATAATTCACGGTTTGCAGCCAATCATAAAATTCTATTTTCATTATTCAATAGTTTGCAAATTGCAACCAATCAGAAAATTCTATTTTCATTATTCAATAGGTTGTAGCCAATCACAAAATTCGTTCTTATTATTAAATGACTTTTGAAGTTAACAGCTGTCACAAATGTCATAATTCTGAAATATGAACACAAGGCTCCTATTGCATAGGAGTAGATAAAATATCGTATTATATTCGCGATTATGGCCATTATTCACTCAGATGACTTGCGCCACGCGCCTTCGGCTTGTGGCGCAAATGTCATCTTCGTGAATAATGGCTGTCATAATCGCTCATATAATAATATACTATTACAGGATTATCATCTGTAGTAATGGTAATAAATAATTTCTGCATTTTTTTAATTGATATGTACTATCACGTACCAACATTGAAATGTTAACATACATTTTACAATGTAAACTAGAAACTTCCATAATTTTTTGTTTAAAGTGTCGGTGTTTACTTTTAAAACAAAGCCGTTTTCATAGAAATTTGCATAACCATAGTTTTTATTTTGTACTAGCCCAACTCAGTGTTTCACGTTTAAAATAACGTTTTCGTTGCATGTGCTAACCAAATACACCCTTAAATAGCTAATCTAATTTAAACGGGAAACCCTCCAGTATAGAATGTTGATCCACTGGCTCTACAAATTTCTCCTGCTTTCGAACTTATATAAAAACGCAATTTAATCTACAGCAGTGTTGATCTATTTTGGAATTACCTACCTAGACATTATATGCTCACAAAATTATTTTATGAATTGTTCGAAATATTTATTCTATATTTTTTTTAGTTATTGTATAAGTATTATACAGCAGCGCGGTCGGACAATATTATCATAAAGACTGGATATTTTATATTTCTGCATAACCACATGTCGAGTCGAAACAATTTTTGCTTAGTAACGTCGGCGTCTTCGAGAATTCATTAATTATCTTTTGGATGGACCTTGTATGGATACTATCACCAGTACAAGAATTCAAATGGTTTAGAAGACATGTTTGCAACTTATTCATAGCATTACACGTTAAGAACATAACGTACAAAATTAAAGAGATCAACTGGCTCAACATGAAAAAATGTCGAATTCTGCATTGCTTAATATTTTTTCATAAAATAATTCGTACTAACACTCATGCTTCCCTTTACTTCAAAATCAAATATCGTACGGATATTGATAATTATTTGAATTCGAGACATATGGCATTAATAGATTGTTGCATACGTCGTTCTGAGTTACTTAAACGTTCTTTCCCTTACAATGTGTCAAAACTTTAAATTCTATTCCTCCTGCACTGAAAATTTTTTCTTGACTACTTTTAAAGTTCAAATTAGACATTTTCTATTTCGTAGTGGTATATAATTTTGGCAACTCTTTTATTAACGGGTACAACTCGATAATATGTTACTTTATATAGTTGTGAGTGATTGGGCATTGTATATTGTATATTTTATATTCTATTTATTGTATATTGGATATTGTATGTTGTATATACTGTACTGTATTTTGTATTGAGATCGTTTGAAGCTCACAATTTAAATCTGTATGCAGAGAGAAATATTGAACAAAGTCAATTAAAGCACAGAGTTGAAATATTTTATTTAATTGCAATCTAAACAATAGTTGAAGTTATTAAATGCATTGGTAATGAGATGCAAGAAGTATAATTAGAGGGATAAGGGCAAGCATATTTCAGAAGGATTGAATTTGAAGTTTGAGTAAAATAAAGGTTTAAGATGGCTAATATAATATTAGTAATATCATAGGTTTGAGCATATCTGAAGCCGGACCAAATAAAATTAAATAACACAAAAGATTGGTTATGTACATAATGAATATGAGCGTAGTTATTAATAAACGTACAGGCCAGCGAAAAGCAAGCAAGCTGAAAGGTGGATGGAAATCGAAGCAAGATAAGATAGAATTTGCAAAGAGCAATACAGAACGAGGGCAACTGAAATGAAGAATAATCAGTGACGTGTTTAAAATTGAACTCAAGTGCCAGTGCATTTTAAAACTAAATATTCATAGCAGAGCAGTGATAAATAACTTTTTATGTGACGAGAAAGAACAATTTGTATGTATAAGAAATAAAGACAATTTCTAGTATTAAGCAACAAACATGTTAATCAAATTTTATTCCTTTATGTGAAATTGTAACTAATACTTGTTTCCTTTAAACAATATCAGAGCGCGCTTACTAGGTAACGCGATTCTCTTTTGTTAAATAATAATAAATTAATTTCTGTAATGGGTAAATGGTGCTCCAGAATTTTAATGTTTTAATACAATAAAAGTTATGTGCCAAGTAAAAAAAGTATACTGAATTATTCTACAAGTTACCGGGCATATGTGGAAGTATTAGCAAAAGTTTCTCCGATAAAAAAATTATAAAATTAGTCAAACTAAGATCGACTGGAGTTCGGCCCCGAGCACCTGGATATTTCGAACTACGACACCGGCCCATCTAAACTTTAGAATCCAGGGATCGGCGAGAACTTCAAAGATACGATTTGGCATGTTTTTATGTGAGTGGAGTACGGAAAGCTAGTGTACTCGGAGGATACACTTTGCTGAAGAGATTCATCGTGTTTCCAAGCACCCAGATCCGTCTCAGTTCGAGTAAATATGCTTGGCTTTATCAGAAAATGCGATTTTGGCCAGAATTTGGAGCTATCGCAGAAAAAGAACAAAATATAGCGTCGTTTTACGTCACAATCTGAAACAAAATCAAGTTAGTTGTTGCTAGGCGGGAGACTTGCTTCAGTTTACCTGTAGTTTCTTGCAAATTTCATTTTTAAATATCAAAATAAAACGCTATATGCACCTGCGCACCTTTTGTGGTTATGTCAAGTTTATGAGATTATGAGTAATTGAAGCGTATTTGGCGTATTTGAGCTACCCTGAGTTAAATATTCTAAAGAATAATTCAATAACTCAAATTTGAACCTAACCTGAGGTATTGGTCTTGTGTTTTGCTGGAGCAAGCCTACAGAAATATTGCAATTCGATAAAATATAGAAAGGGGCAATTAACTATTTCATTAAAAAGTAATAAATACATTTCATTTTGATTAGTCTAATCCACTGACAGGCCAAATGTTACGTTTTAAAAATTTAATATTAGTACCCTGAGTATTGTGGTGATGTGCCTTATTTAATAATTTATATTATCACTAAAACCTTTATTCGTTGAGGGCATCATTACAGTATATCGTATTTTGTAGATTGCATATTGTGTATTTTAGAGTATTTTTAATAAATTCTAATTATATTGATTTCAGTTATTTTGCTAGGTGGTAGGTAAGAGCAGAGGTCATCTGATTGTCATCTAATTTTCTTTAAAACGATTTATAATAGTTTATGTATACAAATTATTACGTACTTTACTTACTTTTCTCCATCCCTTCATGCCTTTGGGGCGTCGGGTGCTCCACCCGTTTCCTGTATGATTTTCTGTTTTTAGCCAACCTTCCTGCTTCTGCCATTGTCTTCCCTTTCCTTTCCATTATGTCGTGAATTGTTTCTTCCCACTATTTCCTCTGCCTTCCTCTTGGACTACGCCCCTCCAACCCTATTTCCGTCACTATTTTAGGCAGCTTGTCTTCATCCATTCCATACGTGTTCTATCCACTTTAATTGTTGTTTTTCTATTTTTTATATTACAAGTTCTTGTTCTAGTTCCTCTCTGATTATTTCGTTCTCACACCATCATTTCTTGTGTTTCCTGTTGCTCCTCAGATATCTCATTTTTGTCGCCGCTATCCTTTATTTATGCTTACCTGTCGGTGACCAGCTCTTCTCCTCATACGTTTGCGTTGGTTGAAACATCATTTTGGTTGTATTGTTTATCTCCCTTTCTCCTACTAGAGTATTGTTTATTGGGTAGCATAGCTGGCTCGCTTTGCACACCCTGTTCTGTATTTTCTTATCTTTCTATCTTTTGATATTTGATACTTGTAACGTCCTACTTTCTCCAAAATCTTGTTATCTATTTTTATTACTTCTATTTGAGCCCTTTCTCTGCTTATCTTCATCACCTTGCTTTTATTTATATTTAGATTTACTTTATCTCATTCATCTTTCCAGACATCTGTTGCACTTTGTAGGCCTCTGTCATTTTATTCTCCGATTTTTAGCTTTAGCATGCGCTGGTTGCATTTTTCCGATGTATCATTGATCACCAGTCCACTTGTTCTGACATTACCTTCTACGTTTTCATATAAGATTTTTAATTGTGTCGTGCAGTTTCGGACTAATATCATATTTCTTCAGTGTTTTCCATATCTGCTTTTTTGATATGTTGTCGAAAGCCGCCTTTATATCTAGAAATGCTAGGCTTAACTTCTCACCCTTTTCCAGATTTTTTCTATTATGGTTCTTATTGTATAAATTTAATGTTGTCTACCGTGTCGGAACTCTCCTTGCTCTTATGTAATTCGTCATTCAACTTCTCACCTTTGTAACTTTCTTTCTAGTATTTTTGAGTATATTTTTAGCAGCACCTGTTTTTTTTATTAACTCCTTGGGAGATCTGAAATCTGCCCAGTGGGCAATAAGCATTTGATGTGACCAGAATGTAATGCCATGTAAAGTATCACTCCAGTGAGTGATCTCCTTTAAAATTATCTAATCTTAATCTAGAGTATATTTGGCTATGCAGTCTTAAGTTTAAACTTATATGGGTCCTATAGTTAGGTAGGATGGCAGCACACGTTTTAGTCTACGCACTTCATTGACTTCACGCACGTTTAACTGATTAGCCAACACATTAGGATGCACTGATACTCTTTCACTGTATTTCGCACTGAATCGATGTATGGCTTGCTTGACAGATTCCAGAGGGATGTCTTGTAAAATCACTTTGTTGGAAACGTAATAAGGCGCGTCAACGATGACACGCAAAACGTTGTTCTGAAACCTCTGCAGGATGGAAATGTTGGAGTCACTAGCAGTACCCCACAACTGAATTCCGTAAGTCCAGATTGGCTTGAGGATGGATTGGTATAGCAGAATTTTGTTGTCCAGGGACAATTTCGATTTGCGGCCTATGAGCCAGTACATATTTAGTTTAAGTCTAAGCTGCTTACGTTTGGTAAATATAATTATGTTTTTTCCAAGTAAGGCGGAGGTCCAAGCATATGCCGAGATATTTAGCATCTTCGACTTGCGGGAGTTGGCAGTTGTTAATCTTCACAGGAGGGCATGTTTCTCTGCGTAATGTAAATGTCACCTGCGTGACGTTTGTTTGAAGGTTTCTTGAAGCAGTTGTTGGATCAGTGTGGAACGCCAGAATAGCAGTGTCATCTGCGTATGTTGCTACCGTAGTAGTTCTTGTTGTTGGTAGGTCTGCCGTGTACAGGAGGTACAGCATTGGGCCAAGGACGCTGCTCTGAGGGACGTCTGAGTGTATGGGATATAAGTCGGTGTATTCACTGCCCTGCTTCACTAGGAAGTGTCTGTCTGTTAAGTATGATTTAAGCAATTGATAGTGGGGATGAGGAAGGGGCTTCTTTAGTTTGACTTCTAAGCCGCTGTGCCATACCTTATCAAAGGCTTGAGATATGTCAAGGAAAGCTGCAGAGCAGTATCTTTTGGCATTTAGATCTTTATTAATTTGGTTGACTCGTCTATGAACTTGCTCTATTGTTCCATGTTTATTGCGGAAGCCAAACTGATGGTTCGGGATTATTTTCCTTTCTGGTATGTTGAGTTTTTTAACGTAGTAATAAGCGTATGGGCCTTTAAGAGGAGGCATCTTCTGGATTTTTCCTTGGTTTGAGGATCATATTGATTTGAGCAGTTTTCCAGGTGCTGGGGAAGTAGTTTAATCTCAGTATTGCATTAAATATGGAGGTTATTAGTTTGTAGCGTATTTCAAACCAAATCTAGGTGACGTTTTGATGTTTATTTCTTTCATTATAACCTGTTTTATTTCTTTGGTTTTAAATTTGCAGTGTGGCAATTCCATTTGGAATGGGACATATAAGAAGCCTGTTATTTCGTTTTCCTCTTCGGTGGACATCACTGAAGGGAAGGAAGGGTTTGAATACGTTTTCTAAATGTTTCGAGAAGGCTCCAGCTTTTTGTTTGTCGTTTCTGGCCCAGGTGTTGTCCTCCTTTTTGATTGAAGGCTTGTGTTGTTGGGGTCTTTTTAGCCTTCTTGTGGCTTTCCAGAGAGAATAATTCGTGGCTTCTGTTGGTGTAAGACTTTCTAAGTATTCTTGAATGCATTGGTTCTGTTCTTTTTGAATAAAGTCTTTCAGTTCTTTAGTGGCTTTATTTAACTTTCTTTTGTTTTCTTTAGTTCTGACTTGCTGCCGTTGCTTCAGCAAGTGTCTTTTTGCTGAGATTTTGTCTTTAATAGCCCGAGATATTTCACTTTTTCCTAGGGGTGTTACGAAGGTAGATGTAGCAGACCATGCTGCCTCTTGTATGTTCTTTGTTATATATTCAACCGGTGTTTCTATGTCTACTTCGATCTTTAATGGTTGATCCATCAAGATTAGATAGTCTAATTTGTCCCTAAATGCATCCCAGTCTGTTTTATTGTGGTGCAAGGAGGGTTGTTTTTCTTTATTCAGAATCTGTGGATCTACCGTTAGCATTACTATAGAGTGGTCTGATGACAGATCGAAGCAGGTTTCTGCTTAGTGTCAATTCCTTTTGTAGTACAGAAGTTTATAGCATCAGGAATTTTGTTTCTATCTGTCGGCCAGTACGTTAGCTCGCCAGTAGATATATGTTGCAAGTTATTTGCTTTCATTGCTTTGAGGAGTTCTCTGCCTTTTGGGGTTGGCAACCTTGAACCCCATGCTGGATGTTTAGCGTTATAGTCTCCCCCTGTGTGTAGGTAGGCGGTAGATGGCAGACATGATTATTGGTCGAAGCTCTTTTTCAATAGTTACGCTGGTGGCTTGTAGATAATCTTTAATAAATTTTTCTCTTTCGTAATGTCTTATACTATCTCGTATGATAATGGCAGTTCCCCCGTGTGCTTTGTCACTTGGGTGTTTTGTATTGTATAACTTGTATTTAGGAATCCGCAGATAGGGCTTGTCTGTATAGTGCGTCTCAGAGATTACCATGATGTCAATGTTTTGGTCATGTAGGAATGTTTTAAGTTCTTGAACATGTTGCTGGAGGCCATTGGCATTCTAGATAGCTATTTTGTATTTTAGATGTTCTGCCATTATGCTAGTTTGCTTACGACAGTGGTAAGCAAGTTGAGCATTGTACTCATTTGCTCCATGAGCTTATTAATCATGTCTTCGAGTTTGCTCATATTGTTGACCGGTTGATTGATTATTGGTATTGCTGGATTATTTTGTGTCTTGTTATTGTTGGCTATTTGCGCGTAGGACGTTCCTGGCTGAATATGTTGGATTGATATAAGCTGTGTCTGTGGCTGTTGGTTTGGTTTTTCCCTTAGGGCAAGATACATCTTTGGTTGGAGCCGCTTGTGTACGAGGTACCATCTGTAGTTAGCGGGATGGTCCCAGTCACAGTTGGCGCATTTTACCTTGATCTCACGTGTTTAGCGAGTGCAGTCCTTCGTTTCATGTTGGCCTGCGCATTTAACGCATCTGAATGTTTTACGACAGTATTTTTTCGTATGTCGATAAGTCTGGCATCTGGTGCATTGGGGGACTACTCTTTTGACATGAGGCGGTTTACATTTAATGATACTGTTTTCTAGTTTGTTTAGCTTGTATACTTGCTTGTTATTTTCATTCGGTGTAGTGTTGATGTAAAACATTGGTAGTGGCTTTTTTGTAATACGATGCTTTATGTTGTGTATGTTTACTATTTTATGGCCTAGTTCTGTAAAACTTTTTTTCATGGCTTCGGTATCTGTACCGTAGTGAACTCCTCTTAAGACGAATCGAAAGGTTTTCTCGCTTTCTGGCCTAAATGTGTGGTATTGTGTATTTTGTTATCAAGCTCTTTAATTAGTGTTTTAAAGCGTTCGGCCTCAAAAACTTGGACTTTAATTGTCTCATAGCTGGTAGTTTTAAGAGTATATTTATTATTTGTGATTAATTTTAATAGATCGTGTATATGTTGAATTACTCCTACCTTGTAGATAGTTATAGGAGGCGGCCCAGGCACATCTTTTATGTTACCTTGTTGGACTTTATCTTTGCTTTCATCATTTTCTTCTGATAATCTGCTAAAGTGGTTTTTTGTTTTTAGTGGTTTCTGCAACCAATAGTCACTTATTTTCGTTTGCTTTCTGGTATTCAGTACTTCAGGACTTCTTAGGCGTTTTTTGTTTTACACAGCAGTCCATTTTGACTGCATTTGTTGATAAGACGCTTGATGATCTTGATTTTGTGGCCTTTTTAGTGAAATGGCATTATTATGTTTTGTTTCCATTTTCTGGGGATGGTACTTTCTAGAAATTCTAAACATCAGTGTTAACACTTTTATTAATTTTTCTCCACCGTGCTTTTTTGATTCTGGGGCTGTTACACATCGTTTCCTGCTGCTTTCCCATTTTTAGACTCTTGATGGCTGCTGTTACTTTCTCTTCCGTGATTTCTGTCGTCGCTATTTCATTGTTGCCCAGTTCGGGTTCATAACTTGCCTCTGGGTCTTCTGGCGTCTCTCTCTCTCGTTCTCCTCCTCATTCAATTTCTTTTTGTAGTGCTCCTTCCATGTTTCAGCTAATTGTTCATTATTTGTGATTATATTATTATAACAGAAAAAGCCAAGGGCCTTAAAGGCCTCTCGAGCTGATCTATATATATATATATTATTATTTGAGTCTCTTATATTTGCTTCTCCTTTTCTGCTTCTTTAAATGTATCTCTTAATTCATTTTCTTTTGTTTTATAGTGCTCCCTGTCTCGTTGTTCTTTTGTCTTCATAAAAATTTATCCATGCGTTCTTCTTCTTCCTTGCCACTTCATTAGCCGTTTAATTCCACCATTTTGTTCTTTTAAAGCGGATATATATTTTACCTAGTCCAAATATCTACTTCTGTTGCAGTTTCCAGTATTATGTTCTTCAATGTTTTTTACTCTTCGTCTGCATTATCTTGCCTTCCTCTATATTTATCTTGTGTTTTAATGGATAGTTTCTTCATAGGTATTTATTCTTAGAATCCTTATTCTGTTCTTTTTTTAAGTTTGCTAAATGTAAAGATTCTTATAAGTAGTTTATGATCCTCGTCTATCTCTGTTCTTCTATATACTCTAATATCTTTTACCCTATCGCTTGTATTTTTATTAAATTTAATGTAGTCCATTACATTTTTACGTTTCCTGCTCCTTCGTATGTATTGCGATGAAACCCCTATCTGATGCCTGTTGTTAATTTATTTTAGTTTGGGTATAAAATAATACAAGTTAAATTTTATGGCAAATATCCTAGTACCAACACAATTTTCGGTTTTTTATTTTTATACTGTGCTCATAGTTTGCTTGTCAGTAAATTTAAGGCTGGTTAAAATGGAACTGTAATAATTAATCGCACAAATAAAATGGTTGAAGGAGGGGCTGTTTCTATTTTATTTAAATGCAATACTGATTACGGTAGCTCTCGGCACATAAGACTTCTTTATCTCATGAGTTGGATTTATAAATGGACTATAATCTCAAATTTTAGGTTATTTGTCCCAACGTAGCTCATTTGCTTGTTATTAGTAGATAAAATTCACAATCTCGTAAGTTGACAGATGAAAAAATATGTTTTTTTTCGTACAGCGTGAAATTGAACGTTTAACATCGTGAACTACTGTGAAAACGCGTCAGGTAAATTATTTGAATATTCCCGCTTGGCAACTATTAAAACATCGACTTGATTGTTTTAGTATGACATCACACCTCCTCTTCGTTGTTTGGATATTAAAATTCAGGTGCTCGCTCCCGTTCACACATTCGGAGCCAAATTAGATTTTTTTTTATTTTTATGTCGTGGATCTTCCGACAAACACTTGTACTGAAGCACGGACATTTGGGCAATAAAATGCAATACTTTTTATGTGGTAAAAATACTGATATTATTATAAAAACGGTAATTGAAAAAAGGAGCACCAATTTGCCCTGTCTGCCAATAATTTAATTCAATTGTTCTCCCCTTAATGACGAAAAAGCATCATGTTGCTAAGATACGGTGTTATTCTACTATTAAGTGGAAAATAGGTCTGATGACATTTGCCAAAAATGGAATAAAGTTTGAGTACATAAATTACAATCTAAAATTTTCATAAAATTTAAAATATTGTCTTTTTGCTTATAACTAATTGTTCCATAGCGTTGCACTCACAAACGTTTTTAATTTCCAAGCTCTGCTTTTGCACTATGTTTTTAATTATTAACGCACTGATTTTTGAGGTCCGCACTTTTCACGGTGCTTGCTTTTATTCGGTCGGCTGCATTCAGGAATTGCTTTTTGCAATTTTCTAGATTCACCTTCATCTTGCTTCACCCTTCTGCTTACTCACAATTTTCACTGTCCTTGGCTTTTATTGATAACTACGCTCCTTTTTGCACGTAATAACCTTTTTGTGTCAATTACTTTCGTTCGATCTGGCCTTACATGTGGGCAAACCTATCATTTTTAATTATATTACTTTATTCACATGCCAAATTTAAACCCTCTAAATATGCTTTACCTTTGTGTGCCTTTATCCGACTAATTACTGTTTTTTTCACATCTCATAATCATTGCATTTAATATTTTAATTTTTGTTTAAAATTGCAATTATATAAAATATCCTAACTCTGTGCTTTATTGACTGAATATTTTGCACTGCGAACAGAGCCAAGTTGTTGGCTTAATACTATTTCAGTATAATTATGTATATTTTTATGTTGAAATACTGAATTTCCTATTATCATCTGGTTTTTCTTTTGCGTTTAGCAGCCCCCCCCCCATATTTTCCATGGTACCCTAGCCTATATCTGTATTTCCTGTTCTAGCATTCCAGTCGCCCATGGTTATTATATGTTCTGAATTTTCTCTTCTTACTTCTGCTATTTCCTGCAATTTCTTATAAAACGGTGCATATATCTGTACAATGCATATCGTGTTTTCCAGCAGAGCTAGATATATTTTTACTATTATTGAGTTTACTGCTACATACTCTATTATAACATTTATTTATTTATTTCGTACTCAGCCAACAGCCGTTAGGCCAATTATAGGCGTCGCTGTACATTTATGGGGACTTCCAACCCCACTAACGACTGTCATGATGTTATTATAACATCTGGAACCAACTATTTCCGTGGCAGCCGTACCACGAGGCGCCGAGAGAAGCAGTTGTGGAACTCCCATCCTAGTTCTGCCCAGAAAAAGCGTTGCTTAACTCTACTGATCGAACGCGGACGCTTGTTCAAGCTACCCCACCCGGGACATTCTCTATCTTTACGCTGGTTATTATCTCTACTCCTTCCTTTGCTCTGCTTGTCTCTTCTATTCCCGAGTATTTTATCGTGTAGTTCTTATTCATTATTCTTTCACCTGTGCGTTTTTCTTTGTTTCACTTATTCCTAGTATATGTATATTGTACTTTTGCATTTCTTCTACTATTTCTGGTTCTTTGCCATTAATTGTTTGTGTGTTCCAGGTTGCGATTCTTATTTTTTTAACTTTTCCCATTTTTTCGTTCTCTAATATCTTCCGTTTACTCGTTGTGCTTTTAGTTGTCTACGTCATCTTATGGGTCCCTTCGCTGCTAGCTATTACCAGTTTCTGCTACATTTTCCACCCCCTGCTCCGTAGCATTCCAGTCATACCTTTCACCGTCGATTATGATTTTCTGGTAGCACACTCTAGCATCTCGTCCTTTTGTTCCTCTCTTTTCTTGCAATACTTCTGAGCTCTCCTCCAACCCTTCATTTTTTTATTGTTAAATAATTCTCTGTGTATATCTTGTCTTTCCCTGGTCTTTGTTGTCCATTATTTCTTTATTTATTTCCCAAGACCGTATTTATGCTACTATTATTTGTTTATTGTATTTCCGCTTCAATGCATAGCTATTTTTTACTTTTGTATTGATGCAGAACCTATCTTTGAAAATATTAAGTTTTGATTATAGTGGTTTCAGTTATTTTGCTAGGTGGTAGGTAAGAGCAGGAGTCTCTTCCACAGGGGTCATCTGCCATCTAATTTTCTTTAAAATGATTTCTAATGCAATTTGTGTAAAAGTTATTATTTTTATTGTTTGCACTTCCGGGACTAATTATTAACAATACAATGGTAGATTAAGTTAGGTATACACCAGACGGACGATAACATATGAACTGGAAGATATAATTCTGCGTTAACCAGTGGCGGTGATATGCATAAACGTTGCTTAGGGGCCCGGGCCCTTTGGGGGGCCCGGTAAATTCTATATTCGCTTATTAAATATCTCGATATCTTCTACTTCATTTGGGTATAGAGTGATAGCATTGCAACCTCAGTCCCCACTCTCAGTTATCAATCCCCGTAAACGGGGACTAAAGTAGCTCATTTAATCCCTAGGGCTAAAGTAAAAATGATACCGTAACTATGGTAAATTTATATACACACGAGGTTAGTAGGTTAGGTTTTGTTTGTCATTTGACACACACTGAAGCAAAACTTGACCTGCAAATCTCGAATTTGACATATACTGACAATACACTTTAGTACTGCCAACTGATTCAGACTACCCAGGGCATGCTGGAATTCATTTTAAAAAAAATTGTAATTGCCAGTTTCCAAATTGACAGTCTCCAAATTTTGGAAATGTTTGATGATAATGTTCCCAAAAGTGCATAAAAATAGCGTATATACCTCGGGACTAAAGTTCCTATATCCCTTGAGTGGTTGTTGCCCTCGGGCTTCGCCCTCGAGGCAACAAACTCCACTCGCAGGATTAAATGTTGCACTTTACTCCCTCTATATATAATATACTATTATTTTTGGAAATAAATTGTATGATTATTATTATTAAACGTACAGGAATTCCTTTTTCAATCGCAAATTTCGAAAAACAACTAAGATTTTCCAAAAGCTACCTTTGTAAAATTTTAACACTAATCGAGGCTTCCTTTTCCAATATCATAATCGAATTAGTTGAATTTAAAAAAAATATTGGAAACAGTTTTGCATGCACAAAAAACTAAAGTTTTGAATGTGTACCTTACTTAAATTACATATTTGTCATCTCCAATAATAGATATTCAGGTTTAACGTGTTTCGTGAATATTGAAAACCTTCGGCAATTCGTAGAATTTGCAAGAGAAAAACTAGGTAACATTTTACTGTTTTCCCTTTTTCTTACAGCAAAAAAATTGCTCGGCATTTCTGCAGCAGCAGCCCCGAAGCCAGACTGGACATTACTTTTTAACGAGTTTAGCCTGAAAAACAGGATTTATTATTTACACAAAAGGCTCGATTGGGAAGCTCCATGCAGTCCTAGGATCTTCGCACCTCCACTCCACCCGTTAGTAGCGTTTTCCCGACGTTTCGCAGTTTCAGCATGGTAGGACGTCTATTGTTGGCCGGCTTCCACAAAACCGTGTCGCAATCACAGCCATTAATTGACAAATACTATTAGCCCATTAGAACTGCTGCATGCAATTATTATTGTAGGCCGGTACCCTACGCAGGCATAAATAATAATTGGATTTCAGTTATCTGATCGCAACGTATGTGGATCTACTCCAGAAGTTGAATTAATGCCCAGAACAATTTCAGGACTACTGAACGTGTTCCTTTGTTTAACATCCAGCTTCGTTAAATATATAACATCTCTAGGATTGGAAATTTGACCTTTTCTGCATAGAGCTGTAGGAATATATTTGAAAATGTCGGAAATAATGGTTTTGTCGTAAATTCTGGTAATTAGAGACACTCGTTTTTATTTCGTTAGACGTTAGCTACTAATAATTTTGGTAATCAATTATTTACTATTACTCCTACTCGTATTAACAGCTGTTAAATCCGACTTACTTTTTTGTTTGCGTCCAAATTTTGTTTTATAAAGAATACAGATGTAGTTGTACAGAATGAACTTGTGAAAAACTTTTAGTCATTCCTCTAGATTTTTTAAATTAGAAAATTGAATTCCGCCAAGATGGTTTACAACTCTAGAAAAAGTTAATGTGAATAAGGTCATAGTGACTATATTTTTTTAATTATCCACCTTTATAGCTGCTTGTTACTGTATTTCGGTAGTACATAGTATCTGTGTAGTATTATATACGTGCCAATTTAGAACATGACCGTTATATCATCATAGTTATTTTAATTGAGGTGAACAGTAAATAAAGTTAAAAGAAGAATTCACTTCAATTAAGTTCCCTTCAACCATAATGTGCCATTTTTTCCGAGCCAATGTGTTACTAATATAATTCACAATTAAAAAAAGAACATTAAAAAGTCAATTTTAGTCGATTAATCGAAATTGGACTTTAGCCTACTTATTATTAGTGGGATGCAATCCATTCGTTATAAAGCCAATTATTCATACTAGTCGAAAACTGCTTTTATTGGCAATTACGATTTGTTGAAAATGAATTATAACATCTTCTTTTTCTTAACCTTCTTCCTCTACCGTCTTGCAGTATCGAGGCTAATTTCTTTTCAATTTAAGCTGTGGCTTTGCTTTCCTACACTTTTCTTTTGCTTCTCTTTCTCTATTTCTTAGTCGTCGGCTTCTCAATGTGTTCATCATATCTTCATTCCAGAATGTTATTGGCCTTCGTTTTGTTCTGAAGGGTACGGGTTATGCTATCTAAATTTCTTACTTTTCTCTTCTGGTTTATTTTAGATATGTGTGCGCACCAACTTAGCTGATTTATTTCCATTCCCTCCTATGCCGATATAACCTGCAGTTTTTTTAATTTATGTACTTCCTATAATATGATCCCTATGGGTTACTTTTTCTATTCTTCTCAGGAATTTCATGATAGACGCCTGTGTCCTCTCATTCTATTTTTGTTTTTACTTTCTTTTAATCTGCTTTCTTCTGGACTACTATGTTGCTGTTTGAGTAATATATTATATTTTCCCACTATACTCTATTGTTAATATCATTCCCATTCCTCATATCTGCTTACTTGTTGTTGCTCCCAAATATCTAAAGCTTTACACCTACATTAATGTTCCGTTTTCTACTGTAATTATAAAGTCTTCTTTTTCTTGGTGATGGGTATTACTTCTTCTACCACTTCTTCCTCTCTGCTTATTTCCATATTCCTTTTTTAAACGTTTGATGTTACATGTATAAAGATATACATTTTTGAAGCTCTCTTTCGAATTTTGTGGAGATGAATTCAGAGAGTAGTACAGGTTCTATACTGCTATAGCTTGCTTGGATTCTTTTGATTACAAACCTGACTTTTTTGTTATATTAAGGAGCAGGCTGAGCAACAACAGTAAACTTAACATTCCTTCTTATTATACCGGTGTATGTATTCTCAATTCTGTTGATCGTTCGTTTCCTGTTTTTAGAGAATTTGTCGTGCCTTTATATGCTTTCCTTTCTTTATTAGAAACTCATGCTGTTGCCATCTTAGTATCACATCAAAGGATTTTAGCAGCTCTACAAAGCAAAAAATGTATTATTCGTTATTGTAGCTTACTGTTTTTTCTATTATCTGCGTTAGAACGAAGATACTATCCTGTGTACTTTTTCTTAGTCTGAATCCACTTGGTGTCTTTTTAATTTGTTGTTTAATTATTTTCCTTTGTCCCTGTTCTAGTATTCTGTGATATACTTCGTACAGCAGACGGAGTACGGATATTTCTCTGTCGTTCCTGCAACCTGTTGTTTGCTTTTTATCTATCGGTGGAATAATACTAAGATTTATGGATTTATTTTTACATGTGTGCAACTGAGTTCCTCGTAAATATCTTAATGTTTCTACTTCTTTGACTTTGCTCACATTTGTTTTTTAGGTATTTATCTGTCTTTTTTACTTCCCTCGTCTGAAAGACGAAAGAAGTATTGCAATCACGAAAAAATCACCTTCCCAGATTTCTTCAGATCTTCACGTTTCAGGGTGCCTAGATGACGAAAAACAGGTTTTCTCAATTACGTCTGTCTGTGTGTCTGTCTGTCTGCCTGTCTGTCTGTCTGTCTGTTGGCGGTATAACTCAAACAATATTTGTGGGACAAAGACGATATTTTGCATACGCATTATATATATATACCTGCAATGAAGCCGGTAAAATTTCAGAAAAATATATACAGGGTGGAACCCTTAAAAAATTTTGTTTATTTTTTATTCAATTTAGTAATAGATAGAAAAAGTAATTTGTACATAGTGCAGGCTTTATTCTTACCAAAAATGGAATCCAATAGATACAGAATACATTTTTTAAAATACAAAAACGGGGCACAAATTAGCGAGTTACTTAATATAGCTGCGAAGCGGGAATACGAGACGTTGATGCTTCGTGGCGCATGTAGAAATTGCGCGGCTCCTTAAAATCCCGGAAAACGTCGTGGCTGCACACGCGTTTCGCCTGCCGTTCGAATTCGACCACCGGTAACTTTTTTTTATTTGAAAATTTATTTAATTTATTAGAAACGTGAAGAAAGTTTTACTCCTAACTTTTAAATTAGGCCGGGAGCCGCATAATGCCCACATCTTTTCACGAGACTATCAGGCTAAAAATAGAGACATTTTATCCATACATCACATATACAGGCTTGGTTTTGAATATTTCTCGATGATTCTTAAACTAGTGGAAAGCTTCTTCTTTCTACATTCAGATGATATCAAATTACTCTCAAAACTACTTTTTACCACTGCTACAGAAATTGTTTAAATACAGCGTACAGGAAATTTGCGGGATAAACTTTAGCATCGACGTATTTTAGAAACGATTACAGATAACTGTATATATCCTGCGTGTATGTTTAAAAATTAATAATTAAATTTTTAGTAAAAGAATGATCTGCATTGGTTTATTGATGTAAAATATATAATTAATTTTCCATTGTCTGATACAGGTAGTTGAAACGCACTCACACACGAAACTTAAAACCCCGGCGCCGGCGTGAACGTTAAGCCTGCTGAAACGGAACTATATCAACAGGTCTTCGTAGCGTTGTTAAAAATTGGTGGACGCGCTTTTTTCGCAGTCGCAAGCGCTGCGGTTCAAGTCCCTCCAGTACCGGATTTTTTTATTTGAAAATGTATTTAATTTATTAGAAACGTGAAGATATTTTTACTCCTAACTTAATTTTATTTTTAAAATTATTTAGTGTCACAATGTCGACGAGGAAAGTTCTGAGTAAAGCCTTTTACTAATTTTTCTTTTTTGCTTCTTCTAGAACTATTGTTCTTCTTAAAACTTCTTCAAAATAATGTTTCCCATCTATAGAATGTTTTATTTTTTCATATAAGCGTATCTCGTTTATTAGTTTTGAACTTTTGCAGTGGATTGCGTTCGTTCTATCTTATTTGTCTTGAAAAACAGCCTCTAATGGTCGCATTTGCTTGAAATAATATACCATTGATATTTCTCCTTCGCTGTTTATATATCTTGTAGTTTTTCTTCTATTGGTTCGTCAGGTAAGTCCGCCGTAGCATTTGACTTCTCTACTTATTGTTTCATTCTACCAGTTTCGAAGTTTGCTTTGGTTACTACACTTTGCTATGCCGCACCCTGCTTAGGCTGCTGCTAGTAATACTGTCTTACAGTTTTCCCAGGATTTTTCCAGATTGTCTGTCTCTTCGTACGTTTCCTTCATTTGTTATATATCTCCAATGTTGATGTTGCTTTTCCTTTCTCTAATATGGTTTCGTTCTCCTTTCTCTGAAGCTTTTTTTTTGTTGGTATCAGGAAGTGGTGGTCATTTTCAATGTCGTATTCCTTATATAACGTTTATCATATTTTACGATTTTGGACTAATCGTTGCTTGGTTCAATTCTGATATAGGTGTGCATTTATTTTGTTTATATCTATGCAGAGTTTCATTATTTCCTTCCTTTTATTGTTTTAGTTCTTTTGTCCATATATTTTGGGCATTGTTTTCCATTTTGCCACTCAGGTCTCTCATGATTTCAACTGTTGACTTTCAATTTTTTTTAACAGAACCCAATCAACCAGTGGTGGCTGCTGCTTAGCGGCGTAGAGGCGCTAGCATCAAAGTCGTCAACTGCCTATATGGTATTAGAAAAGTAACTATTCTACAATTGAAAATATGTTTTATCATATTTCCTATCGTTATAATATAACAACGTTTAAGTAATAAGATCTGGAGGTAGCTACTCAATACCGCTTACAACATGTAAAACAATATCCACAAAGTATGTCAACATAGCATGAGTTATGTGTCAACAGACTCGCTCCTATTAATGCACAGAACGGCTGGCAGGTGATGAGGGCGATCCAAAATAGAGCCCAAACTTATATGGAAATTGTAAACGAAAACGCTAAACTGCGAACTGCGCTGTAGCCGAACCAGTAGTAAACAGGCAGGCTTATTTACAATCAGTGCTTGCGAAATGTGCTGCTATTCCAGGGTTTCGATAAACAAATGTGGTGCAGTATCAGACATTACAAATAAATATATTCCAAACCCACGGACTGTTTTGGTAATAAATTAGTTCTTATTGGTGTAACTGCTTGCAGAGCAATGAGAAGTGAAGTCGGAACTTTCCAGATTTGATACTTTTCACGGGTCGAATACTCGTATAACTCGTACGAGTAAATATTCTCAGCATTAATTTTCAAAGCCAACTGTTAGCTGAAAAAGGTTAAAATAATAAAACTTGGATTAAATTTCAACCTAAGTAAATTTAAAACTCGTAATTTTACAAGACATTTGCCTGTGGATATTTACAAGGAAAATAAATGGATTTGTTGATGTGATGCGTGTTGTTTCTTCAGTATTAAATAAATGATCGCGTAGAACGAACATTTATGTACTATTAACCAAAAGAACGACGCGTTGTCTTGGTTAACCTTCACCATCAAAACGCAACGTGTTAAAGTAACGAACTGCTATGTTGGTCAAAACACATTTGACGTTAATCAAATTGGCCTCAAACGAAAGAATTGCGTAATCACATATCGTGGTGCAAGTTACGCCAGGGAAACTTTTGATTGCCTCAAGCAAGAATGCAAATACCTGTAAGGCGCCCTAGATACACACAACAGTGGTACACACTGCTTAAGTTATTGTCGACTGAGAATAAAGTGAGTTCTGAATTAAGTCAGAATTTTATTTTAATAATTATAACATAAATGCCAAATGCTGAGCTTATTACTCCTAAGTTTGTAACTAGGCAATACATCTCACTGTCTACAGCTACCTTTCGATAAAAAGTTCTTCCATTTTTATAATTAAAAATTGGTTTTATACCGAGGTGCCTCTTGAAATCACATAACACAACCACTCAAGCAACTTAGCTGAATGCAGACGGATGGTCGGACTCCAAGCAACTTCTTTTCCGTGCGAGTATGGCTTCTTAGCTTGGCCGATCTTAAAGAATTCGTTGATCTAAGCGAGAGAGAGAAAGAGAGAAAGAGAGAGAGGCAGCTTCGGCGATACGAGTATGATAAAGAATTAGTGCAGGACGTCTGGAGGAAACAGCAACAGTAATCCCATGTCGAATTGTAAAAAAAAGTTTTACATCAACTCAATGATGTCGTACACCAAGGCTCTCGAAGATATGGACGTTAGACCGTAGATTGTGGCCATGTTAGTCTAAATTATAAGAAAATTGATCGGTAATTTACAACTTTTACGCAAGTGAATTATTTAGTGCGCATACACACGCAACATTTCCCCGATCTTTTGCAACCGCAGTCAACTAAAGACAAAATCGCAGACGTGATCGTATTCAAGCAAATAATTTAAATTGCTCGACAAATGCTCGCCAAATATTTCTAACTTATTATCAGTTTAAATAATTGTAGTGTTTCCACATTTTCAGCTAGCATTTCAGCAGGTTCAGTGATTCTCTACAAAATCAAATTCTTAAAATTGCTATATTTGAGTAAATATTCATATTATAGAGCAGGGCTGTCCAACATGTGGCCCGCGGGCCGCATACGGCCCGCCAGGATATTTTTGCGGCCCGCAGATCGAATTCCTCATAGAGTCCACCAGTCCTGATCCTCTCCTCTCATTTTCTACCTGGGTTCTCCGGTCTGACACGCTAAACTGTCTAACGGAGTAGGCCTCTAACCCTTACCAGACCAGGCTTCAAGGGAGATGACGTGTTGTACTGTCAGCCCGAGAAGTTCAAATTTTCCGCAAGAGCAAGACCGCTAGAATTCTATTTTACCTTGATTGTTGAACTTTCTTGGAAAATCGAATCCCTGAGGCTTTAACCCTGTCTTAATACGCTGTGCTGTCTTGCAGGGCTAACTGCTTAAACGTCATTTCCGACCGCCTAATTTTTAAACGCAAATCCCGGCCCTACGAGAGATGAAATACTCCTCATAACCTCATTTTACTAATAATTAAACCTGTAACCTGTAGGAATCGCAGCCTCTACCCCGCTTGTGAGCGGCTAGAGTCCTGTAGCCGCCATAAACTCACATGCAGAGCCCTTTTCTGGTCATTAAAAGGCGAATTCCTGGACGTTCGATTCCGCAGCCCGCAAATTCCCTACCAGGGGAATGTCAACATCATTTTCCGGCTCAAGGCGAATAAATTCTATCTGCAGGAGTTGACACCGCGTTCGCTCCAAGAACGACGCCGAAGGTACCAGCAACCTCTGCACCAGGATTAAGGCACTAACGCCCGCCCCAGGTAACACTTAAAATCGCTAAATTCACCGGGAAATTACAGCTTAAAATCACTGCTGAGTGGAAGGTCAAGTTTTCAGGAACAAAAGACTCACTCAGCCCATTTCCCGAAGAATCGGCGTGCGTACCGGCGAACTACCAATAGGGACCCGCAACACTCGCTGGTGCATTGGGTTGCAGCTCGACTCACGAAACCAAACACCGTTCCAGAAGAACATGTTAATTTTAAATAATGTACAACTCAGATTTATTTTTAATTAATAATTGTAACTAGCTAAAAACATTATATTTGTTTTGGTAATTATCTGGTGTTTTACCTAATCGAGTATATATTTGAGTGAACGTATTTCTCCGATTTGAGCTTAACCCGAGGGGTAAATCTTTGACGCCCTTAGTAAGGGGGTGGAACGTCACATCTCTATACGTAAATTTACATTAATTGATGTATTTTTTTCTTTTGTCAGTATCTCAAGAACGGAACGGAATTAACTTAAAGTGAATAGGATTTATTTTGTATAGAATTACTTCTAGAACATACGGTGTAAGTTTGTCGGTTACCTCAGAGAACACCCTGTATATCTCTTTTATGTTTAAATGCTTTTTGTAATGTAACCTAAGCTTCTTGAATAAATAAAAATTAGTATTAAAATATACACGTTTTATATTTATTACAAATCACTCACAAAGTCGGATACGACACATTTTAAGATGCGGCCCTCGTAACAATCAAATTTTTTACAGTGGCCCTTGGGTCCCTTGAAGTTGGACAGCCCTGTTATAGAGCAAACATTTGCCCCCTATAAAAGTGTGCATAAGGAACCGTGAATGCATTTAATGATTATGTTCAGGCATAACTTAAATACTAGTATGGATTTGATGGGAATGACGTCATAATACAAATAATTATTGTGCAAAGGCGAAAATATGAAAAATGCGGTTGGTATATCCACCTGTAGGGTCATTTAATGCTAGAAATACAGCTGACCGTTACAATATCGTATAATATGGTTTTTATATGTTCACATAAAAAGTGACATTTACGATATTGTAGTTGTTAAGGAAATTGAAATGTATACCACAAGTGTAAATAATTTTATTTTGCAGGTTCTTCTAACCCGCCTTCTTTCGAATATTTTTTATTATTATATGCTGAGTAATACTCATAATTACCATATTTAAAAAATGTCCAGCTTCTTTTCTGTAAGCATTTGAAATTTCCACAATTGTAAAATATTACCATTGTTACAGTTGTTTTTATTCAGTTTTATGGGGTATATTTTAACTGAACTTGTAACTTGTAATGTTCACTGTAAATACTTATTATTGCTATATTTTATAGTTAATTAATTCATTATACTGTAACGATCTTCTCTTTTCAAGGAGATTTGTAAATAACTACTCCGGAGAAAATCTTCAGTTTAATATAGCCGTTTGTGAAAAAATAAGGTTTTTCGAAGCTTCAATCGCAATAAACTATAGATTTCTTATGTTATGGCGTAGTATAAATCAAAAACAACTTTGATCAAACAATAACACTTGCGTAATAATATTATTTATTTATTTATTTATTGTATTTATTAGTGTTTGGTTTAAATAAATGTTACTGGTTCCTTTGAACCTATTCAATAAAGCCACTGCTTACTTCACAACGGACTTTACCACTTTTCTTATAAGAGACGGCCGGAGGTAGAATTTTCCATTGTACTCATGTATATCGTATACAACAGATTCAAATCCTTTCGTAAAGTAAACAATCACCTGAGCTTCAAACTCAACTTGCAAATGAGAAAAAGCAATCTCCAGGTACGCTGAAAGGGTTAATAACAACGCAATATTTTCTTAACAAACTTCCTATAACTACCCTGTTTTAAAATTGAATGTTGTATGGTGCTTAAAAGTTTAGATAAAATTATGGCGGCATAATAACTTCGGGCAAAGTTTGATTTAACTTTAAGCTTTATTATTCATTTAAGCGAGATTACGACGATAGAATAATTCAAAAAGTAAGTGCGCTCCGCGGCGATTTATTTGGGACAAAAAGCAGGAAACGAGTGGACTATCTGATGCATAAAACGAAGGGAATATTTTTGTGCGAAATTATCGCACCGAGAATGCGGCCCTCTGTTTTTAATTTTTTGCACATTAATAGGCGGCTGAGTAGTGACTGTTTGGTTACGAGCTTATCTGGTGGGTTTGCAAATGAGCAGTATTCTAATCGACACGAGCGCTACATTTTTTGTACGGGATGTTGGTTTTACATTAAAAATCATCAGTACCTTAATAGATTTATCTTAGCTAGGTTTGTGTATATGTCATCTGAACTTGAAACATATTTAATTGGTCGATTGCAGCTTCTACATGACATTTAGAGCGCCTGAAAATGGTATTGCACAGCAACAATACTTCTAGTATTTATACACAATCAGTAATATTGAACTGTATGAATGCTGAATAGGAAACTATTAATTTTAATGTAGATATGTTAAGGCAACATGGGCTGCATCAGTTTGTCACAACTTCTTTGTAGTTACAACTAGGACAGAAATTTCAAGAACACCACCGAAACGAGACTAACACAACTTTTGCGATTACAAGTATTGAGAACCATTAAAGGTGTTCCTCTTAGAGAAAGAATGAGAAGCGTAGATAAATATAGTAACCTGTACGTAGCTCAGGCTTTACCCTTGACCAAAGTGGGACCCAACGGATACAAAATAAATGTAAAGATAAAAAAGATCAACGAACTTGAAAGTGAATTGTGTTGAAATCGTATTCGCAGGCGCTGAAGTTCGAATCCCATTGACAGTAATGTTTTTTAATTTGAAAATTGATATAATTGGCATTACCAAGCCTCCTTTTACTGTTTCAGTATTATGTATTAGAAACTTTACAATACTTTTAACCCTAGTTTCCTTTGATTTCTAAAATTGTTTAGTATCACAACGTCAACTTTCCAGGGAAGTTGTAGGTAAAGCCCTTTACAGGTTTTTTTTATTATAGAAACAAGGTAGACAGAGGTTTAAAATTATTTCAACACTGTATCTGTAACATTTAAAGTGACATGTTAGTCATTTTGAGACATCATACTAGTTACTTCTGAAATAAGTTTCTTTATTGAGTTTTATAATGCCGAATAGTACAGTATTATCCGAAACTCTAAACACGGCGTTAGTAAAACGCTGCGTTAAACTAAAAAACTCGGCTCCAATGTTAACAAAAGATATACTGTATGGTAAAGTAGTCAGATATTTTTCGGTAATTTACGTGAGGTTACTTAATTAGTTTACGTAATTTCGAAACAACTATATATCTTTTTTAGGTATCTTGTGTCTCAGCATTCAAATTAATTAACCATTTTGAAGAAGTTATTGCCATTAACCGTGCAAAAGATGTCAAAACGCCAGGACGAAAACCACCCAAATACTGGGACAATCAATGTTTAAAGAGCATTTAACTCCAAAAATTTGGAAATTGCATAAGAATGAACAATACATCATTTTAGAGAAATCGTTAGAAATTGCCAAATAAGAATTAACATTTCAACGTTCAAAATCAACACTTCGCAAAATTATAAGGAAGATAAATTTGAAATATAAAAGGGTTAATAACAGATGCACTTTAATAGGCCAGAAACATTTGCAAGTTAAAAATACTGCATTTCTGAAGCAAGAGAAGCACACAAGTTTGGCTGAAATTCTGGTCACCAAAAGAAATATTAAAATTTAAATCGGAAACACCCTATTTTCTCAAGAGCAAGGTTTTTAATAGCTGTGTAATACCAACAATAACATACTGAGCAGAAGCACGGTTTATGACCAAAAACGAACTCAAAAAGTTAGAAGCCATACAAAACAAAATGATACGCAACATCTTAAAAATACAACTAAGTGACAAAGTGAAAATAGTGGACTTAAGACGTAAATCAATTGTCATAGTGCGCGAGTGTAAGAAACAGAAATGGAGATGGGCCGGGTACATTTGCAGAATAAACGACAGATGGATATTAATAACATCAAAATGGACACTACACATGAAACGAAGACCAAGAGGCAGACCAAAAACTCGCTGGACTAACAAATTGAAATATCCAACGGACGAAAACTGGCTGCAATACCGAAAAGACCGAGGAAAACTGAAAGTCTTGGAAGGGG
This sequence comes from Agriotes lineatus, assembly GCA_940337035.1. Lineage (NCBI taxonomy): Eukaryota > Metazoa > Arthropoda > Insecta > Coleoptera > Elateridae > Agriotes > Agriotes lineatus. The sequence goes on from OW679200.1 coordinate 61,684,059, forward strand.
CTTTTGTCCACTAATAAGCTCACAGGCTATGATGATGGTACTCTAACAAATTTAATATTTACGATATTTGGAATCTAAAAAAATAATGTGTTTTATATTTATCCAAGAAACGTGGATCTACAGAAATGATCACCAGATGCGCATGTGTGCAATTCAGGGGAGTTCTATTAAATTTCTGCGACAAATCAAGACATTTTTTTAGATAGAAACCTTCTGTGCTTAAGCTAGTATCTGTTTTACAATAGATAGGTCTTTAGGTTTTCGTTTTAGTTTTATCCATAAAATATCGTAGTGCACCTTTTATACGACCTACTAGATACACACTGTATAATAGCATTTTCTAGTCTAATTCTATATCCTGCAGAAGATATTACGTATTTTTTGTAGAACCTTTGTTTCGTTAGAAAATAGACGGTCTGTGTCAAAATTGACGCAAAACCTAACCTGTTAATTTAGATTTTGACATAGACTTACAGTACCACCAACAATACACCTTAGTACTCCCCAACGCATAACATCCACTAAAGCTGCTTATTGTGCTTCGGCTCATAAAAACGAGTTTTGTTCAGCTTCATTAAGCTTTGAGATTTAATGTTACCTTTATATAAAAATGTAATATTTCAAATTTCTATATGAAATGCGATAAAAGAGTATACGGAACGCGTTAGAAAACTGGTTTTACTAAACATCGAGACATCACTTTTCTAAACTAGTTGGGTAGGATACTATTGTTATCTACCTCTTAATTCATGTGTGTTGCATCACTTCTCAAAGTTTTCAAAAAACTGTCCGTGAAACTTTATTATTATTATTTTGTCAATGTTAAGTATAAATTTAACAATTTTTATAAACAGCTGCACAACCTGAATTTTTCATACATTATTGAAAGAGTGTCATGCCACAGCTGTAACAGTACTTTTACTTATTCCTATACTCTACTGTACTATTAATTTATATTACCCTGGGTTCGCTAGCTTAAACAGTCGTAGAGATAAAACTCTATTAACATGGTATATAATATAATATTATTCTGGATTTGCTCGTTGTCACCTGCAATGCTGAAATTATGCATGCAAACACTATCAGCAATAAAACCCCGACAGTTTACATAAAAAGATATATAATCTGTAAGAAACACATAAATACAAGAGAATACATGTGCAGAAAACAACAAGAATGATCGACGTCCGAACATCCAGTGAAGCTGTTAACAATACTTTAGTTATGTAAGGTCAAAATCTGTTCCTACTAGCGTTGTTACATAAATGTACATGTAAGACTACACAATATTCATATAACAATCCTGCACGCTACATGCATGAAAGCCCCTTAAATAGTGCTTTAATGTTCAACAGTCGACGCAAAGTCAAAAGCCGATAGTGCGAAAAGTATTTAAATTCCGTGCACAAATACACTGAAGACGATGCTGTTCATTCTTTAAATGCGCTTGCTACTGGAAGCGCAATACTATGAACGCTGCTTTGTCACGTTCAAACCAAGCGACACGCTGTGTCAGCAAATGACGCAATAGCAGCGTACTGCTTGAGGTTATCCCTCTCGGATAAGCAATAATTCATTAAAACAATTGCCAAAAATGTTGTAATAGTTTCCTTACTTCATATTGCAGTTTTAACTAGCAAGTAACTTTGCATTCGGTTGTTCCCAAGTGTCCCTGAGCCTGGACAAGAGCGATACTTCTGTGGCGTTACGACAACGGCTTCCTTCTATGAACGATGCAGCAAACCTTTGGTGATACTGCCCAGGTGGTTTGATGCCTTCGTAGTCTCTGTTCCCACTTAGAAACCTCTTTGTGGCGGCGGCGAAATTCAGGCCAACAACTCAGTATTCTGTGCACTTTAGTGCCTTTATTAGAACGGGTCGCACCTTGGTTAATGAGGGACGATACACGCACGAGTCGCTGGTTTGGCTGCGCATGGTTTCGCGCTCAATTGCCCACGCTGGCTTCATTCTATTTATAACTCCGCTGCTAGAAATTAACTGTCTTGCAAATTCACTTACGAGCATTCTCGAGACGTGCAGTGTGCTTCAAATTAATTAGTAAATAATAAGAAATACGGTTCAGTTTTGTAGCTAGCAGGATATAAGAAAAGGTATACAAGTGGCACGAATTGACCCGTTTTACAGCATAGTTTGTTGCTATAATAAAAGATCGGATTATATACTGCGTGTCCCCGATTGATCTTGTGATAGGTGTAATGAATTAAAAAATGTTTATTACGGCTTTCGTCTTTTTCAGTCTATCCGAATTTAGTATAAAATTGATTATAACCAAATTACAGTTCATATGGGATTCAATTGGCAAAGATAGCTTAACAATAATATAAATCGTTGTAGGTAACGTGATTTCTCACACAACTTTGTGCGAAAATTTTAAAAAGGAAATATTTTAAATTACAAATTATAGCTATATGCCGAGTTTCATTGCATTTGCATGAAAAAAGTAAAATGAGACTTTTTAACTTGAAAATAAAAAAATGGGTTACGAAGAATTTAGGAGTGTTAAATTATGCGCTACTATGGGAGCGACACTATTTGAGTAATATTTTAGATGGTTTAATTGAAATTGTTCAGTATAATTACAAAATAGGAGGTGTACGTTAATTTTTAGTATTCCAGTTTTGTATGCAAATTTAGTGAAACTCCGACTATCGCCATAATTTATAATTTAGAATATTTTTTTTTAATAAAAATTTTGCGTTAATTTATCAGAAAGACCAGTTTACCTACAATGAGTTAGATTATTCTGAACCTAACTCTGCCAACTGGATCCAATCTGAACTGTGATTTGGTAAACTTCCATTTTATACCGAGCAGGCCTAGACTGGAATTGACAAAAACCGTATTAAAAATATTTTGATTCCTTACACCTATAGCAAAGTCAATCCGGAGGCACAATGTATAGTTAACAACTAATTTATTAAGTAGACTGCCATACTGAGGGAGGCAACGGTTCAATTCATATTGGCAGATGACCATTTTTCATCATCCGTAGAGCTTTGGAGTAGTTCAGAATAGAGATATTTATAAAACTCTCTACATATTTCTCAATTTTATAGATAGTCCCGCATATTTGCCTTAAATTTAATTAAACTTGTGTATGCGATTATAGTAGATTTTAATAATTTGATATTAAAAAAAACGCTGATATATGCAACAGTCTGGCGATTGTGGGAAGATTTTTTGTTAATCCGGTAAACACTATCTTATAAATACGACGTGTATTAGAAAGTCCTTTTCGATCATTGCGATGGCACTGAGTAGTGTTTTTTGAGCGCTAGCCGATGCTCACCTCAACAAGTGTTTTATGAACTTTGCCTTAATCGATTCTGAGCGCTTCTACTTCTTACTTGCTCTTATAACGCCATTTTTGGTGCATGTACGTGTTGAGTTTGATATTCTTACAATTTGTAATGTTTACTGTTATTTATGATTATCACTGCTGCTCCCTAACGCTGGATGCCGCCAAAATGTCAAGTAGGATAAATAATATATATATTGGACCCTTTGACTTCGTTTTTCTCTTTGATATATGTTTTCACCCTTAATATTAGGTCGATACTGTTGCTTAACAAAAATCAGGTTAGTTCTTGTGTGTACTGGCGCAATGCCATTGGCGTTCTATACAACGATTTTAAATATTTGTGCCATTACCTACGAGTATACTAGCTTGTTTACTAACGTTGACATCTGCCATCTGATTGATTAGCTCGTTCAACATGTGCTTTAGTTCTTCATTCTCGCTGCTGTACTGAAATGGGGCAACTAGATTTGATTGACTAACGCCGTTTACTGGTTCTTGCGTTTTTTAAAGATATGTGACGTCAAACTGGACTTTTTGAGAGTTGACATATTTGATTTGTTTAAATAAGGCCTTAGTTTTCGATACAACCTCTCCTGTAGCTGTTTAGTTGCAAGTTACGCAGTTAACTTTGTCGTTTCTTCTTTTTTATTTGAAGCAATGTGGGCTTTTGTTACAAACATTTTTAGCACGGCCGTATCGCTCACAGCACATGCATTGAGAAACTACTGTTTTTACTTATGGTGTTTTGAAATTATCCCTAGTATTCATGAACAATTTTGCTTTGTGTAGCCCTTTGTTAATTTCTGCTTGTTTCAGGTCTCTAAAATATAAGCAATAATGTAGAGTAGTGTATTTTTTAGGGCAACTCGAGAATCACGCACTGTCTTGGGTTTATATGTATGACATTGCTTGTTTTCCTTTCATTCAGTGCTTATATTATTTTAGTGTAGGTATGTCCAAGCTTTTGTGAACAGTACTTCCAGTTGTTCGTTTTTATTGCCTGGATGGTATACTTTCCTTCAGCAATTTCATTCAATAACTGTATTAATGGGTTTATGTTTTGAACGCCCGCAATGAAAATTGGCGGCGGCTTTGGTTGATTTTTGTTGACGTTGCTGTCTATTTTTTCTCTTCAAGCTTGATGTATATATTTCGTACATTGATCGTGTTACCTAACCAATGCACTCTAATTTTAGTTCGCTTTTTATATTTTACTTTCTCCTCAGAACTTCCTAATCGTTTTTTGTTTTTTACCATTGGCCAGAGGCCATCTTCCGATACAGGTAGCGGCGGAAAATTGGCTACCAGGTTCGTTATTGCTTGAGCCATTGCTAGCATATTATGGTAGTTGAATGATGCCTGCATGAAAGTTGGCTGTATTGATATGGACTGAGTATAACATGCTATATGTACAAAATACTGTATTTGAAGGTTTGTATCGTAGCCTACTGATGTTTTTGGTTGCATACATGTGGGTTATTATTAATCGACCTTTGACACTTTCTTACATGGTGAAAGTCAAATCGATACTTTTTATGCAAACTACTCAATTTAAATCAAATGTGGTCCAACGAAATGCCCTAATTCGATAAGGAAAAAACTGTTAATATTGATTTTAATGTACTTTTAATTAAAAATAAAATTAAAAAATACGAAATTTAGGTAACTGGCGGACCATTCAGCTCATTACAACGGAAGCCCTCAAAATTTAATTAAAATGAAACATATTTTCATTAGTATTCCAATTACGTATTCGTTTAATGTAGAATATTATTTATTTTTCATGAGTATTTCACCACATTACAAAATTAAAAGCATTAGTAAGCTAACGTTCTGAGAAAGAATTCTATTGACTTTAGAGGATAGTGCCATCGAATAGTCAGATTAACCTTTGTATCTTCATTGCAACCTAATACTCCACAATACTCCATAAATGTGTTGATGTTAGTGGAATAGTAATATAGCGGCAATATATATATACCCCAAGTCTTGTTTACAAAATATCGCTTGAAGTAAAACCTGGATTAGCGTTCCAGAATGTCAACGAAAAAATTTCCGGTTTTTTCACGATAAAAATTTAATTAAAAGCTTCCCACGTAATATTGCCGAAAATCCGAAATCGATTACGAACAAAGAGAGATGCTGCCCCTCTGCTTAAAGTATCTTTGTTTACTTTCGATTAGCAAAGGCGTAAGGTACTTTATTTGCATTATCCGTGAATAGTTTAGTTGTTTGGAGTACGCTGGCGGTAGGTATATAAAATTTAGATCTGTTTTGAAGTAGTGATTAAAGGAGATTAATGTGGGAAATGGATTGTTTCAAAGGCGCGTCGTAATAAAATTTAAATTTACCTAACGATACGTGCAGCAAAGCTGTTGTTGGTGATCGAATTGAACACGGTTGGAACACATATTTTACAAATAAAATATAAATGTTGGAAACGCTGTTTGCGATCCTTCAGGCGTTGAATTTTAATAAAAAGTTATGAAATGGGAGGAAGTCCTATATGTTGAGATGAAGGTAGATGATAGCGAGGTTCAACTGAGCTTAAAAACAATGCGTAGGTTCCAATTTTGTAAAATCTGTTTTTTTTTATTTTAGCATGGGCAGGTTTTTCTTTTGTGGTTTATCGAATTTTCAATTGCTAAATTTTCACATCCTCTATTCCATTTGAACTATAAAGCGCTAGTTTTTAAATGGTGACCAACTATTAACAAGTTTTGTTTATTAGTTGGGAATTTACAAATGTCGAACACCTAGATTCGCAGAGTTTTAAATATTGTACCGGACGGCGCTATCCGGTTGCATTTTGTTAACACCAAGTGCGACAGCTTTAAATGAACATATTTCTACAGGTCGAGATGCTATATAAAAATCAAAAGCAGTAAAAAGTTGCGATCCACGTTATTCTCATATGCTCATGAACTAATAATGCAGAAAAACCTGAAAAACATAGATCAGCTCCAAAATAAAGCCAAGAGAAATACATTATTCTCAAATCATAAAATAGAAATTGTATAAATGCTTTCACACTACTTGCAAGCTGAAACTTTATATTGTATGAAGACCATTAAAACCTTCTTCAAGAAAGAATAGAAGTTATAGGCGGTTTATGTCAGTTTAAACATTGCCACCTCCACTGCTTTATATGCACAACTTCACAACTTCTTCTCGCACCAAGGGTTCAGGCATGGAGCCGATCAGTGGTTAGTCAAGAAAAGAGCTTGCAAGTGATATGATGGTTATCGTTTCATTAATGTTACTGTTTGGGAGAGCCTTGTCGTATCAATTTTGGTAAATTACGGCGACTATCAGATACCCTCGTATCAATCTGTTTCCTTTGAGTGCCGTGGAAATTCCTCTCGGTCCATGCATATGAAATGTTTAAAAAACCTCAGTGTATCTAAAGCATTTTTCCTGTAAAGTTGCTTTGTAAACAAATACCCGTGGAGGTTTTCTTATCGCGCGATGTGACGTCACGAGCAGGTAGCATTTTACGGGATTGTTTTGTTATAGTATCTCTGTTATTCTGTTGTTGCCTGGAGAAATGTTATCTTAACCTTTATAATAGCAATCGAAGAACAAATGTACTCCACCCTCAGTTTTTACTTCCTTTTGCGATACAGGAAGTAGATGCAACACATATAAATTTCAGGAGGTTTCCTGTAATACTGAGGTAATTTTTGTGAATAGCCGACATTGTTTCTGCGTAAGCAGCAATTCATGTCTTAGGCAGCACACGCTTAAACTTCCCTACATATTATTTAGGTTAAAATATTTTTGCTAACAAAAGAACCCAGCTTAAAGTTGTGAAATGAGAACTGCTGTTTTTTTCAAAAATAATTTACATAAATATAGAGGATTTCTTATATATACTAAAGTTGAAGGACGAATTTTCTTAATTCCGATGTGGATTTGGCTATTGCGATTTCCGCAACTGTGCGAATTCGGTATCTAACATGTACACTATTATTTAAGTAAAACTTCTCTAAGAAGTAGGGGTACTTAAAAAGCTAAAATCTTGCCTGTGCTTAAAAAAGGCGATAATATTGATCCTTCGAACTACCGTCCGATAGTAATTCCCTCTACTTTCTCGAAAGTGCTCGAAAAGATCCTCTTTAACAGATTACCTTCATTTATACGTAAGTGTAGCATCATTTCAACCCAGCAATTTGCGGGAAGAATCGATCTACCAAAAATTCTATACACTCATTTATAGAAAATATCAATTATATCTTTGAGAATAAGATCTGCATCTTTATTGATTTATCTCGTGCTTTCGGCATGGTATGTCATGAAATCGTAATTAATAAATAATTGCCAGCATTACGGCTTTATAGATTAAGCTCAGCTACCGTTGCCCATGGAATACCCCAAGCTTCTATCTTTGGGCCACTCTTATTTTTGTTATACATTAATGACTTTCCAGATGCGGGAGGGACTGCTGTGATAGTAGTGACGTGGTTAAATCCCAAGATGAAGTGATGCACTAATCAAAGATGTCAGTTAGCGCAAATAAACTAATTTTAAACCAATCGAAGAATAAACGTATGAAATTCTAACATAATATGGGTGATTATGAATGCGCTCATGTTAGATTTTTGGTCTTTAAAATAGCCAAAAAGCTATCTTAGAATGGTCACCTTAATTATATCCGCGCTAAACTTTTAAATAGTATCTTTGCAATACGTAAAATTAACACTGTAGCGTGCCGGGATCCATATCTCAGTGGTTAGCATTGTGGCTACTGATCTAAGGGTCGGGAGTTCGATCCCCGATTTCGGTGAGGTTTTTAAAAAATAAAAATTGTGGATGAAAACCTCTACAGAATTTCATCATTAGAAAGTGATGTAAAGCATTGGGTCCCATATGGAAATAATTTTATTTCTATTTAGGATCACAATTATTTGAAGTTTACAGAGCTTCCTCGAGCCAGGGCGTCGCTCTACAGGCTACAGGCGGGACGACAGGAGGTAAAATACCCGGACAGGGATCAAAATAAAATTCTACTGCACTATATCGAGACAGGAAACGGAACTTCAGAATTTCAGACAGCACATCGGAAACGTTAAATTCGACGACGTCAAAAAATTTCAAAATTGGCTAATACGGTTTCTGAAACAGCTGCTACAGTAAACGAAACAAAATAATCTAAATTCTAATATTTGTAGAACATTGGTATCTCTGTGGAAAAATGTCATATCATACTTGCATTCATAATCCAAACATGTAGTCTGTGCGATCACACACTACCCCACTATTTCAGCAAACTACTCGTATGCTGGTAAATTTTTCAATTCCGTTCACTATTAAAGAAGTGCTCCTTCTCAAACTTGCTTATTTTAGGTTTGTTTTCATGGTTATTTTAATAATCCATTTTCTATAGCTAAAATATGGTTTACATTGCTTTCTTAATTACAAAACCTAATTATTTACTTTTACTTATTTGTTTGTTTTTTTTTATTATATGCGAAATAAATATAGGAGTAATTATTTGAAGTTTTAAATTAGTAGATGTGTGCTAATACACTGAAAATATAATGGAAGGCTACTGGCATTGAGATCTCGGAAACTAACAAAGATACGAATAAGTTTAAATTATATAACCGTAATGCAACAACAGCTGTGCGTCTTCTATTGCAATGAGAGAGGGTATGCAGAGATACTAATTAATCAAAGTGATACCTTTTAAATCTTAAATATGACAACTCAGTACGCCTTGTAATCTTTCGGACATGAATCGAAAGAAGAGAAATTTCGACTCGTTCCACCACCTATGTCAGAAATTTGCAAGAGATACTTATCTGAATCCGCAATAACTTCTTACAACTACTTCACATTATTTACCTGCATGAAAAAATTAATAACCCAACATCTCAATAATATCGTAAGGATCCATGGAAACCGATTTGTACAACCAAACAAAATCAATGTTTGGAATTTTATAATGTCACCCAACAAACTCAGAGTAATAAAATTAAATTTCCCTAGATGAAATATCCATATACGAAGAGGTTTTATGTATAAACCTAACAACATCGAAAGAGTACTTCAAACTAACAGTTTACTATAACGTACACCAAGTAAGATATCACACATTCAAAAACCAAGAAAAATATCCGATTATTCATTATTTGCAATATTCTAATATCATTATCAGAAAGTTAAATAATATAAGAACTGAAGAGCTTAAATGCCCAGTGATAAAAGTAACGCGTCTAAATAAGAAAGGTAACTATCAAATCAAATTAAATAACGTCGACATTTTTAGCTTACAAAAATGTTACTACAGAAATTTCCTGCTAAAACACGAAGACTAGTTAACTCTGACATCACGAGCTTATGACGTCTCCAATAGTAGGTGTTATAGTGTCCGAGTGTAAGTTGAATGCAATTGAGCTCTGTCTAAACAGACAAATCACTTCATGCGTCCGTAAATGCATAGTGTTTTTTCTGTAATGATTTAATTTCAGCTTTGGACAAATAACCACTTACTAAATGCACCTTATAGCTGGTGCAATAATATAGTTATTGGTGCATGGCGCGGTTTGGTACCGTTTAAAACAGTTTACAAGAAATAATCCTAAACGCAGTTTATTGCAATTATACCAAATTTGTGCCCGTGCTTTCATAGATATTCATAGTGAAATTTTAATGCCACATATGTTTCTTGCCTATCTGTAGTAGCACAAATAAGAATAAAGTGTATGCCTTTTATTTCCCGAAGAATAAGGTTTTATGCACAAAAGTATAATTAATTCTATAACGAATTCGTTGATTCAGTGGCGACTGCCCCTTAGGCGAAAAAAGTAACTATTTTATAATTGAAAATATATTTTATCAACTCTCCCACCGTTATAACACAAGGCTTACATCATGAAATCCCTCTTAAAACATGTACAACAATATCCAAGGAGTATATCAGCGTAACATAATTTATGTGTCAACACACTCGCACGTATCAATGCCATAAGCGGCTGGCAGCTGATGAGAGCGATCCGAAATCTTGCTCCAAACTTAGTGCAATTTCGGATAAAACACTGACGTGGCAGAATTGACTATAGCGGCTTAAATAAAAGCGACGGCTTACCATGCTAAAGCCGCCATCGCTGAAAACTACCGGTCTTCTTGAGTATTTACAAAAAATATTGTACTCCCGAAAATGTAGTTTGATCTGCGGGTCCAGCGACTGCCGCGTGATAGTATAACGATTTGGAAATTTTGCAAGCTTTGAGATTGAAAATGAATTGCAAAGGGTATGTGAATGAACAGGGTAAATTTGAACATTGTTATATGGTTTTGCATAGTGTACGGTAGTACGGTTGCAGCTGAAGCGTGTTTGTTTATTTGCAGTAATTTTGATTGCTTCGTACAGGTTTGATTAAAGAATGGTAGAGAACAGCGTAATCGTATACGCAACATTTATTTTAAATACTTACCGTTAGCTCAAGGCTAAAATAAAAAAACGGCATACAGCAATTTTATATCTCAATCAAAAAGATAAAGCTGAGACTAGTAATTATACAAGACATTTTTCTGTAAACATTTACAAGAAACATCAATGGATTTATGGATGTGATAAAGTAAGTGCCTTGCCCTGCCATGTGTTCGGTTTTATTGTAAAGAAATGGACACAACCTAGTCAAAATTAGGATTTAAGGGGTTTCGTAAATATTGCAGTTCAGTTAAATTCAGTTTATAGACAAAATATGATCAAACATAATGAACAGGTGATTAAAAACGGCTACATATTAAAGAGACACTATTAGGATTAAAACATCGACGGAATGTAGATGAGTGATTAATTATAACTTCCTGTTTAGTTATTGTTAAAAATTAAAAGCCTCCCAAATACAATTATCACGAGCCTGTTATTTTCTACACGGGGAATTTATTTGTTATACAAAAGAAAAAGAAAATAATATATACTTCACAACACGGCGGTTCAGGAATTTCTAGTAGTGTAGCAAATTTTCGCCAGCTAGTTCCTGAGCAGGAATGGGGGGGGGGGGGGGTCCGCAAGCGCCACTGGTTCGAGATGTTCCAAACCAGTCCAAACCAGAAAACCTACAGGTGTTCGTGTAAGTTCCTAAACCACTTAACTGTTTCTTAAAAATAATAAAAGACAGAAAACACCATAGCTTGAAGTAAACTAATTATTTATTTACAGTATGTACACATACAAACTCTGCACCATACTCCGAAAAAGGCAACACAAATCTGTGATAGAATAAATTGTTTGTAAATGGAATAGAAGATGTAATTTTAGTTTTACTTATAAAATGTACATGGTTTTTATGTCAATAAATTGAAGCCAAAAACAGAACTCTTCGATCTTAACTCGCAATTCTCTCGAGTACACGTATCTCAATTCTACGGTACTGACTTAAAAGATTAGAACTGCGATAACGGAATGCGAGAGTTCTCAAGTTCTTATTAAATCGCTTCAACGCTCAATTAATTTACCTACTCGCGATCTATTCGAACTGGTACCATTTCGTCTAGGGATTTTATACATGAAATTGTGTATATTCAGCGCTCACAAGGTGTTAATTGCAATATTCAAGCTGCCGAAAACCCTCGCAAAAGGTTTACCAGTTAAATTTTAAAATGATGAGTTACTGAACGCGACCAAAATTGCTAACAAAGGCAGCATTGCCAATAGAAGAAGATATTGAATACATAAAATGAAAATAACCTATTCCGCATACATTATTGCACGAGGTGAACGTCGCAGATAGCTACATAGCATTCCTTAAGTTCCCGGTTAGGAAGATTACCATTAAACATCGCATAAGCTTTCACCAAACTAGCCTAAACGATATTTCTAGTTTAAACGATGAGATGACTAAAACGCTAGTAGGTACCTGGGGATGCAGAGTAGCGCAGCTTTGTCAGAGCAGCCATGCAGGGTAGCTACACGGAGATGCTGTCCACTAGTTGGAAATAACCTCAAGTGCGACAGGTTTTTCTCTAACCTTTGTACGGGTGAAAAACCTTGTGGTTGTCACACTGGTGAGAAATCGTTCATTCGAAAACTGCCACATGGGTTGAGGGTTGCTCAGAACGGCGGGGGGTTTGGTCCTCCAGGTGCTTTGGCAAGCGACATCAATGCCACAGGGGGTACACCGGCATAATTGAACTCGAATAAGTCGGAAACGAAATAGGAGTACTAAGCGTGCCAATTAGGAGACCTAAAATTTACATGATATCTGAATTCGACGTTCGAACGAACCACAAATAACATACCAGAGATGTTGGTTGGTCTCGAGTGAGTAATTTGCAGAAATACATAATTATCCCAGTATAACTGGCTTTATTCCAGCAATATCACACAACATTTCATATGGCTGATCAACAGATTTCACCAATAATTTTGAAATTACTTAATCCACATCCAGGGAAAGTTCCAAATCACATGCCGCTCCAGAAGCAAATAATCTCACGAAATCAGTCTCAAAATGAGTATGCAACCAAACACACACCTAGGAACTGCAGGTCACTCTAAACCTCTAAACTGCATCTGTATGTATTAAAGCAAAAAACTAGACGAAACAATTCTTGACTGCATCTAAATGTAAAATTACACATAACAAGCCGCCACTGCATTGATTACAAATTATTCTGGAAAAAATACCAATAATAGTTGATCGAACAAAGGAAACGAGAAGCGAGAACTATAAGTATGTTAACAAACAACTAAACCAAATTTTTAGTTTTATATTTATTACTCTACCTACGAGCCCAGAACCATATTATTCGGCCCAATTAAGATTTTTCAGGTATCTTTTTGAGAATTTTATTTTATGTGCACAAAAGAAAACCTTTTTGGTTAATATTCTTCCAAGATAATTGTAGGTTGTACGTTGACGATACTTTTATTGTTTGGCCACATGGTAAAGACACGTTACCCGTCTTCTTAAATAATCTCAATAGTCAACATTCAGAAATTAACTTTACCATGGAGATAGAAAGCAACGGCTCCCTTCCTTTCTTAGATGTACAGTGGCAAACTTGGTCATTCTGTATATCGCAAACCCACTCATACTGATCGCTATCTACATGCCGATTTTCACCATCATCCTACACAAAAACTTTCCGTTATCAATTCGCTTGTATACCGGGCTGTTTTCATATCACAACCCGATAATGTCAACGTTAACATCGTTTGGTTTTTACTTTCTCAACGTTTACAAGACACCAAAGACACTGTCTAATTATTTAAGGATGAGAAAATTAAATAACACGGGCATAGCCTGCTTCGAAAATTAGATACATTTAAAGGTATTTATTTTTGTTTCAAAAGCAAAAACGGTACGAAGCGGTATTCTCTATGAGTAAATTTCTCTCAATGTCCGAGATAGCAGTGACCAATATCTCTCTTCACATAACCTTGTATAACAAATTGCTAATAGCACCAAGTGTTCTTCCATGACATAAAATGACAATTGATGGCACGAAGAGATGAAGATTTTTTTCTCTACAAAAGATTTTGCTCTAAAATAACTAAGGGAGTAAATATTTTCATATAAAGAAATTAACATTGAAAATCCTATTGTGCGTAAAGCATTTCTGCACCCTGTATATAGAAAAAACAATTATTAGCAAAACCTTGTCTAAACTTTGAACATGATTTTACTATTGAAAATGTGCCTTTTAGACTTACCTTGATAAATCACGACGCACAGTAAGCAGCCTGCAACAATAAAACAGCATTAAAATCGTCGAACTTTTGAAAGCCTTCGAAATCGGAAAGGAACGCCGATAAAATCTCGACAAATTTAACAAGCGACGTGACAAACATCGCGCCTCGCCAGCGCTCAGAGCAGCAGCCGCTATAAGAAAACAAATTATAGCAGTTTTCATCAAATGCCTTTTAGGGTGATGGAATAGGATCAGACTAACATTTTATCCGTCTCGATGAAACAAAGTGGTTGCAAGCCCCAACAAAAAGCCTCTAGTCTGTTATAAAGCGTCACTCTAATGCTTTTGGCCTAGACATACAGGTTCGCCTCCGGTATCACACTGAGGAATTTCGAAATTCGAGATGTTGCGAGAGATCTATTTCTCGTGTTTCTGCAGCTCGAAACTTTGAGGTCTTTTTACGCAAGAAACTCTTTAGGTAATTGATAGCAAATGTGTTGCATCGATGAGAAGAGGGGCAGCTACAACTATTCCCATGACATTTTATGAGTTATTTCACATTACTAAATTTTCCGAAGAAAAGCCAATTTGTGACCAAGAAAGGATCCAAGAGAGCTGGTGGGCCCAAGGGTATTTTTTTGGAAATTTATTACGGCCGCGTTTGTGCCGATGCCTCGCAAACACCCAAACGTGGACATTCTAGATTCTTTACCGTAAGTTATAGCTGCGTATGTGTGGAGAAATTATATATAAAAATAAATTTACGGCACTATCTTTTCGCCTTCTGCATAAAGATGCTTCGAAGATTATTGTTCGCGCTTTCTCCCATGTAACTCCGGCGCATATTTCAATTTTTTCATTTACAATTTGGCAGTAGTAGTAGCAGTATGCTTTTATAGAATTCCTGAAACTACAAGATCAACGCGTAGCGTCAAAGTTATAAAAACTGCATGAGAAGCTGAAGCCCTTTGGAATGACTCTGCACAGGAAGCTTTTTAAAATAAATAATACAGGAATACATTTGAATTAATGGAAACCCTAGGAACAGTGCTCGTGCGTATAAGCAATGGGAGAGGAAGATGTATTTCTAGCACGGGCCTTTCAAAACTGCTTCTATTCTTTATTTTAAAGCTTTATTGTAAAATATTGCTTCCGAACGCCGTATCGTTATTACCACTTTCGTATAATTTATGTACCTTATAGTACATCTAAAAATATTTTTTCAAAAGTAAAGTACTTTCAAGTCTAATAGTAAAATCTAAAAGGCGGTCTACACTAGATAACTGTATTTATCAGTAGATCCCACTGTAATTGCCAGCAGTTGCAAATATTGAGGGGTACTTATTTTCGCTGCCTATATAGTTACATCAGACTCTATAACAGATACAGCAATGCTTGAGGAAGAAGAGAAATTCAGTTTTATGAACTTATTTACTACTACGGTTATTAGTCCCGAAAAATCTCTTGCATATTATTTTTGTACGTATGTATGTATGTATAATCAATAACCTCGTTTTACCTTGCGGTGTCGAGGCTGGTGCTTTATGTGCTTGCACCGCCAGATGCTCAACTTGCCCCGGATTCGGGATACAAAGTTGGAGCGCGCCTTTGGTGCTTGCACAGCAACCATTGTGTGAGCTGTGTGTGTG
>OW679200.1:61699773-61808948 GCA_940337035.1 Agriotes lineatus
CGTTATAGTTCAACTGTCAAACTTAGTGATTTCATTAGAAATAATGCATTGGTCTGGCTAGAAATGTACAAAAAAATAAGCCAAATGAGCAGATTCAGCATAATTGGTTAAATGTTTCAATTTATTTAGATATTATACAAATTGGGAGATTTTAACCTATTTGGTTACTGTTTCATACGTTAAAGTGTATAATTTCGCAAGCATTAATGTTGCATAGTTAGTTTGAATCTAGATTTAAGGAGTTGTTATTATTAGGTGTTATATTTTTAATTGTTAATTGATATTGAAATAGGGGGTCACACAAGGATTTCAAAACAAACGCCTAAGAGTTACACCGTTGATTTCTACCAATATGAAGATGCGTTAGCGTTTGTTTTAAAACAGAATATTTTAGCAAAATTTTAAACTAAGATGAAAATTCTGACCAATTCATTCACCGCGAATCGGTATGTCCGTTTGTGCCCGAATTGGGGGTTGCGTTAACTTGTTTACAAATTGAAACTTGAAAGATCAAAATGTTAACAGCAGTTTATTTAGATACAACTCAGAAGACTAATTGTTTACAATTGTATACTTACTATTGAAAGAATTTCGTGTGTGAATACAACCTGTGTGCCTGTGTCCCGAAAAACTTTTTTTAAATTTTAACGTACCTTTTATTTATACAGTACAAAGTACATTAATTATACACCGTGCTGCTCTCTTCCCATTCTTAATCGTCAAGCCTCTCGATCATATGCCATATCCTCATCCAAGTCCAGGTTTCTCATTGCAATTCTATCACCCCCGTTCCATGACCTTCTGGATCTCTTTCTTTCCTTCAACGTGGCCGGGTCTAGAGGAGCAGACGTTTAAGCCATGGCCTTCCATCCTTAATAGGTGACCAAATCATTTTTGTCATTTTGCCTATTATAGTTTCTGCAGATTTTTTCTTCGAACTCTACTACCTCTACGTAAATAATAGATCTCTACAGCAGTCATCTTTTATTTCGCCCTCCTTCATTGTCCAAACTTCACTCCATAGTACAAGACAATCTGCAACGTAATATTTTCAATCCTTTTTTAATTTTTATTTGTTATGTTTCTCTCTTATCACAATGAGTTGAATGCACCCACAACTTTTATTGCCTCATTTAGAAGCACTTCAAACTTAGCGTTAGAATTAACCATCAGATATTGCGTTTTTTTGCACACAATCTGTAAGCACCACTTTGAATATTCATCATATAACTTCTTCAACATTCATTCTAGATCACTGCATCATCGGCGAATATTGACTGAGCTCAATTAGTAGTGGCCTTTCCAGTTATTGAGTGCAACTTCTAGTTAAATATTTAAAAGTTGGGACGATAAGATGCCCTTATAGAGTTTCCTTTGCTAGTACTTATCGGTCTTGATAGTTTACTCCTTTGTGTTACGTAAGATAAATTGTACTTATCATATAATTCCTGTATAATCATCAGTTAAACGAGGATGAGTTGCAGGGCGTTACACAATGTATATTTAGGATCACATTCTTTTTGCAAATTATGGAAAGCGATATTTACTTCATCTCCTTAAGGGGATGTGATACCCGTCTGAAATCTCTAACATTGAGAACTTTGGATATAGGCAACACACACAACATTTTCTATTTGCAATAATTTTTACGTTAATAAACACGTAGCACAAAAACCAACGCAGCAGCACCTTAGGAGCATTATTACTTAGCATCATTACTCACCGCTATTGTGTAACCTCTTAATAGCCTCGTCCCTAGGTATTTTGTAGATTTAGCTAATAAGTAGCTAATCACTATTAACACTTGCTTTAAAACATACTTTTTATATTTAATTGTTATGAATAAAATTGTATTTAACACAAAGAAAAAATTAGTTTAAAAATAGACTTTTATTCATTAAAGAGTAACATAAAAGATATAATTACATACAAATAAAAATTTCCATTTATTTGTTGGTTTTTTTATTTTGTGCATTAATAATAGAAATTGAATCACGCACTTTCATACCTCTAGGAATGCGAGGATCGGCTAATTCCGGCAAAATACAGTTCATAAAGAAGTCTGTTAACTTTGGTATCATTTTGTTTTCCCAAAAATCTTCATTCCTTACAATTCGGATTATCTGGAGATCAACGTCGGTGTACAAAGCTAAATCACAGTATGCCCTTTCTAAAATATTAAGTTGTCCCTGTATTTGAAAGTAATACATATGATTTTCCTTTAGGCATAATTTCCCATTTTCTAGTTTAACACACATTTTACCATTGTCTTGAACTGATTCATGAATTTTTTTATCTCGAATCGAATATAAGCATTTTACTTCTATCAGTCCATCTTTATCAATAAGTCCATCGGGGGATGCACCTAAATAAGGAAAATCGTTCGAAATAAACAATCCACACGATACAACTTCTGAATTCGTTTTTTGTTCATATAAATGAAGAGCATTTTTTTCATTAATACGACCATAGACTATTGCGCGAGTTGTTAAATTTCGTGAACTATATAACAGCGTTTTCACCAATGCATGACAAGATGTAGTAGCTCTTCGTAAACAAATTCGGCCAAAGCTAGATGCTGTAAGTCGATTTCGAGGAGCCTCGTGCCATTTTACGTTATCATGTTGTCCTATTGTAAGTTTTTCTATATTGCAATGGCGTCTTCACTTTTCAGATGGTCTAAAATTTTTAATTTTTCAGATTCCAATTCGTCTTCCGTGAAATCTGGCTTAGCTGAATCAGGGCCGTAGTCTTTTGCGTCATTATCAGTCATTACTTTTCTTCTATTCTTTTTCTTTTGTGTAGAGGGTGCGTATATACATTTTTTCTCTCTTGAACTGCAGAAATTATCAAGCTGATCATTTTTTAATAGGCATAGGCAATGCCAAGATGGCCCTGAATTAAAAGATAAAGCAGCTCCATAACACCGTCGTTGGAAAGATTCTCGTTGAATATAATTAATTCGTTTTCCACCTGAAAGTTTTGCAACCATAGACATGAACCTCTCTGCGTAATTTGTTGTGACATTTCGGGTTAATCGGTTTGCTTTTCTTACAACAAAATCTATAATTTTGTATATTTTTTCTAATACCGGACTGGTACCTAAAAGCGGAATGAAGTTTTCCTCCTCGTTGGTTTTTCTTCGGCATTGCTCATTGCAGTTCGAATGGTCCCCAAAAACGTGATGTAGTATATTTTTTAATTCTTGGCAGACTTCCTTCGTAGAAGATTGTTGAGATTTAGATATAGCCGATCGTACTGCTATACTAAGCCTTGGTAAGTTAGATTACGTCGCACTGATATTGCATATTTTGTATTTGCTGCAAGTTTGTATAAATGAGAGGTCAACGCTCGGGTTACATGATTCGCACACTCAAGTTTCAGAACGTATCTACCATAGCTAACGTTTTCTAAAATCCGCGTATACACACTGGAATCGCCATCACCAATTACATATTTATATCGAAGATTGTACTGCTTTTCGCTTTCATTAAAAGATTAAAACCCTGAACAATTATATCTTGCTCCATATTGCTCGAGGGGCAGTTATAGTTTTTAAAGCATTGATGAGTTCGAGGTATCGTTTTCTTGTTTTCTGAAGCAGTGCAAATACAGCAAAATTTATTTCTTACACCTATAAATAATAATATTTTTTTGCAGTCCTATAATACATGCAACTCCTGAAAGCGACGAATAACTGTGTCCATACGAACGCTTCGCCCACCCTCCATCGACCACTACACTTATAAAAGATACTCCATTTTCGACATCACCCCATTTCTATTGCAAGCTGCCGTTCTTCTTCTGCTGCTTTGCACATTTGCAATTGAAGTTGTGACTCCCACACTTTTCCAACCTCCGTTTCTAATTTTCTGTAATACTTTCCAGACGTCATTGGCAGGTTCATTACAGAAAATAATTCTTGAGATTGTGAATATCCAATTCCAATGGATGTTGCTCTCCAAACCAATAAATTATTTACGGTACTTGTTGGAGATTGCAATGCTATACACACGGTCTTTTCGCAAGTATTACAATGGTAGAATAACGTCGACGAAATTCCTTTTCTGGTTTCTTTGATGAAATGCATTTTTCCCATAGTGCATTTGTTGTCATGATAAGAAATTTTTTTCATTTCCAACAAAAAAAGTTTATGTCAATGATACGATTTCCGGTGAGACTGTTTACGCTGGTATTAGATGTTGTATCTGCTTCTATCTCTAAATCCGGCAAATCTTCGTCTGGAAGGCTATAATCGGAAAAATTGAAATTAATTTAAAAAAATTACCTAAACCAAGCTTAAACGCCGAAAAAGAAGCAACACCACAGCACACTAGAATCATAAACGAAAAAATGACCGCCTACACTTTCTTAAACTTAAGCCGGATATAAATATGTAGAGAGTGAGTTTGGATCACTTCCGGTTATACCGGAAGAGTGACACTATAATTTTCGATTTTTAGTGAACAATCTATTATACTTTATGCTATAGTCTAAATGCCCGTAAAAATAGCTTTACATTGACTAACTTGCATAATATGTATTTACTATCAAAAGTATGTGTAATAGCCAAACTCGAAATTTTCAAAAATTTCTAAAAGCCTCACAATCGACTTTGGTAAATAAATAAACAAAAAAAAGAAGAGCGTTTAGCCCTGTAAAAAATGGTTTTACCGATGAATTTTTAATATATCTCTAAATTTTACATTTCGTAGAATAGGACCAGCCGTTTTGGATGTCTCTTGACTACATACAATACATACATACACACATGTATACACACGGACCACAAAAACCACTTTTTTAGGTGGTTTGTGGTACTGTAGGAAAGTAAAAAACAGAGTATTCACATAATATGTACAAACTTGCTTTTGAAAATAAGGAACGTGTGCATCTTCTGGTATGTTGTCAGAGTTTTTAATGGAAAAAATCACTTCTTCCCGCGTTCTTCGTTGTCGTTGTGCTTTTGAAGCCCTCCCCCGATTTCTCACTATGTACGTACTTTGCATTTTGTCCAAAATAAGAAGTAAAAGCAGCAGTTAAAAGAATCGCACCAACAATAATCAACAAACAAATTATATAAAAAAAATGTCCTCAAGCACGAAACAAATTAAAACGCACTTATTTTGCTAAAGACATTACTCATTCACTCTCTACCAAGGAAGATTACACTAATGACCCAGTCCAAATGCCCAAGCAACAAATTTGAGTAACAATCATCAAATTTTGCCCGGAAGTAATTAAATCTGGCATCCTACAAAATTATAAGTTTGAAGTGAAAGTTCCGATAGTTTTTTTTTGTATTTGGGTGTCCATGGCTACCCCAAAATGTAGGTTGCTCATTTCTCAGATCTGATGGGCCAGCTACCCTGGCAAAAATGTTGTCCACTAAAATTTTAGGATTTTATTTTGACCAAGAAACTGCTTATCAACTTTCTACCTGAGAAGATTATGTCCACCCATCCTAATGGCCATGCCTGAGGTAAACCCGTCTTAGTCTATCTCTTTTCTCAAGGTACCTCTTTTTCTATTAATATTTTGGGTGCTACTTCATAATCAATTTCTGTTATTTTTGACTTTATTAACTAAAGCAGAGCATTTTTAAAAATACGAGCTCATGCAGTACCATTTAATCTAGGGTATAACTAAAAATAAAAGGAACCAGGGATGTGTTAGAATGATAGTATGAGCAATTTTGTTTAATTAAAATATAAAAATCGATTAAAGATGGC
Organism: Agriotes lineatus; assembly: GCA_940337035.1. NCBI lineage: Eukaryota > Metazoa > Arthropoda > Insecta > Coleoptera > Elateridae > Agriotes > Agriotes lineatus. The sequence goes on from OW679200.1 coordinate 61,705,506, forward strand.
TTTGTAATACACATTAAGTTTCACAATTTTGTCATACCCTAGAGTAATTTGTACTTAATATACAGGTTAAAACAAAAACTAATTCGAATCAAAACTAACCGTGTTAATGTATGAAAAGCTATTTCCTAATCCAATTAAATTGCAGCATTAATATTTTATTTTAATAATTTGCAAGTGAAAATGATGTTTTTTAAGTGGTGTTACACTAGTTAGGATATTTAGATAATGAATAAAAAATTGTTTTCTCTCTTCAAAATTGAGGGTACACCCTGCCCTTAAGGAGGTTAGTTTTGTATGTCTTTACTCTCTTATACCTAGTCGGTACTTTAAAAAATGAGTTGTAGTTTGTATGAGAGACAGTATTAATTTTCACTTAAAGTGAATAAATGAGCGGCTACCTATAATCAAAGGTATCAAGATAGAAATGGTTTGCACACGTACATAACGACACGTAGTAGACATTTTATAGAAAGTTTTGGAAATTGGTAATGTACACACGTACGAACCTAGAATGGTAGACGTGCGTTTTAGGGCAATTCTTGTAATGGACTTAGATTGCTGCTTATTTAAACTTGACCAAAACTGATTGCCTCGGGTAAATCTCAGATGCCCAGGATCCGTTCTACTCAAAAGTATAAGATACAGGAACAACACAGTGTAGAAATAGATTGCATAATGTGTTTAAATATATACAACATCATTTCTAAGTAATAAAAAGTGTTTAGTATATACATATTATAAAATGAGATTCCTTCTGCGTATTAGTTCTGCATTCGGTTATTTTTGGGACGTTCGGCAACCCACACTGCACCCTGGCTTGGCCCGGTTGCTGCTGCAGGATCCTATGAAAAAAGTTCCGAGAGGGTAGGCGCAAGTGATCCGTAGCTATGATGTACTGGAACAGACAGATCTGAAACAGACTACAAAGATGGCGTTTGTTATTGATAGTTCACTGGTTGACAAATTCAATATAAAAAGGTGTTTTACGATGTCTGTGAAGTTTACGGCGAGTGCATAAAACTGGCTGGACGTGGTACGTCCTTTGTGAATAAGGTTGAACTACTCGGAATAATATAAACTGGACATCTTCACCTTTCGCACAGTCCGGCTCTTTGCAGCTAGAATCTGCGATGAGGGTAGAAAGATCTCGATCTATTCGAACTCCCGACCGGCGGGCTAAGTTGCGTACTTCTAGGCAGCTGGAGGATAAGACGATGCGCGAATTAAACGGGGTTTCTAGCAAGATGGAAACCGAATCTATTGGTGGTGACCAGGTCAGAAAAAGAGCTCTAGGCCCGGGGACCTAGAGTTGGTAGTCAGGATCAGGTACAGGTTCAAGTCTCAAGTGTGTTATACTATTAAGCCAACTCTTTATCGGACAATTTTTAGAAGGACTCGGAGAAGGAACTACGTGGCATACCGGTTTACGCTACGTCCGCGCATAGCAGCTAAGATCGCTTTATTGAAAATTCGAATGTTATAGAGATATGAATGGAGATTGTAACGGGAATTAGCGCCATTCAAATTTCTGGCACAATATTTGTGCCTTAGATAAATTTGACGCGGTGGCTGATGTTGCATTATTACGTCAAGTATTTGTTCTGTTTAGGATCGCTTCAATTCACAAAGTAATACAATTGAATAAACGCTATTCAAACAGAATGCAGATCTAACCAGTACCAATTGCATAAAGATAACTCTGATGGGAGAATATAGTTTCGTAACAAATGAATAGTGGCTAGTCATTCCCTTCCCTTAAAGGATATAGCTTTAATGTCTGATAAAACTATATTTTTGTATCGCTTTTTCTTTCATCATTATAGGATTACTCCTGTTACTTCCAACTGCTACAACGTTGAAAAATCTTTAAGAAGGCCCTCCGTCTTCTTGGCGGTTTTTCACGCAATCGTTTTCCTCTCGGAGGCCTGTCCGAACTAACCGATCCCTTTTCATTATTTGAATGTGGTTGCTTCGCTCTTGTTTTTTAATGGCAATTCATTCATTAGCTGGTTATGTATTACTTCTTCTTCGGTTCGCTCGACCACGCCCGTGGATTTGGACTTAACTCTTTTGAAATGGATCGATATCCCGTATTTCCTTTACTGTTTCTCTATAATGCTCTGCGGGATTTTGCTTTTTCTACTGATTTTTATCAGGTTTTTCTGCACTGCGCTTTTTTACCTCCCTTGTCTAAAAGACAAAGAAAGTGTCGTAATAGAGAAAAGATTACCTTCTGGGATCTATTCAGTCTTCACGTTTCAGAGTCCCTAGATGACGAAAAACAGGTTTTCTTAATTTCGTCTCTCTGTCGGTCTGTTGACGATATATCGCAAAACCAATTTGTTGAGGAGAAGACCATATTTTGCATGCACATTACGTGTCTATTTGGTAAGAAACAAAAAAAAAATTCAGACGAATATATACAGGGGGAGCACCTTTTTTTTATTTTTTGCGTTAACTGAGAAATAGGTAAAAGTATTTATTTGCACATAAGTCAGGCTTTACACTTGATGAAAACGCAATTTTTTTCATTACTATATTTGGCTCCTTTATTGACATTTCTGTTAGCTTTATTAATTTGGATGGGATGTTCAGGTTTTCAAGTTCTCCTAACATTTTGCTGCTGTCTATAGTATCAAAACCCGACTTAAAGTCGACGAATAATACATGTATTTCTACACGAAATTCATAACTCGGTCAAGAAGTTGGTTCATCGTATATAGGGCATCTATTGTGTATCTGACTAGATAGCAGACTGTTTTTGGTTGTTCCTTTTTGTATTTTCTTGTAATATTTATCAAATTATTGTTTTAATATCATTGCATTTAATTATTTAAATAAAATATTGCAAATGACATCAATCTTGCACTTTTACATTTTTTGTTGGATCAATTACTCATAAGTGTTATAGAAACATGGAAACCATATTACCGGAAATTATGGTATAATAATTTCTAACAGATGAATCAATGAACGGAAAGCCAAAAAACGCTGTCTAAAATAGGTATCAATGACATCCAAATATTTGGACACAGAAACTAAAATTCAGATTAATACATTTACCTTAATATATTCTGGAAACAGCATAAACTAGTAATAACAAAAGCATTATTTTTGTTAAAAAAATTTAATCGCCACGGTTGTGAATATTACAGACGTAAACGGCTGACCGTGGAATAAAAAATCTATTGCGAGACCCTGACAAACAGATTAGGCTCCATAACTGTAACGGTAATAAGTGAAGACCAAAATGCCTTCGAAACAAGTAGGTTATGCACAAATGGGGTAATAAATTTAAAGTGAATCATAGAAAAAAGCGTACGAATGTAACTGAGAAACCCAAGCGGTTTTTATCGATTACAGGAAAGTGTTCAACTTGGCAAATCACTCCAAAATAATGGAGACCTATAGAAGACAAAGAGCCTCCTCCGCAGTCAATCAAAGCAGTAAGCAGCCCGTATAAAAACACTGAAATAGGTATCGACGCAGATAAAAATGCAATCTCATAACACTCCATTGCAACAAATCAAGGCGTAAGACAAAGATGTGATATGTGATGTACTCTATTTAATATTTATATTAAGATTATTCTTAAAAAATTGAAACGCACGGTAGCAACGCGAGTGAAAACATCAGTGGCACTGTTAGATTTAGAAACTTACTTATTATTAGTGTTACATATAACTGCAATTTGTAGGACTGTAAATAGTTACACCTTACCCTTTGTATCGGTGCTTTTTAAAGCTACCTGATTTTGTTATTTAATTTAATTTACTTTAGCTTTTTTTATATAACTAGCTAACTCGGCTGCTAGCACACTTTTGGCATCTGAGACCACACTCAGGGCGATTCAGGTTACTGTAATGGAGTGACCGGAAACAGCAATAGATAAAAAGCTTTTACTCTTAAAAATGTATAAAAAAACACCAATTACCGCATACATATGACTAAATCGACCCTAATTCTCTAATCGTTAGCTGAGATTATACTAGTCTACGTAGTTAAGGGTTAGTAATATACTTTTATTTCATACTGATGTCAAAAATGACATTTTTCGGATTATTTATGGTACAAAAAATGTAACATTTAAATCCTAGTACTTTAAAGTAAAATTTTAAAGTTCAAGTACTTTAAAATTTATTTATTGTACAAAAAATGGAAGATTAAAGTCCTAGTACTTTAAAGTAAAATTTTAAAGTTCAAGTACTTTAAAATTATACGTAGTTGTTGACATGAAATTTGAAATGATTTACAACTTTTTATTTAAAATTCATTAAACTTGCAGTATGAAATAAACCGTTTTATTCACCACGAACGAAAAGTGTTTTTAAAGGTCCTCGCAAGTAAACAACTTTCTCGTCTTTAAAATGCCACTTTTCGTTCTAGATAGTTTTTAAAATATAGGTACTAACCACTAGTATTGTACATTTAGCTAGTTCATGGTGGCGTTGCTGAGATTGCAAGGGCTGGGCTCGGGCGATGATGGCCGGAACATGAGTGGATTTGGCAGTGGCGTCCACCTTTGGCGTCTTTGCAGGTTACCCTCTGATGTTGTTCCCAATTAATAATAATAATAATAGTCTTTTATTCATAAATATGAACTCACAAGGCGAGATTCAGCATTGCTGTTCTTACATCTAACCTTGACGTAAATATAAATAATTAACTAATAGGAAAAACTGAATTTGATACATAGCAATCGCAAAATTAAGAAAATTAATAATTGGCTTAAATTCTAATTAATGTAGTAATAGTAACCAAAATTAAGAACTAAACAAAAAAGTAGGCATGGAAGAAGAACGTGTGTCAGTATTAGCACCTTACGTCCGTAAGGCCAGTAAATATTTTTTATAAACGTTTTTGAAGAAAACAGGGCTTTTAGACCTAAATTCAGGTTTCAGTTTATTTAGAACATCAGCAATTTGGTAGCTAAATGATGATTTATACCTCTCTGTCTTATGTTTCGGAATGCTTATTGTTGTTGTTGGACGTAAATTAATGCCATGGGCATCAGACCTAAAATCAACTTTTTCGTACAGATAAGCTGGACACTTACTATTTATTAAATTGACAAACATATAAGCTGTATGCAATACCCGCCGGTTATATGTGGTCAGCCAAATATAACGTAGACATGATCTCTGAATCTGTTGCAATTTAAGTTTATCCATAGCACCTAAACAAGGACCGTACACCACATCACACCAATTAAGATAAGAAAGAACCAGAGATTCACACAAATTAGTTTTAGTCTTTTATTGACAGATAATGTCTATACGGGTATAAACATTTAAGTGTACCGTAGGCTTTCTTTAAAATTTGTACATGATCAGAAAATTTTAAATTACTATCAATTGTTAATCCTAAATTCTTTACAACATCAGCGAGAACTATAGGTTGACCTCCAACTGAAACAGATACACTCGGTGCTACCGCTTCTTTTAACCGACTTGGTCCAAATAAAATAGCACTCGTTTTTGAGGCATTAATAACTAGAGTGATTTTTTGAGACCTTTACTATGCTGCTTAAGTCTTCATTAATTTTAGAACAAGTTGACACTACATCATCTGCTTGAAAAGATATATACTATATATTTGTATATCATTGGCATATTGATGAGATAAACAGAACTGCAAATGTTTCGAAAAAGTTAATGTATAAATAGTATAAAGTAACGGCCCCAATATAGAGCCTTGCGGGACTCCCGACTTCAACTTCAGAACACCAGAAGTGCATTGGTCAATTTTAACAACTTGCTTTATATTACTCAAGTAATTTTTAAATAGATCTTGATCTATTCTTGGTGCTTGGGCATGGTCTTTACAACGTTGAAGTATAATGTACTATTCCACAACATTCTTTCTATTTCACGTTTTTATCCTATTAGTAGTTTTTCATAATTAAATGTTTTAATGCGTTTTGTCTTTAGATAAAGAAAGATCAGGACCAGACTCGAAGAAGCGGTGCGTAGGGCACGCAAAAATGAAATGGAGCGTTACAAAAGAGCCACATACGCTTCAATTCAAATGTTGAAGTTTGCTTAACATGATGGTAGGAAGCGTAGGAATAGTGAATACATTTTCTTTAGCACGTTTAATCTCTTCATTGCTCAAAAGAAATACATGGTTGTCCATCATAGCGTTCTCCTTGCTTCACCGTGTGGTTTTTGGAGGAACTTTAGTTGTCAGCCGTTATCTACTCCGTTTTACTTACAAATCTTATAAAACCTCTGAATTGCACCGGCCATCATTATGTGCTTGTCAGACCGCAATCCGAGAAACACCCAAACAAAAGGCACAAATGATGGCAACTTCTGTTACAAGTTTTCTGCGATACCTTGATGTAGCCTGCCCTACTTGCTTTTTTATTTCCGACAATATTTTCAACTGGGGATACCGTGGTTACGCCGGTTTCATCAAAATGAAAAATTTGATGACCTTCGAAGCGAAATATTGTTTTTACGTGTTCTATTCTGTAAAAAAATTCTTAACTATTGGTTTGTCGAATACAGGATAGGAAAGTGGCCTCTAGTTTTCTGATGAACAGTGATGGATTCCTTTTCAGAGGAAAACCTACCTTCCCCAACTAATCATTTATTTTTCCATAAATTTAGCCTTCTGACTGAATTTTGAAAAACAAACTGGAAAAACTATTCGCCCAGTTTTTTCTGACTTTATTTAACATTTTAGCAAGTAGTTTGTCCAAGCCTTCTCCATCTGCTCTGAAAAAACTTGATGATTCTTGAAAAATGGTTTAAATGATAGTCGATTTCTCGTTCTCTTGCCTTGTTCACGTAACCCGGCAATCGGGATTTGGTTACATTGTGTACCTCAGCTGTTCTCAAAACTACCACCATTATTTAATATACTCTCCACTGCCCATTTCATATCTCCTTTTGGAGATGGTGTGATTATGAAATCGTATATGTTCTCCCCACCTAAAATAAAAACTTAGCATCACCACAAAAAGCTATGGAGATGGTTTCCACAGGTTGGAGATAAAGTACCCACTGACCATGGTGTAACTTTATTACTTTACTCTGCAATACTACTTAATGTGCAGCAAATAGTCAACGTATTTTGCTACAATAATAGAAACTAACAGGTTTAAAAAAAATTAAGAGTACTTACCTTAAAAGTTACAGCCAAACATAGCAATTTAAGAATTTCAAAATTCGCTTAGGTTAACCTTCAGCCATTTACATTTATGAGATGATTTTTTCTGACACCACCAACTGTTGAAATATGCAGGACAAAGAATAAGGAGGTAAATTTGAAACTGTCAAATATAGTACCGTGTTCAATGTATCCCGGGCCACCCCTATATTATCCTCAAGAGAATTTATACTGCATTGCACACTATTTAGATAACATAATTTAAAATTTCAGTGCAAAAGGTGGCACAACATAAATGTATTAAAATTTCATGCAGGACTGCATTTCTGCCTTTAATGAATCCGTGAATTATTCATATTAGCGTCGTGCACGCTCCACTTTGAATAATCGATGCATTTTCAAACGCGAAATTGATTAAAATTAATTCAGATCGCTAGATTTGCTCATCTAAGCTGTTTTGTATATTTAACACAGTTTATGAAATACCATGAATATTTATTACTACTGAACTGCACTGCATTTCGAGTTCACATATGTCGCTTGCATATTTTCGAGTGCTGATATTAAAATGCAATATGGATATTTCAAAAGCTTTATTATTTTTTAGAAATCTATGCACTAATTAATTAATTTTAGTGGAAAAACACATTTTTCTTTAATATATTAACTATGACAAAATAGAAGCAATTGTATACTTTTGCTAGTTAATGTTATGGGGAAAAATCATGTAAACAATGAAAAGTTCTAAAGATATCATAAATTAGGTTGTGCCAATTTTAAAATGTCTAGAAAATTGTAACAACTCTCAACCGTAATTACTGTATAACCTTTACGTACGTATTATTTTTGCAAGGACTTGCTTGAGTGGGTAATATACCGGGTGTCCATTCTCAAAGTCGAACATAGGCAATTGACATTAGTGCAGTCACTCGTTCATAATTGAAATAATTCATTTTTCTGTAGATCATTTTTACAGACGTTGACAGAAAATATCTGATTTACGCCAACTAATTACCAATTTTTTTGACAAATGCTATCGAACTTGAAAAGCAAGGCATAGCATATTTAAAAATTCTCAAGTTTTAAATTAGAATTTTGAAATAAAAATCGCATCCTGAATATTATTATTGGTATCATTTGATTCATAATAATTTTATCTTTCCATTGATACCATTACCTTCCCTGTAAGTTGAATTGGCGAGCAGGAATTGTCAAAAACGTTCAATACAATGTTAATCGCCTATGTTCGACTTTGAGAACGGACACCCGGTATAAATTTCCCTTGAATAAAGATAGCAAATTCCTGTTTGCTTCTCACAAAATTGATTGCTCAATAATTTAGACCGGATGTGAATATTACATGATTATGACATCATTAAGGAAAATTCTCATTAAAAGTTTTTGCGGCGGAGTTGAATAGTTGAGAAACCGCGAGAACTTCAAGAACAGAGGTTCCTTTAGATAGGATCCGTTGGAATCGGGGTGTTCTGATTTGAATTTGTTAATTGTAATCCGAAATTAATTGGAATCGCACATCTAATCGCCACCGAAGTTGAAGAAACATTTTGTTTTGTTATGATATTCCCTCGTAGCTATTTGTACAATTTCAAACCTACGCAATTTAAATTTTTAATTAATTTCTAAACTAACCGAAACATTTTAGTTCAATTAAAGTAATTACTGCTTTGTAACAGCTCAAGCTACACTGAAGTAAAGTTTTTTTCAATTAGTAAATAAAAGCTTTGAGTGTTACAGTTAGTCAAATTAAATTCAGTGCAGGCTGTTTTAACAAAATGCAGAAGATTTGCTTATTTGAGTTCAAAGGGAACATCTGCTAAGTGGTAGTTAAACATTACGAAAACTGTCTATACAGGAATTAAGAAGCTGAGCAGTGGTGGAGAACAATTATTAAGCAAAGATTTGAGAACTTTCCAGAGGATAATTGAGAAGAATTAGAGTGAACAGCTCAGATGTCTTATAAAATACTGTTGCTAGAATTATTTTAGTTAAGTTTAAGCTTTTATTTTTGAAAAAGTGTAAATGGATTTGCAAACGTTAAATAATGAAAGTTCTTAAAAGATTTATTTTTTTCGCAACGCCTTAAAAGTCATTACTTTTAGGACCAAAATCTGTCATTGAATTTGACGTTTCTGTATGTTGCTATGTAACGCTTTTTTGCTAGAATCAATCATATAAAATTTTGAATATCTTGTACTTTTCTAGGGTGCAGAAAAAATAATATTATTCGGATTAAAAGTGGCTTTGTTTGACTTACAATTTTTGCGATCGCTCGGCTATGTTACGCTTCGCCTCGCAATTGTAATCATAATTGCATGTCAAACAAAGTGCCAGTTTTAATCATACTAAAACAATATACTACTGTTTACATCAGTAGAACGTCTAAAATCGAGTAGATACAGCAACAAAAATTAATAGTGTTGCGTCGAAGACTCAGTAAGGGGGAGGACCCGTCAAAATAGGGCTGGACAATCAGTGTACTTGACAAATCCGTAATAAAGTGTTAGGCGCCACCAGCTATTTAAGCCTGTAGGTGTTGTGGGAAGCTTGTCAATAGGATAATGGTCTTTCCGTCGACTATGGAAAAAATGGTCAAGGAACGATTTACCTGTTCACTGAAATGTTTATGCTTTAGCATAAAATTCACATTGTATGAATTTAGTTTTGACAATAAAGTACAATGTATCAAAGTAAATGTATATTGGCTAAAACGTATTTTATATTAATCACATCGGTCTTCGTCGGCCCATATACAGATAATTCTAAGAAATACCTACGGCGTGACGTCTCACACCAATTTACAAAAAACACATTCGAAATTACGTATCGTAGTGCAATCCTCAACGATAAATTTTGCCAATCTCAAGTAGACCTGGAAATGCGCAAAAAGCGCTTTTGAGTACAACAATGAAAAACAAATTCTAAAATTATAGTCCGCTCAAGGCGATTGAATTCTTAATTACGCTACAGTTTTTTTAACTACTTGGACAATACAAGTTTACCATATGAAACACTACAATATGGCTTAAGTACAAAACTCAAACAGAACAACTTAATTAAATGCAGACAGAAGTTCGAGCCCTAAAGTTTCGCTTAACCAGGCGAAAACGCTTGTTGCTCCTTGGTCAGCCCAAAAGAATTTGTTGTTATGAGTGCGAGAGAGGGAGGGTCGCCCAGACACAGCAGTACAGGTAGGCTAGAGGCAGATCGGTATGCAGAATACCGGACGCGTGACGGGTAACAACCACAATGAATCCGACGGTAACGCGAAGCAGAGAGCTCAGTTAGCTCTATGGTACGAAAAGCCAAAGCTCTCGAAATTGTGTTTTTTCATATCTGACAGAAGTCGAAATGCCAAGAACATTTCCCAATACCAGGGGTTATTGATGCTTAAAGTACTCGTACGTTGGAGCAATAATATCCGACACGAAAGTGTTCTTGAAGATAATGACATTATTCAGGAGCTCGAGCACTATTGTTATGGATATTTAAGCAGATTTTGACAGTGACAACTCATATTTTATTCATTTATTCATAAATAATCATTACCCTTTACGAGAGAAATAAAATACCTCCCGCGGATCAACAGGTAGCAGCTTATGTACTCAGAATGGGCGGCTGCCAACCGGGTCTGTACTTAAAATGGGTGGCTGAATACAAACCTGGTAGGAGGTATAAAATGCAGTTATCAACCCGCCAGCGTGGTGTTTTATGGATAAAATCCCTTACAGATTAGGGAGGCCTACATGCAAAGTGTGGAAAACGGCTGACAAAGAAGAAGAAAAACCTCTTTCAGACTTTTCAGTGTCGATGTGCATTCACTCTATTGTGAAATCGTACCATTGTCAGATAAATGATTGAATTTTTTTCTGTATAAATGCGACTTTCACCTCGACATTCGAAATTACTATATCAGGTGTGCTCCTGAAGTGTGTCACACAATTTGAAATTTGAAATTGATTTATATATAAGAGCACTTCAAAATTCGGCCTACGTTATAACGCAGTCTCACTATTTATCTCCCAATACCAGCTCTGCTGGTGGAAGTCGTATTACCATAGGAAAAAACTGATGTACCACTTTATATTGCGATAGCACCTGTTTCTTCCTGGGAATGAGTTTGCTGTTTGTTTGATTGTTATGGGCAAGATCTAAACATGCCAGGTACCAGGTACACTAGATGGATGTTAATCTAGAGTTTATTTATCGAAAACCATTAAGGTCGACTATATAATTATGTGTTGTTTCTCTTCACTTTGCTTTTATCGTCGCTCTTATCACTTATTCGTTAACAGAAATGTACCCTTAGCTTGCCACTCTAGACAGACTGGTTAAGAGACTGGTTAACAAGTGGGCGGATTGAGAAGGGACAACATTAATAGAGATGAGTTGGATTAAGGTTTGGCCGAGCTCCGTAGGTTAATAAATATCTCGCTTGCTTAGCATTGTGAAGATCGAGGAGTCGATTTCGGCGGCCGTCTGTCCTGTTTCAGGCTCCTCTGAGCCGAATGCTGAGTCAGTACTTCTCTACCTTTCCTGTTCTTCCTTATCTCTTATCTCTCCCATTTTGCAATTCACGTTTTTGGCTGAAGGGACGGAAGGTCACTAAAGTTCGCTGAGGTTTGTTCTCTGTGAGGGCAGCAGGGAAATACCTACCAGCTATCTAAAAATTAAAAAGAACCTGAAAACCGAAATGATAGAACACCTCGGGTGATTCATATACGTACAAAAAAAATCGAACTCTTCAAAAATAATTGAACAGCAGATTTGCTCAGAAGAGCTGCTCTAGCTTGGATATCATTTGGAATTTTACAAATAGCATTTAAATTCACTAAAAAAGAGAACTTTCGACGTATACGCGTTACCTGATACATTGACGACATCAAAAGAATGGCAGAGAAAAATTGAGGCAGTGAAGGGGGCTTACATCCGTCAATGGATGGACTAATCTGATAATGACGAATATAGGTACATGATGTCCGTACATAGACTACCCAATGCTTTGGATACTTACACGTTTATTTGGCGTTCGCAGTGCCAAACCTGGATACTTCATATAGGTTTTTAGGCTATAACATCCAAATCGATTTAAGCATTGCGTTGTTATAAGCAGATTTGATTTAAAAAAAAACTTTGGTAATAATATGTTTAATTTATAAATGTACAAAATATCATGTGTATTCTGACATCAATAAATTTATTATTAATAGCGGTTTAAAAAATAGTACATTACGCAACAAGTTTATAAAAGTGAAGTTTTACTAAACAAGTAAGGCTGTTTTGAGTATGAGCGTTAGCGAGTACTTAAATAGCCATACGAGTTCAGTAAAATCACCTTTCTAACGTGTTTCGTATAGGTACTTTTTTATCGCATTTCATGTAGAAATGTGAAATATAAGATTTTATATCAAAGTGACAATAAATGTCGAAACATAACCAAGCTAAGCAGAACTCGTTTTTACGTGTTACCAAAAATGCATTTCAGTATTTCCAAACGTAAAATGAATCGTCGTTGCTATGCTGTAATAGTTGCTGTGGTGCAGAGTACCACATTACTAAACGATTCTGCATGTAGAAATGTAGTATACTGCCATATGGAATACTATAAAATATACTTGCATATAGCGAAATTGCGTTAAATAGTTTTACTTTGAAGCCAGAGATCTCTATTAAGTCATAGTCACATATTTACTAAACATCCTGTGTCTATGAATTCCTCTCTAGAATATTTTTTACAGACATAATTAGCTACTCTTCGAAATTCGATACTTTCATTGAGAAAAAATATTAATTGTGCGTCGATCAACACTGCTGCTATGTGTTCAAACTTATGTTTGATCATGGGACAAGACAATTTAGTGGAATTAAGTGAAATAGTGCGGATGCGGAAATAGACTGTAAAAATTAGATCACGGCATGTGCCGATAACAATATTTGTTTACAACACTCAGCTAGCGTCGGCTTACTGGGTCAAGTTACGAGAAGGAATTTTTATGCAAACTGCGGCATTTTTAATATTATCACTAGGTCAGATTGTTAACCAGCAAAGCATTATTATGCGAATGGCATGTTTTTGTGCGTATACCAATACTAGGTTTGAGTTCAAAACAATAGCAACATGGCACACATACAATTGTATATAAAGACTGTATTTATTTAATAATTTTTAATATACTTATAAACGCTGAGGTGTATTCACTTGTGACCGACCCTGGCTAAGAATGTCTAAGGGGTAGTTATGCCTGGCTACTCTAGTCACATTTTAAATAAAAATCCTTTTTCACCCCTTATCAAGTGTAAACTCTTTTCGGTAAACAACCTGGTTATATAACATTATTCAATTTATGTTCGGAAGTGCGAACTGAACGAGTGCAAGAAGTAATTCCCGGAACTACGCAAGTCGAAGGCTTGCATAAGTTCAAGGAGCATTGCGGACATTGAAGAAATACTACAACACACATTTTTGAGCTTAAGACAGTATATTGTACAACTAGTTGTGAAAAGGGAAGTTTTTCCTTGCAAGGTGCGAGCTCGTCAGCGGCAGATAATATTATTGCACATGCTATTTTGCACGTCATCTAAGGAAATGCATAAAAATGTAAGTATAAAATATAAAAACTATGTAAATTGTGTACATTTTAAAATGAAACCGTGCATTACTATTAAAAAAATGTTGCTATGCAGTAAAGTACCACTTTTCTAGTCGATTTGCCGTTGCTGTGCAGAAAATTCCGGCCATTCAGAAAGTATCACTTTTCTAAATGATTTTGTATTTGGGAATGAATACAGTAAATTGCTCTACAGTACTTGAAAAAATTGTCATCGAATTTAAACTAATTGTCAAAAATTGCATATTTCAAATGGGTGCCGTTACACTATTGTAGTAAATCAAGGTTAATCTCATCAGTTTAACTCGAATTACATTTTTAAGTTCTTGAATTGTGCGTGGATGATCTTTCTCAAACCTTTGATTTGAGATAACCCGACAGGAAAATATCTAGAGCACATAAGTCGAAAGATTTGGCCGGTCAAGCAATATCACCCAATTGAAAACTTAATCGGCTTTAATCTCTGAGGATATCCATTGTTTGCCTTGCCGTGTTCGCGCAAATTCTAAAAAGCTTGAAGCAACTTTCCCATTCACATGGAACTGATTGACCCAATACAAAATCGTTTCTAGTTTTCGTATTGTTCTGTCACTGAGAACCTGAAATTATTACGTAAATTGCACAGAAGATACGTACAACTGACAACCAGCTATCAATTTTTCATTCTATAGGCAACTCAAAAGTATTGGTACTGATTACCCAACCTTGTATAAACCCGAATATTTATTTTAATATGTATTGAATAAAATAAATAAAATTATTTAATGTAAAAAAAATGAATAGAGTGCAAATCGACCTTTTTCAGTCAATGTCTGCAATATTGACGCTAATAGCTGTAATTGCCGAACAGCTCTCGTAACCGCAACATTGATACGAGATTAAAGTATTTAACATGCTAAACAATTATTATACTTGGAGTATTACTTATACTTGGTGGCACGGAAGGCTATTTTTTCTTATGGCGTCACCGTAACTGTATATCGAATTACTTACCGGAATTTTAAAAGTTATTGCAAATATTCGACACATAGCCACAACGCGGAAACCATTTCTGTCAAATTATACCGAGAATATAACCTTATAAAAGATTCACAATACGATATAATCCGACATTAAGTGCCACATGAAATGCATATAAATAACACTGGAGTGGATCTAACGCTCAGTATAGGGGATTCTGGAGTTTTATTAGATGTGCTGCGACAACAAATACCCATTAGCTGTAGTAAATTCTTGTTATTGTTGATTATTATAAGCAAACATCAATATTTATTGTCATTGACCATGTTTGGCGATGTTTGGAAATTTTTGTTAAATAAAATTCGATTTTGAAAGATATTAGTTAACGCTAATGTCAATGAAGAGGAAGATTTTAATGTCTTTCAATAAACATTAATTTAAGCAACGCTTTAAAGATAAACTGTAGTAACCAGGTGTGTTTTATGAATGTCTTCATTAATACGCTAATGCTATTTTAATACCTGCTTATCTGCTAGAAAAAAGAATACATTCTCCACGATAAATCTTCGAAAGAACTTGACATTCGTATCACAAATCATTTCTTCTATAAAAATTACTCAAGATATGAATATGTCAGAATTATATTTAACCAAGTTGTATATCAAATAATTCCAATATAAATAGCATTAAAAAACTGAACTACTGGTGCCTAAATGAATGCAGTTTATTAATGTTTTGTCTTACGAAACGTGTACACTCAATAGTTGAAGAAAAACAATAAAGAAATGTGTATATTTTGACCTTTAGTGAGGTATTTAATATTACTCCTGAGTAATTTCTACAATAAAATATACGAGTATGCCAGTATTTTACCGTTGAAAGTACATTTTCGGTAGATTTTCTGGATTAATAACGTTTTTTGCTGTATACTTTAGAATCTACTTTAGCGGTAGGGATAATATTTGGCAGCCAATCAAAATAATGAAATAGCATTTGTTTCAAACAAATTACAGTTCCTGTATAAGCTTACGCAGAGCTGAACACAACACTATTTCCGTATTTTGCTAGTGTGCTGATCTGCGCATCTTAAAAACAGATGACTGAGCCGCTTTGAAGAATCGCCAGTTATTTTATTAGAAAACGTTGGGTTAAGAGCTCTGTTTATTTTATTTGGAAGCCCTCCGTCGAAAGCAACAAAGTTAAAATGCAATAACTGCAACAAGATGAAGTAATTGTTGGTTATATGAAAAAATAAGCAAGTGGCAGTAGCTAGAGGGCTTGTAAAACTACGAACCTGGTTTATAATGCAAAAGATAAAAAGGCTGGTAAACAGTTGGCCAGCGATGGTTTACAATTCCGATTAGGCGAGCAAGAGGTTTTTTGTTTGCTGCTCTGCCGTGACGATCTCTAAGCATCCATATTGCATTTTATGGGTAAAATTCAGCAGTGGATAGTGGCGAAGTGTGTATTAAAGGGGAGAGTAAGCAAGGTAGGGTTCGGTTTATGCTTTTAAGTTTTGATCGTGGGTTGTTTGCTGTCAATTTTTGTTTTTTTTTAGTCAAATAACAAGTTACGGACAAAGCCAAATTAAAGTTAGATACTTTCAAACCTTGATAGATTATACATTTCAAATAGAATAGAATATTTTGCAGTAGCGCAATAGTCTCGCAAAGGTGCATGTTTGGAGAGATAAACCTAATACTAATTACAATAAAAAAACGTCGCTCTATCATCGGAATGTGAACGAATAAAAAGGTTGCATTAGGAACGTGTACGGAGATGTTCACCAATTTGTAAAATTGTCATTTCGACATTGTTTAAACTTGATTTAAACACACATACATTTTAATAACAAAATTTACGAAATCCAGTCAGAAGTTCTAAATGTAACTCTGATTTCATAAACAAGCATTTTTCTGTTCTAATCTTGAATTAAAACAGGCAGATTTCAGTTCCTATTTACGAAATATTAACAAACTAATCTTGTTTCGCAAGCATTGAGTTTAAAAACCGCAGCAAACTGCGGATAGTGCTGTGGAATGCATCACCGTTAGCTTTAGTAGTTTGGTTCACAAAGTAACGGGTGCCTTATTGGTATTGCATTATGGGAAATTCAAAGCATACTAGACATCTTTTTAAGACACTCGGTATAATAATACGAATAATGGGGATACAAGAAATGCTAACAGTTAACTTGAGAGCTTTAGTACATGAAAAAGAATGAAAAAAACTGATTCCTTGTTATACTTTCAACTTTTTCTAAACTATTTGAATATACATTATTTGAGAAAATTTAAGAGAATGTGAAAAATTATTCATGCCTTGAACAACATGTCTTTGTTAAGACTAAAAGACTACTAATTTAACCCACTTTTGGGAATATGCGAGCAAAGTTCTTGAGCAGGACGGCGACGGGTACGTTATGTAGTCTACACAGATTCCTCCAAGGTATTTGATAAGTCAGATTATGGTGTCTTGGTGCACCAGTTAAGTACATTTGGATTTAGTATTCATTTAATTAAAATTTTTCGGTCATATTTAGACCAACGGTATCAGTACCTATGTACAGAGTGTCCCAAATTGGACACTTTTGATAGGAAACATTCATTTCTAGAGGAGATAGTAAAAAACGAACGTACATGTTACGGGCTCGTTTTTTGTGTAAAAATGAATGGCAAAAACCGCACATCGATATCTTGATCTCTTTAAAAGATACAGGGTGATTTTCAATTTGGTGCATTTTCGATTCACCCCCGTAACTTGCTTATTTGTGAATATTTTGTGTTTCTGCAAAAACATTATTAAGGCACTTTTTTAAAAGTAATCGAATGGTATGCTTAGTGTTTTTGTAAAACAAATGGCGGGGAAGCTGTGGCATAAACTTTTATTTTTACTTATGGTAAATAAAACAAAGTTTCACTGAGGTCTGGCCTGTCGGCTTTATAATGCCTGTAGGCCTTTTTAATTTGTAGTTTTGCGTAATCTTTAATGACTTTCGGCATATTTGCTTTAGTATTACAATTTGTTGACAGATAGGTATCCATGACGCCGA
The DNA here is from genome assembly GCA_940337035.1 of Agriotes lineatus. Lineage (NCBI taxonomy): Eukaryota > Metazoa > Arthropoda > Insecta > Coleoptera > Elateridae > Agriotes > Agriotes lineatus. The sequence continues at coordinate 61,723,260 of OW679200.1, forward strand.
TATCCATAAATATTATGCCTAGTGGCAAACAAAGTATGAAAGCACTGGCAACACTGCACGTTTAACCTCAAAATGTCAAATTGGACACTTTCGTGAGCCTCCTGTACATAACAGCTGATTCTGACAAACTGTCAGAACGAGATGCTAGGGAGTTTTAATTTATTAAATATAAAAACAAAATTCCATGTCTACCTACCAGGAAAATAACTATTGAACGGTTTATACATCGTGTTTGTTATATGATTTAAAAATTTATCGTCCGATAGAGAACGTCGGCGACGCAACGAGATATTGACAGTATCTATGCATGAAGTGTAAAAAATTTTCTTTTCTTCAATGTCAGCAAGTGCTTTGTTATGTCATATCACTTGAAGCAGAATTATAATATAAAAATTTAGAAAATGAACAATATTACGTTAGAAAAGGGGTATGAGACTCGAGACTTTGGCGTACACTTTGTTTCTTCTCTGAAATTTGATCTTCACATCGAAAGTACTTTCAATAAAAGTTTATTAAATTTATGTACCTTAAGCGCCACGGTGTCAACCGCGAATAGACGAAAAGAGCGGTATATGACATCTCGTTTTACATAAAGTACCTAGTAAAATGTACAGCGACGTTTATAATTGACCTAACAGCTGTTGGCTAAGAACAAAAACTTAAAAAAAACCTACTGAACGCACCAGCTTTGCTATCTGGAATTGAACTACATATTCATTCACGTATAATTCGGCAAGCGGAATTATTAGAAGTTAAATTGTGTCCTGCAGGCGGAATTTTCAACTTGAGAGCATGTTTGATCGTTATGCAACTAATATTTTTCTATTCTGACTTTCAACCTTTTTGATTTCACTGCGACAAATCTGCATTGGTAAAAGTTTATAACTTATGACCCCCTCACGTTTTGATTTTGATTTTTAATCTGACGTTAATTTGACATAATAGCCTCAGTTTGAATTTGAAATTATTTCTCTTTTTAATAGGCACATTAAGTAAACTGTAATTAGGTTTCATACCTGTTAGTTTCTTTAAGTAAATAAATAAATATACAGCAATTTATTATTGAGATTTGTGATGGCATTGTTAAAATTTGCAGACAAAAAACAAAAGCGGTTGGTTTTTATATAATATTTTACTTTCTTATGTAAATGTGCACTCCTAGCAGTTTTCTCAATTATGCCTTACATACTGCCTCTCTAGATATATGTCGTGCTCCGATTTGCACCTTTCCCCTAAATGTTATAGTTACATCAATGAACACTATAGTTAAATTGCTCAAAACAAAGAAATACGATTGTTGCTTTAATTAGATATAGTCGTTTTGAAACTAGAAGAGACACTAGATTTATATTGACAGCATTTATTTGTTGCCAGCATTTTAGTTTATAATTTTAAATGTTTAAGGTATTCATCTTGCATGGAAGAAAATTCAAATTTAGCAATAAAAGATAAAACTCATTCCTAATTACTCATAGCGACTTATGTCAGTCAAAATAAATTTAATTTAAGTCAAACAATTTCCGATTAAGTTGTAATATAATGAATGTTTATAAATAAAAATAGGCATTAAAAACTGATTTAAAGGATTTAAAAGGATATGCAAAGGCACAAGTAATTTCGCAACATCAATGTTCTAATGCTTCCTCTCTACCATTGAACTGACATGGACATTTTGTAAAAGACTATGTAATAAGTTGGTAATATTAGCCCTAAATTCAAAAGAAAAAATCAGAAAAGTTTGCGAGAAACTCTTGAGTAAATTCGATGCTGATGAGTGGAGAAATTGCACTAAGCACTATGAATCTCAGGAGTGATTGGGTGAAATATATGAGAGAGCAAGAGTTTTCGTTCCTCCTGTTATAAATTCGATAGTAGCGCCGTCCTATTCTGATAAAAATGCAGATTTGGAATTATCGAATTGGCGTCTTCGGTTTTAATAAACAGACCTAACAGCTGATCCAACAGTTGAAGCACAACACAATGTTGAAAAATGCTCAAATTATCAGTTTGTCTGTGGTTTTAATGTTGATGTTTTGTAAACAATTGCCATAAAGGTGATTTTGCTATTCGGAAATATAAATATGTTAACACTAGGTACGATTTAGTTTGACATAAGATATGTAACTGACACTTAGTTCTAATTACAGTACTACAAGGGTAATGACAAGAATAGCAACAAAATAATACTGATACTTTAACAAATCTGTGACGTAACCCAAAATTACTTAATGCTTTTATTACTCTATGAGATTTCAAAGCGGAACTAAATTTATAACCCTATTCTAGTAATGGCACACCAAACACAAGAAATTATTCTACATTCTAAAATCAAGTATCACGTTTCAAAACCACGATACAAATTAATGTATAAATAGCACATCATCATTTGGTAGCATGGTGGATATAATAGCTATTTATAAAACAAGTGCCAAAAGTGAATGTTTGTGGTCGAGACATGAAAATTATGAAACGAAGCCGAAGACGAGTGCAATAACACTTTCAGCACGAGTTTGCATACAATATTTTTTACGATCTTAAATTCACGGTTATTAATCCATAAATGTCGATTTAACAAAGTTTTGCATTTATGACAGTTATAATTTATGTCTTAGTAAAGAGATGGCCGTGACCGGCGCAGGTGACTGTTTCTGCAGCCGGTAGTTACCAAAGTTAGTTACCGAAGGTTATCAAAGTGGACATTTTACTTTATTCAATACATAATGATTTAATCATTTAAAAAACACTTTACCTCTAACAAAAGAAATAACTAGAATAACTTTATAACCTCACTACCAGTTTAAAATACGTAAATTCAAAACCAGCTGTTTACTTTTAGCAATTATTTTAAAAAACACAAATACATAACATCAAATTCGAAGAGCAGAATATAGAACAACTAAAACATTTCAAATTATTGAGAAAGCAGACAAGAAATTCTGGAAAGGTAAGCAAGTATATTAGTGAAAAGGTCGGAAAAGTAGCTCGAATATTCAATAGTATAAGAACTAGCTTATTGGGCACGTGTGCTAAAAGTAAACAGCCGATCTCACTTTTAGCACGCTGATATTATAATACGTCATTTTGAGTTCGACAAGCTATAGGTAAAAAGCCTACTTTTAGTAGTGGTCGTAAAAATATATTGTTAGAATAAAATTTCACGTACTGAATGAATTCTCTTGATGTGTCTCAACTATAACAACTGTTTAAAGAACCACAAAGTCAGCCTAATTTACATTTCACACTTTGTTTCAAGGACTCGTCGATGTTCATACTTCTTATCACGTGCACATTCTTAGCGTTGCTCAGCATGTGTGTAGTTTAAAAATCGAAACGTGCTCAATTAGTTCACAAATGACTTAAAAAAACTCGAGCAACCCGCAAACCGCGTTTATGTTGTGTTAATTGAAACATCCATTTTCCTTTAAATTTATTTCCTCGGTGTTTGTTAAATACACATTTGCCGAGTGATCCACCCAATGTTGTTTTTTAATCACGGAAGATGAACGTTCATCAATTGCTCAAACAGCCCCTAAGTAATTAATTGCCGTTATTGATACTTTTGTTTAAACAGTAAAAACGAAGGACGTAATTTGAAGATCAATCATCAACGACCACTTGGAAATTAGCAAGCAGTCCTCCAAAATAATTTTAATTTAAGCAGGGGTTGCACCCGAAAAATTACAAAATAATTATGAAGGATGCCGTTAACGATCATAAAAAATTCCACCTCCCTTTAACCGCCTGTTAGCGTCGTCAAGAGCTACAAAATCATCAGCTTTTCGACCGGCCAGGAGCAGGTCCCTCAGAGCAGCCTTTTAAAGAAACATGAGCTGGATAGAGTTTTAAATTTAGCAGGACGAGCTATTTTTGGCAGCAAAGGAGCGCTGCCGAAGTGACCGCTCTTGCTTTTTGCGATATTAAATGATAAAGGGGCGAAGAGAGACGCAGGGATGGTTGTTCTGGAAAGACAGAGACGGGGTGGAAATGGCATGTTTATTGATCTGAAGGCATGGTAGTACGCGAAACCACAGCTTCCTAGCACCTGTCTACTCACCTGCTTTGCCTTCCGTACGCTGAAGTAATACCGGTGTGCCTCCCCGAATTTGAGCTTTTTTTAGAAAATTTCACTTAGGAAGAGCCGCAGGGATGCTCCACTAGATTCGCAGTTGTAACTTGTTTGATTAATCTTCCAGTAATTTCTAGGTTTAGTAAGTCATCGAGTATTAGTGGCGCTCAAACACAGTCGAGAAAATACAGTATCAATTTCATTATTTTTAAAAACACTTTTTAAAACGTAAATAATACTCGATGTCACCTCTACATTGCTAAAATAGTTCGGTTACTAAAGATTTGAATTTAAATAGTTTCATCATGGAAAGAGGGAGTGGGGTAGTTAGCAGTCAGCTGCTACAACGCATCCACAGTTTATACTAACCCTTAATCACAATTAATATGAATCCAGCTTATTCCTCAATTATCTTGAAAAATATTACGATGGGCCTGTGCTGCGGAAACTAATATTAATTGAATAATTACTATAAAAGATGTGCATAGTCACCTATACTGATATTTACTAGATCAATAATAATATATTTGATTTACGTGATATTATTTGAATTATATTTATCAAATCAAGGTAATAAAGAAATGTAAATTCATAATAGGGCTAAAATTACGCAATTTCTTTCCATTGATAATAAGTGACGATGAGTCACTTTATTACCTGTTCATTCTTATAACAGGGTAGGTAGTTCAACGAAGGAGCGAAGGCAGGTACAAACACCCGGATAACCTGCGAGAAAATTTCATGAATAGGGTACAATAAAATTAAAATAGGCAAGTGTTAAAATAGAATTTGATTCGACATGAAAAAGGGTGCAGCTGTGGCATATGAACTTTTAATGTGTAAAAGTGAAAAAAAATTTGTAAATTTATAAACTGTCTCAAGGGATACTACCTTTGGACTTAGGAGTGATAGATACATTTATTTTGGATTGAGAATAGAAGTTGAGATGTTCATTCTCAAGAAAATGTATATTTTAATATTTATTAAGTTAATTAAGCATTTTTAATTCTGTCAATTTAATTTAAGAGAAGTCAACATTTGTAGAGTAACTAAGAAGATGATAGTAACTGACATGGGTGCTTGTGAAAGGATTATTTAAAAATAAAAATAGTGTATTTTTTATAAGAAATGGACATACTCGTACTTTTGTTTATGTTTCAATAAAATATATTGTATTTAATCATAAATGGTAGAATAATTGCTTATTAAATTTTAATAAATAACGTGTTGTCATTTAGTATGTAACTTATAATAAGAGTGTCAGCTTCATTGAATATAGTGAAAATAACGGAAAAAGTTGCATTGAACTTGTAGAGGTTCATCCCTTAGCTGTAGCAGAGATTTCCATAAAAAGGTTAGACCAATATTGCATTTGGAGGACTGAATTTAACCGCTTCTACATTTACATAGGGCGCAAGTAGAAGCTATTCTTGGAGACTAAACTACTTCTTTAAAGAAACATGCTCAAACCCATATGGACTTATGGAATACAACTATGGGGCACCTCCAAAACATCTAGCATCGAAATTCTTAGAAGCTTGCAATCAATAGTACTCAGAACTATAGTAACTGCACCATAGCACGCCCCCAATAAAACCATAAACGATATTACAGTTGCTACAGTTACCCAAGAGATACAAAAGTTTAGTGCGCGTCATCGTGACCGCATTGGTCATCATTCTAGTGGAGTACCTAGAATCCTATTAGGGTTGGTTGGGAGAGATCTTAAAAAATGGGTGTCAACCTTCATATCCGGTACCAACTGTAAGTAAGAGAACACCCTTAATAAACAATAGCTACCCTATCAAAACTACGTCTGTTTCTAGCGACGTATTCTAGCCCCGGTCAACAACACGCCTCCTGACTTAGAGCGTCACTCGGTTTCTGCAACTAAACATGTGGTTGTACACCCCTAACGCGCAATCCCTACCTAAAGTGAATCAGAGCAGACATAATTAATTTCCACAACAAGTGATCGGAAAGAAGAGTTAAACAGCAACTGTACTAAAAGTTTAAGATACTGCAACAATAATAGCAACAACTAATAGCTAAACTTGTAGTACTTGTGCCAAGAGCGAATGATCAAAGAGCGCTTGAGCTTAATTATCACGTATGGTGATTATAATCGAGGCAGTCGTGCCCCTAAGATACTTTTAAAGAATACGTATAGAATTCAATATCGCTGCTGTACTGCTCTACAAAAATATTCCATTATTTGGCTTTTAACAGGTGTCATGTTGTTTCTTACTTTGCAAAGAAATGTTATAATCCTGCAGAAACTCAAAGTTGATATTTTTATGAAAATATTCTGAAGACTACAGATCCTAAAATGTATTGACAAAATAAACGCAAAGAAGAAAGTTTGGAGATTATTATACTCAACAGGACGATTTAAGTGAGAGCTGGTGCAAATATGTTTCCACCACAAATACGATTTTGTTGTTGGCTGCTACATTAGATTACAGATAATCGTGATTGTTGTAACCGTATTGTGGTTCGATGATGTACAATCCACAAGAGATTCATTTAACAATAACCATAATTAGCACGTATGTAACCTCACAGCTAATTAGGCAAATCCGTTTTCAACATTCAATTCTTAGTAAATGCAGTTGGGTTCGATTGATATCGTAAAAATGTAGAGTACTAAATTTTCGTACAACTAAACTTAATAAACGCAAATATATTTTTTTCTGTGCAGTATCTTCTATCAAAACATCACGTATAGGTATATAGGATGCGGCACATAACTTGAAGTTCCTTACTATTTTGGGGCTGTAACACACCGTTCGCAAATAGAGCAAGACAGGTACCTAATTTTTGTCCACAATACATATTGATCACAGTTGTTGCGTCTTTATGGCAATAGACAGTTAATTCTGACAGATTTACTATTAAATGTCAGTAATCATATAGTTAGTACCATGTCTAGTAATCATATTATAATATTGTCGGAACAGACTAAAATCTGCCATTATTTTTTGCGACAAGTGTAGCTCGTCACATTAAATTATTGCTGTCCCTTCATGTAGCACTTCTTGTTATCAGTATAAAACCGTAATATATTTAAGTACGTTCAGGATATTCAGAAAACTTTTAAAGTGAAAGTGTTGAAAACTTTGTTTCTTCTTTTACCTTTAAATCAAATATTAATTCGAGCTTTCGAATATTAAACTTTTTTCATTCAGGCTCTGGGTGCGGTTAAAAAATTCAACTGCGTAGATGTAACCCTTCAACAATTCCCAAGTAAAGTTGTAACAAGATCGTGAATTGCAAATTAATGCAAATGTTAAAAGTCCCGCAGTTGACTGTCTTCTGGTGATTACATTGCCGTCAGTAAATTGGAGTTTCCTGCTAAACTATGTTTTAAAGATGTTCTAATGTCGCAAGTGGAATGTTCAAATATGGTGATTTTAAAAGCCAGTTTCTCAAAACCTCTAACGAAGGACAGTCGTTACATATTGTGATATTATAAGAGCAGCCAATCATTTGTAAAAAGTACGTAATTCAGCTCTTCATCTAATTATTTTTAACACTGTATGATAGAGCAAAATAAATAATTAAATAAAAAATAACTAGTCATCTGAATGCTATCAATAGTAATACAACAAGGGCGAGACATACTTACCGATAATTTTGCACAAGCCAAGGGTCTAGTGCTGGTTGCACTGAAAACTGCCCCGAGGGTTGTCCGAGGGCAGTTTTCTAAGGGCAACCAGCACGATGACTCTTGGCACGGGCAAAATTGTATGTAAGTGTGTTGCCCGCGTTTATATTTTGAAGATTATTAAACAAAACCCGTATACGAATTATGATTGAAAATTGATCTAACGATGCCAAAAAACTCAAATTGCTTATTTCTTGCATTTCTATTTCTAATTATGACACCATCCACGGGGTCGATAATCATCCCTAGGGCGATTATCTCTTGAGAAGCAGCCCACATGCGCTTATCAGGTAATCAGTTCGGGATTGGTAGATTTTCAAAAAATGCATGGTCCTCATTGGATGATATCAGACATGTGACAGTTGTGTGTAATATTCCTAGATAAAGAATGAAACAAATCTAAAGCAAATATTAGTGGAAAATTTAGTTATCATTTCGGGACATTTCTTTGAAGATTACCATTTTACACATAGACACATAGATTATTCTTAGTTGATTAAATATAAAATTTATGGTATTGTATGTTTATAGGAGTTAATAATATATTTTTGACAGCCATTAGCGAACGTATGACCTATTTGGCGAATAATCACTTTTAATCGTCTACAAAATAAGAAATAAATATAAGACGAAATTAATTTCATTTCAAGGTTTAGTCTCTAGATGCGAGCTCCGACTGAAATTAATGACTAAGTCGAAATAATAAATTTAAAGGCATTCGGAATCTGCATTTAAGGCGGTTGTACAAAAATGAAAACATAAAGTTGTATAACTAACCAAACTTCATGTGGCAGGCAACTTTAATCTCGTACAATAATTTGCAGCTAATTCTACTTTATTGACGGGGTAATCCTTTGGTACTAAAAATCCAGTTTACTACATTATGGTAGTTCTATAACTAAAGCAACATCTGCGGCTTATCTATTGCAGCCATACAAAGTGTTGAAACGATTTCATTAATTGAAACGTACTGCAAATGTATTATAGGAGCCTTAAAATCAATTTGAATATCACATCATAGATATTAAGGATTTAGTTAGAAAAGAAGCTTTGCTTAAATAGTGTAACATCTGCATTATAATTAATTTGAATATAGTTTTTGAAATAAAAAAAGCCTTTTAATTTATTTAATTGATAATGGTACACAATATGCAAGTAGTAAAATAACCAATTTAAAAATAAATATAACTTACGGAGCACGAAGCAATTAAAACAGCATCGTTGCAAGTGTTTTTGGCTAAATATCTCATTACTGAAATCCGTCAGTCTCTGTGGGATGTTCCCAAAATTAAAACCATCCTAAAGGGATAGAGATTTGAAGACGAAGAGTGAATCATGGAGTGTTTTACAGACTAAACGGGTAGTTACGACACTTCATTAAATGAAAGGCCTAGCTCACCCTAATTGCACCTTAACTGTCCTGTAATACGAAGTTGGCCGGCCAAGAACTTAGTGGGAGGGGGTTCGCTTCAACGAGGTACAGTATGGGGCGAGTTGCTGTCACCGGAATTGGTCATAGTGACAACGAGAAATGGGGGACAAGAGGCGCCACGAGTATTGAATTACTTCACCGAACCTGGAAAAACTCGAAACCCAGGAGCGGTGGGTTTGGCTGTGGTGCTAGTGTGAGATGTCCCCAGTCTGCGTTCTTTGGGCCTACTTTTTATGGTCCAATTATTGTTAACATTCATGTAGCTATAAAATAAAGGGGTTAGTAAATCTAAGTAAGGAATAATAATCTGATTGCAATGCAACGGGGGTCCGCCCACTGCTCATAAATTAATCACAGTGAACCGACCTCGTGCAACTAACTTCTTGGCTTAATTCGTGGCTAAAAATAGCCGTCTCCATTTAAAAAATAGCTGGCCTCAGTCCAGTTTGCGTATAACGGGTGCGATACGCAAACTACGTCGTTTAGAGTCAACAATGATACTTCACTGGTTATGGTTTATACCCCACAATACAGCTAATCATAGTACCTGGTTTTTAATGTCCGGAAAGGCATTGGATTAAAGACGGCTAGGGGCGTCTCGCCTTGTAGCATGATCCATCTGAAAGGTGGAATAGAAGCTGGGGGATATCTCCACCTCCGAAAAGGATCGGTGTAAAATTCTTGCTAGGCAAGCATTAGTTGCCGACGACAGACGATAACCCAAACGGCCACGCTCCCCACCAAGTTGCTCTGAACTTCTCTCCGGTCGGAATCCGTTGAAGTGAGGACACACCCAACCGACAAAGGACGACACAACTCCCTGCTAAAGTAAAAAAAAACACCAAAAAACTACTCCCTATTATGCTATAAGCGTCATATTTATTGAAACGCCAACAAAGGAATGCCCGCTCCACGAAGCGACGCGCGGCTGCGTTACCCTCTCTCTCTCGCTCACAGGAAGACGCCAGTATTGCGCCATCTAATGCAAGGAGTTCCGCTCGCAAAGCGGCGTAATGCGGTGGACAAGTTTGGACCTGCATAGGACAACCAGCACGTTGGAGCCAAAAAGCTGCTAAGGATAAAATATCATGCAACCCACGCGTCATTCGGACCGCATAGCAGGTAATGCGGATAAAACCGCAAGCAGGGTCCATCTGTGGGGTGCTTTCGGAAATATTAAACCATATATGCATAAAACAGGACAATAGAGATCAGAATCCTTTACAAGGCTGCGCACAAAGGCATGCCTTATTGAAAACTTGTAATTTAAGGGAACGGGGCTTAACAGATGTTGCCAGAAATCTAGGTTTGCATCAAGCGTTATAAAAAAAGCCCAACAAAGACGGGAGAGTACTATATTTCAAGATTCAAATGCGGGAAAATGCAAGGAAAATCTAAACAAGGTCGTAAAGGCGCGGAAAGACCTAACAAGTGAACCTGCAGTAATTATTTATTTTTTGTATGTCACTAGTTCTCAGATATACATTCAGAAAACAATTAAATATAGACGCTGTGATTAATAACTATTATAACTCGTTACAGAGGAAATCACGTCTACGACATTTAACAAGCCTAAAATTTGTCCGAATTAGCTTGGTGATAACGGATGGGTTTGTAAGCTGAAAGAATGTGCACTTGCTCGAAATAGTCAAAACAATTATACAGGCTTAGGCAATAGGTACTAGTAGTTTAATAGGCAGTAATAGAAAACGACTTTTTGTCGATAACCTCATTTCACCTTGCGGCATAGAGGCTAGTGCTTTATACGCTTACGTCTGGTGGGACAATGGTCAACTTGCTCCGGAATTGGGTTACAAAGTTGGAGCGCGGTTTTTGTGCTTACGCAGCAACCATTGTTTGAGATGAGTATCATGATGATGTGTTGACCTTGTTATTCTATTTCTTTGGTGCGCGGTTCTGAGTAGAGCACAGTTAATTTGGTACCCAAGTGTAAATGATCTCATCGATCCCGATTCCAATCGCCAAGGCTGCGGAAAAATTCCAGTCCCGAACCGAGGACTTGCTTAGAGCCTAGCGCTCTCCCAACTGCGCTACCCGAGCTAAGTAACTATTTTCAGATAACAAATATAGGAACAATAAAGCTGCTTGGAATATGTAATTTAATATAAACAACTTAGTTTTTAAAAATAATCAGGTAGCCAAATAAGTTCGTGCGTTTTTTGATGGTAAAATATAAATATTTATTAAGAAACGATAATACACTGTTATTCATCTAAGTAATTATCATCACACTCAATGACCTTTCGCCAAGGTGACATCAATTTTTGTATGCCGGTACTGTAGACTGTGGATTTTGAATAAAAACATTGACGGACTGCATTTATTACATCAACGCGAGTTTTGAATTGCTTATGCCTCATACAGTTGTCAAAAAACAAAAAAGGTGGTAATCACTTGTTACCACCTTTTTTGTTTTGCGAAATGTCAAGAGAATATGGAGGGTGTGGTAGCGTTTCCCAAACAAGTTCGTGCATTTTTTCCCGGGTTACTCCTGCGGTATGCGGTCTGGCGTTATCCTGTAAGAATACCACCTTCTTTCGATTGATCAAAGAAGGCTGTATTTCGATGAGTGCTGCTTGTACTCGCTGAAGCTGTTTACAATACAAGTTAGCAGTGATTGTTGGACAGGTTTCCAAAAACTCATAATGGACAATTCCGGTTCCTGCCCACCAAACACACAATAAAATCTTGTTTGGGTGCAAGGAAGCCCTGGGAGTGTGTGGTACCGAATCAATAGACGACAACGAATGATACGAAAGCTTAGAATTTGACTACAATATTCACTCTTCGTCGCAGGTTAACAACCGATCAAGAAAAGGTTCATTATCGTTGCATGATATGTTTGCCGAAGAAATGGTAAGAAAACTTAATTTGTTATCATTTGACAATTCATGTGGGATCCATTTGATTAACTTTTACGTCTGTCCTAGCTGATGAAGGTGCAAACGAATGGTTTCATTACTCACATTAAACCTTTCTGCAAGCTCTAAGCACGTTATCCTGATCTTCCATCTCCCAGAGCGTGCTTCATCGGTCAAGCTGAGATCTCCCGAAGAAAATTTCTTGAACCACTTCTGTGATGTTCGATTCCTTACGGCATCATCTCCGAATGCAATCCATACTTTTCGCGCCGCCATGGCAGCTTTGGTATCGAAGTTTGTTCTCATAGAGGAAATAACCTCGAATTAAATTATTATTCGATGCCATTTTCAACTATTTAAAACTAGAAATTAAACAATTCTCACCAAATGTGTATGTATCCGATAAAGAAGGATTCATACTAAAGTAGATGACAGATAACAAGCAAGTGCTATCGATCAACAACGTAAAAAATATTCATGGCACTCTGCTGTATACAAAAACCGCACGAACTTATTTGATTACCTGATAACTCGCTGTAAGTTGGCTCCTCTGCAATGAACACATTCTTCTAATCTTATAACAAAATTTTGCGTTACTCGTTGTAGTAACTGCTGATGGATGGTTCTTGTGTTTTCCGTGGTGCGGGTTTTTTTAGATCTTCAACTGTTTGAGCAGGTGTACTTTGGAATACCTTAAAGTTAAGGTAACCCCATAATACAGTTAAACCAGGCGAACGTGCTGGAGAAGGGATATCACCAGACCTTGATTTTAAGCTTTCTGGAAACATTTCTTCTAAAATGAACATAGTTTGTGTTGCAGTTAGCACAAAAGTTCGGAATCACACTACCTCTAATGCGAAGATGGTTCATTCACTTCCAAATTATATCCCATTTCGGAATCCTTCGGTGCGCCTCCAAAATTTCGTTGCGTGTGCACAATGGACTCTGCCCGAAGGAAATTTTCGACAGCAAACAATCGTTGGTTTATTGCAAAATGCGCAATAACACTTAAAATTGCACACTTTAAGGAAGATAATGACGTACCAAGGTCGTATATTAATCGCATATTTTTTCGGCCTACTAAAAACCACTAATAGGTACCTATTGCCTAACCCTGTACCTCGAAAGATATGGGGAAACGTTTGTTTTATTTCTATGGGCGCCACCTGATGTGTCTACCGGTGATGTACTGAGGGAATTACCAGGAAAACTTTTCCTCGGCGACACCTCAAACTTTATTTTACAATATGCCTAACTTACTTATCAGGTACATATAAAACTGGCAGTAATTTACGTATGAAATGATACGCAAATCCAGGTAGTCAATCACCGGGGATGATCGTATATCCTATCTGGGACTGAGGGCAAGTTTATGGCTAATAGTTTGCCAGGAATGCGAACTTCGTGAAAATGCGACCAAAAATGATCAGCCTCAAGAGTAACGGTGGCTAAAATTGCATTCATTTTCACCCGATGTAATGGTAGGTTTTTCCCAGGGCTGCGTCAGAACAGAATTTCGGCGGGATGTTTGATACTAGGATGATACGGAGGTTGTTTTGAAGGAATCGAAACAAAAGTCCCCAGTACTCAAGTAGACGTAACTGGAGATTCAGATTAATTAGATGGTCGCGATTTATTATAATTGGCACTGTAGAACTTTCCACAACAGCGACTTTTACGGGACAGCAACAGTCACCTTATGCTCATCCTTTTTGCTTGCAATCAATTGCCCGACTGTATCGCGCTCCCCTCACTGAGCTTGAGCCGAGACGAATTTCGCGCTTTCGTCGCTTCTTCAGCACTTTGATAAAAAGCAACGGCTGCTTAGCGAAATATAACTATAAAAATTATAAAATAAGGATTATCTTAAATAAATCGCGTCCAGACAGGATGAGTTTTCCTTATAGACATGTAGGTATGGATATCCTACAAACTATTTTTAGATGATAGAAAAAACTACAGACTTATGAATTTTATATAAAACTACCGGTGTTTTCTTTTAAGGAAGTTGACTGTTAGATATTTTACAATAACTAATTGTTCTGTTTTCCACTGATCTATTATCTGTTGTTTATATCTGTGATACGAGGTATATAAAGAAGTCCATAACGCCCAAGGGCGTAATGATTACGCCCACCCTTTAGCCCCGTGGCTATATGGATTACTTCTCAAGTTGTTTAAACTTTCCAATTTATTTACATATTGAAAGTGGAAAATCTAGCGTTATATGCACCACGGGCATTACTTTATGTTTATACATCTTGGGCGATATATACAACCTCGGGCCACGGGTCTTCAGGATTTGAAACTTAATGCCCTTGGTACATAAATAATTATTACTTTTCTTTAGCCTTATCTATTTTTTATTACTTCTCGCGTCTAAAAGATGAAAAGAGTATTGGGATCGTGGAAGGGTCACTTTCCGAGATTTATTCAGATCTTCAAGTTTCAGGGTTTCTGGATAACGAAACACATATTTTCTAAATTCCGTCTCTCTGTCTGTTCGCCTTTATGCGGTATAGCTAAAAAACTACTTGTCGAAGAAAGACTATAGTTTGCATGCGGTTTGGATGTCTACCTGGAGCGAAACGGAATATACATTTGATATATATTGATACGGTATTAAAATGGCAAAGTACTTTAAATAAAATATAATTTTAATATTCAGCTTAATGATAATACAAATAAAAAGGATATTAAGTCCAGCCGCATGGTTTTATCATTAAAAATTCTATTTTAAAGAGTGGAATCGACAGTTTTTTCAGCAAATTTGATTGTCCATTACTGAAACAAAGATCAGTCAGAAAGAATCATAGTTGTTAATTCAATTGCATGTGAAATTGTAAATGATACCAACTAATTGTCCATTAGTTGATTGCAAATATAACGCAAATTTGGTTGATGACAGTAATTTTTGAAGTAAGTTGTATATTAGTCAGTTTTTATCTGCAAACGTAACTGCTATTAGAAAGGATAAAACATAAGTTTGCTTCTTACATATTTGTTACATAAAAATAATTGGAGACAGGCACAATTTGAGAACAAGTTAACCTAAAATATGACATGTTTAGCTAAATGTCGCAATGGTTGAAAAGTAGGAATCTGTAATTTTTTTATATTTGATTTTCAAGGTTTTCAAGAACATAAATAAATAACTATAATAAATTGTGTGTGTAAAAAATGACACCTCCTTTAAAATTAAGCTGAAGGTATAAATATTCAATTATATTAAAAATAAATGCTAATATTTGCCAGAAAAAGTGTTGTGTATAAAAGCCTAAGAAGTTTTGACTAAGAAATATGAAGATGTTGGTGGTATTCGTGTAGCATAACTAGCAGGCGTTACTGACTACGATGGAAAACAGTCCAACTCAATATATGCAAGTCCCTTATGTCAATTAAGATAAATTGTGCTCGAAGATAGAAAACCCAAAATGTAAGTGAAAAACAAAGATAATATTAAAAATTCCAGATCTGAGTGAACATATGAAATTTAAATGCACACAAGTACCGATTAAATCATTTTAAAATTAAATAATGTACAGTCGTGTGCAAATAAATCTGGGACAGTGTTTTTTTCACATGCAGATTCAGTTAAGAATTGAAGAATATCTCCATGGATTTCCTGCTATCAGAAAGAGTTACATTAAACTTTAACTTAAAGCTTTAATCCGTAACTCTCTCTGATAGAGAAAATCCATGGAGATATTCTTCAAATTCTTAACTGAATCTGCATGTGAAAAAACCACTGTCCCAGATTTATTTGCACACGACTGTACATTATAAATAAATTAAAGACCAGCGAAGTTAACAGTGTTTAGACAAAAAGGTTAATAAATCAATTTAAAAATAAACCTTAAATTAAGCTAAACATACAGTACTACTTATTTAAAATTGAATTTAAAACAAAATTTACTAACGATAATTGGATTAAACCTATAAACATTCAAAAAAATATAGATTCATAATAAATAAATGTTACTTTCCTCATATTTAGTGTTACGTGTTTTATTTGTGTATGTCTTAATTAAGTTTCTGCAGTAACGCAGCGAGATTGAGAGTCGAACAATTGATTTGCTGTGGACCAAGACAGAAAAGAGAAAATTCATATCAATAACATTAAACTAAAGGGCGAGCACCTTAAAAAATTAAATTCTCTGTATTTTTTTTTAACTCGAGGACTATTAGTTTAGTAAAAGTAATATTTTGCACACGGCTCAGGTTTTTACACTCGACGAAAATAGGTGCATTTTGGATTCAACAGATAGAGAGTGAACGCCTAAGAAGATTAAATATTTTTTCCTTTTGATATTAGTTTCAAAACTTCCACTTACTAGAAGTTTTGTTTAAAGATTTCTTTTTAATTGAGTGTATAACAAATAGTAAAAGCTATAAGATAATTTTATGCTTAAAGCTATTCTTTTCTTTAGTTTTTACTTCCCTTCTGTAACAGACGAAGACTCTGTCATAATTATAGAAAATTATCGTCCGGGATTCCTTCAGATCTTTATATTTCAGGATCTTCAGAATGACGAGAAACAGGTTTTCTTAATTTTCTGCCCGTCTGTCTGCCCGTATGTGTCCGCCTGAGACCTGAGGGATAGCTCAAAAACGATTTGTTGTAGGTAGTCGATATTATGCACATGGATTAAATATCTACCCAGTATAAAACCCAATACACTTTCGGTAAGATATTTATAGAGCGAGCATTTTAAGAAATTAGGTCTGGTTTTGCTTTAACGGAGGAATATAAGCAAGTTATAAATTGCACATAGCTCGGGCTTTACCATTGATGGTAGCGTGACCCAGCAGGTACAGGGTAAATGTTGGTAAAGAAGCAAAAATGGGTAACGATAAGCTAATTTTATATATAAGGATGGGGCCATTATTATATATAACAGCAATAAGGTAACATGAACAACAAAATAGAATGCTTAATATGTTTTTCGGACTTTTTCCGCTGTCTAGGGTGCAAATCACACTATCATAATAGACCACTGCCAAAAAATGACATTCAGAGAACAACCAGAATGCTTGAGTAAGAAAGAGATGACCATACAACAAAATTATTTTAGGAGGCACAATTAGTTGACATATGTCATAATTAAGGTGAGCGTCAAGCCTGCTCGTATATTTGTCACTATGTTTATCTCTTTCTTACTCAAGCAATATGTGTTATTTTCTTGTTCATGTTATCTCATTGCTGTTATATACTATAATTGTGGCCCCATCGGAATATACAGTGTCCGCCAAAAAGTCGGCATAAAAACCTATTTAGCCCCGATTTTTACTTGTTTAGAAAATGGAGCTTTTCGAAATTGTCAAAATCTGAAAAGTGTTATTTTTCGGAAATTAAGTAATATTTCAATGAAGTTTTTTTAGAGTGTGTTATTTTTAGCTAACTAAACAATCGCAAGGCCAGAAAACCCTTAATTTTTTTTGACTTTAGCTAAATAGATATTTATGTATTTAGTGTGTAAAGAGAGCCATTTTGGTATGAGGATGCGAGTTTCGTGCCGAGCGGTAGCGAGGCGCGAAAAAGCAACCGAATACCAAAATGGCTCTTTACACTCGAAATACATACAAAATTTTTTCTACGGTCCTAAATAAATGACAAAATTGTTAAATAATTGAAATTTTGATTCACACCATTTGATGAAGTCGTTGTACCGCCGTTCATAAAGGCCGCGCAATTTGGCCGGCAACAACTCGTTGGTTGCTGTCTGGGTCGCTTCAAATACTTCAGGCGGGGTGCAATTACCTTCAGATTCCATCTTCAACTTCACAAAAACTCAGAAACTCAATAAATCTGTTGCGTGATGATGGACGCACCGTAATGCAATTGTCAATAATTTTAGCCAGTTCCAGAAAAATGACGAATTAAATTAATAATCAGGTTAGCCATGGCGATGCGTAAAGTAAAATGAAGTGACGCGATTATTTCATTAAGACATTGTTTACATGGTTGCGATGCTAAAATGGTTACTAGGGAAAAAATGTGTGAATCGCTTACTTTTCGCATTGACAGTGAGCTCTTAATAGTCAGTTTTAGAGGTGACCGTAGAAAAAATTAATTTTTCAATTTTTAAAATATTTTTTAGAATTTCATATACAAAGACTTAATATTAAAGTTTTTTTTTTATGTGAACACTTTAAAGAATTATAATTGGTGAATATAATTTAAAATGTTAATTACTTTATTATTTACCGAAAAGTAGTATGTTTGCATAATTTTTACGTTTTCTATGCAAGGCGCTTCTTAGGAGAAAAATTTTTCAATTTCAATTAATATCTATTTAAATGGCTTCAAGAAACTCTAATCTAACCCTGTTAATGAATTACTGTTACAAAAATACTGTGAATGTTCCTTTACAGTTGTGGAAATAAGGAGATTTTTTTATCCAATTGCATGTTCTAAACAATTTCCTCATTTAGACAACTGTAAAAGAACATTTACAGGATTTTTGAAACAGTAATTCATTAACAGGGCCAGATTAGAATTTCTTGAAGCAATATTAATTAGAATTGAAAAATAATTCTCCTAAAAAGCACCTTGCATAGAAAACGTAAAAATTATGCAAACATACTACTTTTCGGTAAATAATAAAAAATGTAAAAAAGTAATTAACATTTTATAATATATTCACCAATTATAATTCTTTAAACTTTAATATTAAGTCTTTCTATGTGAAATTTTCAAAAATATTTTAAAAATTGAAAAATTAATTTTTAGCTAAAGTCAGAAAAAATTAAGGGTTTTCTGGCCTTGCGATTGTTTAGTTAGCTAAAAATAACACACTCTAAAAAAAGCTCATTGAAATATTGCTTAATTTCCGAAAAATAGCACTTTCTGGATTTTGACAATTTCGAAAAACTCCAGTTTCTAAATAAGTAAAAATCACTCGGTATACAGGGTGATTCAAATTTGAGGCTAACCATGGGAATTTCGAAAACGGTAAGAGTTAGAGGGGTGGTTTAAATTCGGCAAAGTTGCGCAATTTAGTGCACAACAAAATGCTGCTGAGAAACCAAGCAAATTTTATTTCGCTTTCGAGATTTTTGAAAAAATTCAAAAGTTGTCATATTCGTTTTTATTTATATTAAGATATTCAAAAATTAACAATACATTCTTTAGTCAACTTTTACCGGCCTACCAGATGACGGTGACGGATTTCTAATACGACGTTTCGTCTTCTGCCAACCATCATCAACTTTGTTTTTCTTGCAGCCGCCATCTTAGATTTTTAAACCACTGAATAGAGTTTTTTAGGGATTTCAAAAATGTATAACTTACTTACCTTATACCAAACAATTAGGCTAATATTCTCAAAAAACGGAAATTATTCTTAAAACGCGTACTTTTGAGTTATAAGTAACCTACATTTGAAAACAAACAACCAGGAATAATAATTAAAGGAAAAAAACTTAACAATAAATCAAGATTATAATAGGTGTTCAAAAGGAAAACCATTTTGCTGCACACACATATGAGCTCTTTTGATAACACTACGTATTGGTAGTTGAATACTTCTTCGGGGAATAATTTGACAGGCAGTTATAAAACTGTTGCGAAGTTCTCCGATGTTTTCGTAGCGTTTCTTATAAATGGTATTTTTCAATGATCCCCATAAAAAAAGGTCTAACGGAGTAAGGTCCGGACTACGTGCGGGTTATTCGATAACCCCTCTGTTATCTATCCATGCATTCGGAAATATTTCATTTAAATAATTACGAACTTAAACACCGTTATGTGGTGGGGCACTATCTTGTTTCCACCAAAGTTGTCTTGATTCGTTAAGTGGAATTTCATCCAAAAATCCCAGCATTTGTGCTCTTAAGAACTGTAGGTAGTTATTTGCATTCAGAGTATCCACATAAAGGAAAGGGATTTTCAGTTGCCCATACGTGTTCATTATTGCGATTAAAAACGCCTAAACTGGAAAAGCGACATTCATCAGTCCAAATTATTTTTTCAACAAAATTCTCATCGCGATTTGTTTGATCAAGTAACCAATTGCAATAATTAAGCCGCCTCTGGCTATCACCGGGATGTAAAGCTTGACTTGTATGTATTCTATAGGGTTTAAAATTTGATAGATTAATCAGTGTTCTCCAGACTGTTGTTTGCGGAATATTCAAATTAGCAGATATTTCTCTAGTAGAAATGGATGGGTTTTCGTTTACCTGATATTCACTAATGAATTGATTTATGGCAAAAACATAAAAAAGGACTTACTGCATGAAGAATTGCCACCCGATTTGCTAAAGGGATCCTACTCCCGTATTTGGGTCTTGGTGCATTAACTTGTCCATATTTTGATAAATTTCGGTGAAGTCTTAAGAAATAATTTTCGTTCGGCTGATTCCTTTCAGGGTACATTTCAAAATAAGCATTTGCTGAATCGCTTTTCGTCGTACCTAACTATTCTAGTCACACCCTAACGCTCTTGACAACAAAACACAATTAAAATGACTGTAGCAGCCATATTAAATAAAATAAAGAACAATAATTTAATTCAAAGGTATCTTGATAATAAAAAACAATATCTACACTTCTACGGTGCAGTGGTATCTAGATCGTTTTTGTTTGATTCAATATTAATTTTCGTTTTTAGTGAATATTGGCCTAATTCTTTGATATAAGATAGGTAAGTTATACATTTTTGAAATCCAAAAAAAAACTCTATTCAGTGATCTAAAAATTTAAGAAAAAACAAAGTTGATGATGGTTGGCAGAAGACGAAACGTAGTATTAAAAATCCGTTACCTCCATTTTGTAGACCGGTAAAAGTTGCCTTAAGGATGTATTGTCAATTTTTGAATATCTTTGTAAATAAGATCAAGAAAAAATAAAAACGGATATGACAAATTTTGAATTTTTAAAAAATCTCGAAAACGAAATAAAATTTTCTTGGCTTCTCGGCAGCATATTGTTGAGCACTAAATTGCGCAACTTCGCCAAATCTAAACCACGCTTCTAACTCTTACCGTTTTCGAAATCCCCATGGTTAGCCTCGAATTTGAATCACTATATGATAGGGGCTAAATAGGTTTTAGACAAGCACAAATTATTGACGTAAAAAGTTTTTTTGAAAAATCAAAAATAATTTTTTTTCCATATTATGCCGACTTTTTGGCGAACACTGTATAATATTATATAATCAAGCTGCGAGCGCATATGGAAGGCGTTCTTTTGTAGCCGAACGGGACTGCTGAAAAGCGTTGACACCGCTTTCGCTTTCGCTTCTTCGATCTCACCACCTGCACTAATTTTGTATTAGTAAATTGATGTAATTCGCAATGCTAATTGTTTCCTTTCATTGTTTTTGTATTATTAGGAACAGTAAAATATTTTTACTTCTAGCTTCCTTCCAGTTTTAAAAATGTTTATTTGTAAAACTTCCACTTGGAAGAGAAGCTCTGAGTAAACCCTTTATTTATTTAGTTGTCTTTGAATTATGATATAAATGGTGTGGTTTGAATACGTAGAAGTCGTAAGTCTGTTTAAAGTAATATAAAGTTTCCTAGAACAATACAGAGATTTTATAAAGCTCTTTTTTTGTTTTAGATATGAATTTTTTAACAACCTCATGCAATTTATGCTCTAATTCGATAATTAAAAGCTAGATGACAATAAAATTTAGCATTTTTATTAAATGTTAACTAATCTAAAAAATAGTTCTTTATTTTTTAAGTTAAAATATAAAGACATTAAATACAGTTCAGGAAAACCAAGAGAGTTTATTGTTTATTGCTTTGCATTAAGCAAGTCCTCGATTCGAATCCCGCGAGGGCCGGATTTTTCCGTAGCCTTACGATTTGAACCGGTCTCGGTGAGACCATTCACAGTTAGGCACCAAATGAACTGTGCTCTACTCAGAACCACAAACCTAAGAGATAGAGTAACAAGTTCAACATGACACACACACACACACACACACACACATACACGTACTGCGTAGACTGTGACATCCCCATCTACACCATGGAAAGTGGCCACAACGGTTTTATCGGTAGTAAAAGACACACAATTAAGTGATATAATTGTGGTTTTAATACACACTCTGATACACAGCAAATTAAGTCGATTGTGAAAATGACATCCGAGGTCACTAATACGGTGCAGCCAGGAATGTGTAAGTTGATGTCACAATTATAGGACACTTAAATTGTGTAAAAGCGATGTCTCAGTCTTAGTAAACCGAGAAGCTGTGTAACGGAGGTCATAATCATAAGAAATAGGCAAGATTTGTGCAAAATATGACACAAGTATACCGGGTATGCTAAGCTGAAAGGTCATCATTAGAATGTTTGAAATGACAAAAACCTCAGTTGTACATTTATGCAGACAGTTACAGATGATTTTCTTTTCATCGAGAAACTGATGACCTCATAAATGCATCTATATAACCGAAATTATTCAGTTTCTTTGTTCTTTTAACAGTAGAAATAGGGTTAAATTCTATAAGATAATTATTTTAAATGACCTCGTTAAGATAAATTACGTATGTTTGAGACCTTATACAAAAATTTAATTTTTAAAAGTGAACATAGGGAAATAGCAATCGTATACCGGGTGACAATGAGACTAGGGCCATGCTTATATCTTCTTTATTTATGAATAGACTTGGATAAAATTTTATACCAAGATACTAGACAGAATTTCTGATTGGCCGATAGATATAGTCAAAATGGCTGACTTCCGGTTTTACCGGAAATGAGAATACCTTTAATTTTTTAAATGAAACACCCTGTATATTTTAAGTTTTTTTAATCTACGAGTCAAATTACATATAATAGTCTTGTCAAATTTCAATTTTTTTAAACAAAAAAATAATTTTTTGATTTTTATTTTTTACCATGGAAGGCCTTGACTTGGAAAAATTTATTCTAATTGACTCTAGCAACTCTTAATAATAGCTATTTTATCAATAAGGTCAATAACAAACCTATAATAAATGAATATAGTTTGCTAAACTCGTTTTTTAAGAAAAAGACACTTTTTTTAAATCACACCTACTAAGGGCCATCTTGCTATTAGATAGAAAATGCAATTGCCAATCTAACGATATGCATTATGCACTACTATCTGAAACTAAAAATTAATTAATCAATTATTCTTTAAAATATTTTTATGTAATAACTAATAATACCTAAGCAAATTTGGCAACACTGTTGTATGTAATTTGAGTCGTAGATTCAGAAAAACACAAAATATACAGGGTATTCCATTTAAAAAATCAAAGTTGGTATCATTTCCGGTAAAACCGAAAGTTAGCCATTTTGACTATATCTATGGGCCAATCAGAAATTATGTATAGTATCTTGGTATAAAATTGTATCCAAATCCATTCATTAATAGAGAAGATATAAGCATGGCCCTAGTCTCATTGTCACCCGGTATATTATGCAGATTCCTGCTTGCCGCTTGAATTGATAGGATTGATAGTGGTATCAATCGAAAGAGAAAAAATGCGCTTAATTTTATACTACTTTACTTGAATTTGTTGCTTCTGTAAGATAGAAACAGCTTAAAACTGTAATAAATATTGTGCATTTTATTCACAAAAAAAAGCAGAACAGCCATGATCAAATTTGTTTCTGCCAAAATTAATGTTATTTTCTGTTAGTTATTAATTCACATATTTAACTAATTACTATGAATAATGTTGAGTATTCTAATGAATATTTGGGAATATCTAAATTTTAAAATTAACATTTTTATGCACAATTTACATTATTCAATAAATTTTTAATACTAAACGATGCGGAAATTTATTCTCTTTAATTTAGTACCACTACCATTTTTTTCCACAAAAATGGTGACCAGGTATATGCATAACCGTGAACCGGTATACGATTTCCCATGCTAGGTCCCTATGTTCGCACCTTAAGTGAAACACTCGGTAGATTGTTTGTCACCAAAGATTTTTTTCGCTTTTTCAACAATATGTCACTTCAAGAACGAGGTAACTAATATGCAACTACTATGCATTTATGATGTCTCCGAGACTAGAAAATTCTCGATCTCGTCTCATCTTCTCTCGAAATTCAAGATCGAGACATATATTTTTCGATCTCTGAATTTTCGAGACGAGATTAATCAAATTCTCGAATATTCAAGACGAGATTAAAAACATTCTCATCTCGACAGATTTTCAATAATATTTTTAAAACCAATATAAAAATGTAATAGAATCGGCCTGTTAGTGGTAGTGCCACCGAAATTCGAGATCGAGATTGGCATCTATCGATCTGAAATATTCTAGAAAAGCGAGATTAATCGAATTCTCGAATATTTGAGACCAGATTAACTAAATTCTAGGTATCGACAGTTTTTCAGTAGTACGAGTATTTTTTAAACCCCCATAACCAAATCGAACAGTTATAGGACTTTCTTTTAGTTTTTACTTCCCTCCTCTAAGAGACAAAGGAGTAGCTATTGTAATCGCAAAAAAATCACCCTTCGATGTTTTTCCAAATCTTCACGTTTCAGGGCTTAGAGATGACGAAAAACAGGTTTTCTCAATTCCGACTGTCGGCCTGCCTGTCTGTTGCCCGTATACCTCAAAAACAAAATGTATACAAGGTGAGCACTTTAAAAAATTAAATTCTGTCTATTTTTGCTGTAACATCAAGAACCACTACTTAAATGAAAGTAATATTTTTACATAGCTCAGGTTTTTACCCTTGCCGAAAAAGGGCAAATTTTGAACCCAACATATATAGGGTGAACACCTTAACCAAATAAAATTTGGTTTATTTGTTTTAACTCAGAAACAGATAAGAGTAATTTGCACATAGCTCAGGCTTCGCCCTTGACAAAAATGAGACCCAACAGATTCTTTGCTCAAAGAAGAGTGCTACCTGAAGCTTACAACTTTGTTATAGAAACTCTGCATAAAACTTCTGCAGATATAAATTTTACAAATATAAAGGTTTGGCTAAAAAAGTTTGATGTTTTAATTTTGCTGGAGAGCTATGAATTATACCAATTAATTTCTGCCTATCAGTTAGCAAATAAAATGAAATTTTTATTCTTATGTGGTTTTATTAGAAAGTAGAAAAAATACCTATATTTAAACAAATAAAACATTTCTGTAGTACAAAATAACGACCCTACATATAAAAATAGGTATCTCATACATATTAGAAAGTGGTATACAGTGGGTCCTAAGCAACACAAAGTATGGGTGATTTTCTAATAGATATTAATTAATTGATTGAAAGCAAATTTTTAAAAAGAATTCGGTACATCTGGACTTTACTCATGTCAACATAGTAAGGCAATTGTTTTAATAAGGTTGCCGGAAAAAAATAATTTAATAATTTATTAAACTTGAGTTACGTTTGAAAAGATTATTTCAACCTGTTTACTGGTTTTTGGCAAGGGAAAACACCATTATTACTTGACTAATCATCGGTAACAAGCGAAAAAGTAATTAGTAATTATATGTGGTTAATAATCACAGCATATTTATAATATAATAATAATAATAATATATACAGTCAGACCTCGCCGTTCGCGACTTTGCGGTTCGCTGATTTGATTTTAAGCGGGGCACCCTTGTGCTCCCTTTTCTTTGCCGTTCGCGGATATTTGCTTTGCCGTTCGCGGATGGAATTGCCAACGTTAACTGTTTCAACTTTCACACACTAACGGCCGGTCTTGTGAAGGCCGCTAATCTAAAGTTAACTTTAATTCGCTGTTAAAATAAACAAAAGCTCATAGAAGTTTGTTTACTAATGAATAATATGTCATAAGCGCCAACGTTTTGATGAGCTTTTGTTTATTTTAACAGCGATTTAAAGTTAACGTCAGGTTAGTGACCTTCATAAGAACGGCCGTAAGTAAATAAAGCAGACGTATGCGCTTTATATCAAGAACACCTAAATAACATTATTTATCACGAACTTGTAAACACACTTATCGAGCCTATTTCTTTGAATCTCTTATTACCAAATCGAACCTGAAATAAATTGTACAATTATAACTTGAATAAACAAATGGACATTCAAGCTCTAGATTCAAGTGGCAGACTTATGTTACGTATGGAATTTTAATTCAAACTTGACTGTCTTCTCGAGCGTTTATGCCGAAAATTCAATTGAGTTTAATTTTTAAAACACCGAAAACCATGTCGTCAAAGCGTAAAGTTTCTGCTTCAGATTTGCCAGACAAAAAACGCAGCAAAGTTTTGGGTTTTTGAGATTGCATAGTATAAATAAATCTAGTTAATGGAACCTAACCCCGTATTTATCATTTATGCGTTTACTTGCGCATCGCGGTTTTGCGCATCGCGGCATTCTTCTGGAACGTAACCCCCGCGAACGGCGAGGTCGGACTGTATTTATTTTCTCAACAGGCATAGTCGCATAGTTCCCAATTACAAAACAAAATTATAAATATTATACACCAAGTAGAAAGATGATGAGCTCACGAGCACGTAGTGCGAGTGAGATCATATCTTTGAGTTAATAAATGTTTAATACACGTAGCGTATATATGTTTTCATTCAAATTTGACGAAATTTTGAATAAAAAATTTAAACATATTCAAATTAATATATAAATTTGCCCATTCATCGTCGATTTGATCTAAATTGTAGTAATTATATATTACACACTAAAAATAGAAAGAATAATTGAATGTAAATATTTGTAGAAATCATAAAAATATGTTGTTCTGCATTGAAACGTTTTTAATTCTCTAGTGAATTAAACTTTTTTCATTCTCTAGTGAATGTAAACACTTTTATTTCTCTTGTGAATCATATATTGTTTATGAAGGTTGTTATGGAGTTAATAATGTCACTTTAAACTGTCAAAATTGAATAATAGTTATTTACTATACAAGTGGGATAACAGCATGATGCATTATCACACATGTATTGTACAAAATTTTATCTACGACTGCCTAAAATTGAAAAAAGTGCATTAAGAGAAATGTCAGATCTGTCATTTTCAAAAATATTTTAGTAGGCAAATGTCATTATGTCATTCATTTGACACTATTATAAGTCATTACACAACTCAGTTGCGTAATGAAACCATTACGCAACTGAGTTGTGTAATGACTTTATTACGTAACTGAAATAGTGTCAAATGAGTGACGTAATGAGTAACTTATCCCATTGGAGTAGATAAAATAAATTATCTTACTAATATTTGTACCGATCTCAGAAAGGGCAAAAAAAAGAAAATCTAAACAATATTGATTTAATTAAAAATAGATTAAGTTAAAACCTACATATTAGAAAGCAAAGAACAGCAAAAACACGACTTGACATTTGAGTAGGGTGACCACTGACCACCTCTCAGGGTTTCACCCATAGTCTTATTACGGTTTCAACGCCAGATCTCCGGGCTCCGGGTTTTGTTATAATTTCTCGGGGTTATGCTAATTTTGTAATAATGTCTTCTAACATTAACTTCACCGTAAGTCGGCTATAATAATAAAAATAAAATCGCCACCATAAATCTCGATCAAGGCGCTAGCGTATAATCTTTAATTTTATTGTAATCAAAGGTATGATACCTATATCTCTTTCTATTTATCTTAATGGTCTGTTTGCGATTTCACAAGCTGCATGTTAGCCTACTTCAGCCGGTAGTTGAGTCAATGCAACTATAGCGAAGGCCCCGTGACCGTCTGTGTTTATGTTTTATTTTGAATACATGCAGATCAAGCAGAAACAAAACAATCCGTGTTCAGTACGGCGCGGCGTACGATGTGGACAAGTATTTCAGTTACACATTTGCCGACCATTAATAGAAATTAATAAAAACATGGTTGTTATTTGCTTGCTTTTTGTTTCTTATAAACATTCTGCATTTGTCATTGAAAAAACCCTTTTTTTAACTTACGAAGGATCTCAGGGTTTGTATACATTGAAAACTGGTCACCCTAGATTTGCCGTATATATGTTACTGCAAAAAGTAAGCATGTCAATAACGATATAATTTACATGCGTAGGTACCTACTTGAATAACAATAAAATCCAACAGACACTTATAAAACTTACCACTTTTTTAATTTTTGGGTTGAAAACAATTTCAGCTTTAAAAAACTGAACATATAGTGTTACTGTTGAT
The DNA here is from genome assembly GCA_940337035.1 of Agriotes lineatus. Taxonomy (NCBI): domain Eukaryota; kingdom Metazoa; phylum Arthropoda; class Insecta; order Coleoptera; family Elateridae; genus Agriotes; species Agriotes lineatus. The sequence continues at coordinate 61,751,402 of OW679200.1, forward strand.
AAGTGTACATTGTTTCAAGGCAATCGCGATTGTAATTAAATAAAGAAAAATACTAGTAAGTGAAATAACTCGTTAAAGAGCAATTTTAGGTATACATACAGAATGATTAAAAAAGAGATATAAATAGTTGCCTCTGTCGCATTACTTTTTTTGTAAATATAGTTTGATGAATAAACGTACAGACGAGTTCAATTTTGCGAACAATGGAATGTTTCATAGAAGATATAAGTAACTACTTATCAACCTAAAAACCACAGAAATTATCAAAATAAATGGCTTATTTATATTTGGTAAGGTATTTTAAATAATACAATTATTGGTTTATTACATTTTCTAAGAAATCATATTGAAGACACTTCAATGGATAACCTTCAATTAGATTTAAAAGTAAAATGTTATTTTCAACAAGATAATGCACTTGGCCATAATGGTGTTTTAGTGAGGCAATATTTGAACAACACATTTGGTAAGTAGTGGGTAGGAACTCATCTCCCTATACCATATCACCTATATCACCGGACATGAGTCCGCACGACGTTTTACTTTTGGGATACCTGAAGGATATTATTTATACAGAAAGGTATGATAACCTCCAGATGATCCAAGACAAAAATAAGCAAGTTTTAAGTGACATTGATTGAAGAAACCTGAGTCGTCTTTCATGCAACACATATATTGTTTTAATAAAATTGTTCAGATTTTAAATTTTTAAATAAATTGTTCAAATTTTTAATTATCATGACTACGTTATCTTGCACGCAAAAAATGGTTTTCTTTCAATATTTAAATTTTGCTGACAGCCTACACTTAACTACTATTTTAATAACTTTTAACTTTAAATTTTACTTTTCAATGACATTTGTAACAGTGTCAACTAATAAAAATTCCATTTTCAAATATCATTTAGATTTAAAAATTTGGAAATTATTTTTAGTACGTAGTTTCAATAACCTTCAATTCAAAAATAAGATTTAAAAATAACTCTTGCTGTTTAATTTTTTAAAATTATTTAAACTTACAAGTAATTTCTAATAAGTGTCAATATTTTAAATTTCCAAATCTAGATTACAATTTATAAAAATTTTATTTTAAAAACACATTTTTATTTATTTTGGGTTTAAAAATAATTTTTAAAATGTATTTAATAGTAATTGCTAGTTGATTCACTTTACGAGTAATTGAAATATAATTTCTAAACTTAACTTCAATATTTTTATTTAAATTTAAGACCTTCTTGAGTTATCTTTAATTTAAAAAGATCTTTTAATTATTAAATACGCGCTAGGGCAGAGAGAAATGGAACAAGTGCTGTAGGAACTACGAACCAAACATCCAGAGAACCCGCCGTACTATATTGCTATTTGATATACGTGATATACGTGATCCTAATAATAACATAACAGCTTCTACTACAAGCGGTTTTTTAGTTCCATCTTAATTCGGTAGTTATAGGTGGCGCCACAAGTCAAATTGTGTAAAGAGGTCACAATAGTTGCTGGATACCATGTGAACTATTGTGGATTATGACTTCACAGATGGCCAAATTCAGAGTTTTGCCTATACGTTATAATTTGACGTAAAGAACAATAAAAACGAAGAAAAAATTACAACATCCAGTGTATGAGGTCACTATACGTGAAGCCGTTACAGTACACGATGATGTACACACAAGAGGTCACTCTCAATACAATACAAACACACACACCCACACACACACCCACACACAGACAGACATTTTTTAAAAACCACTTTTTTGGGTTCCTAGAGTCCCAAAACGGATATTTCTGTGAAAATCTCGATTTCCAAAATTTTCATGATTCCAATACTTCCCTATACCTATGGGTATGGGAAAGTAAAAATGCACATTCAAAAACAGCGATCATTAACATTTTGAAAACAAAAGAAAGATGGTGGTTAAACGATTATGAATAGTGATAGAAAAATTGGAAATTCTACGATTGGTTTATTAATAATTATATAAATATAGTCCTAATTTACTATAGAAACATTGCTGAATATTATTGTTATTATTATTACTTATTTGTTAAGTTATTACCAAGGAAACTGTCTCTTCTGAATAATTTACCTGTAAATTCTATATAGTACATATTACTTTGGTTTTAATTTTATATACTACCATTAGACGTAGAAAACTTTTAAATCTATTGGCTGCAACCGTAACTTTCAAGCGCATTTAATATCTCAATATCTAAATGATCAGTTGTTTTCCTGTTTAAGACACTTACAGATGCTGTAAGTAAAATTTTTAGTTGTCTTTTTGCCTTGCTGTGCAATTGCTAGTTAACATGATGTCTCTGGTAAAAAAAATGGAAAAAATTTAAACAAATTTTACCTCCTCACCTTCCAAATTGCACCCCTAAATCCAATTTTCCAACTTTTCTTCATCAAATAGGGCCTGAATGCCAATTTCCACTTGAAGTACTTCTACATATTAATCAGTTTTTATTTATTAAAAAAAATAAGACAATTTTTCGTTTGTTTATGTATCTAAAGTCTCTAAATGGTGAGCTTTTGCGTACCTAAGAAGTAAGTTACGTATAATTCTTTTATTCACACGACAGGAATATTTGTAAATATTTTTAGTACCTTGTCAGGGACACTTTTTACATAAATTCTTGTTTATATTTTTCCTTACTGTGCCATTGTTATTATAAGTAACTGTTTATAACAATAAAGGATTGGTAACTACAGCATGCCGTAATAAAATGTAGCTGCAGCCAAAAATGTATTACCTAGTTTCTTTAATACTCTGTGAACTGCAATGTCAATGAATCTAAAAATTAAAATTAGGGAATAGGTAAAAGTCAGTTGCTTTCTAATTGCGAAAAACTTGCACCTAATTCACATCCCCCGATATAGGCATGACTGATTGAAATTTCTATGTCACATTTTTCGAACAATTAAACCTCTTCCCGGGTCAAACTATTTTTTGTTCTACTACAGCATGTCTAAACGATGGAGTAATTTTTAAATAAGTAAGAGATCAGAAGCTATAAATTTTATAGAACAAATATTTTTAGACTCTCTAGCTAAATGTCACATTGCCCATAGCTACCTAGCGACAATTAGAAATACATATACGAGACCGCAACATCAATAAATTGTTACCTAAAATGCCAAATGACCAGTATACGAACAAATTTAACATCGACAGAGGAGAAAGGGAGGGGGGTGGGTACACTCTTCAAAACTTTTTGTGACACTTGCAAAGTATGCTAAATACTATAAATTGGGGTTTGATATGAAGCAATATCATGGCGAGAAGTTGAGTCATATTTGTTTCACCGGCGACATTGTTCTAATCACAGAAAATATTCAAGAAGCACAGACAATGTTATGCTTGCTACAAAAAGATTCAGAAGAAGTCGAATTGAAAATACATTTCTCAAAAACCCAGTTTATGACAAACCTAGTTCCAAATGATTGTATAAAAATAAATAACGCGAACATCGAGCAAGTATTTAGATATAAATATCTAAGGCATTGAAAGAGACAACCAGACAGATGAAATTCAAGAAAGAATTGGCCTATCCTGGGCAGCATACGCCAAATTAAGATACAATTTAAATCCGAACTTTCTATTTAATTTAAAAAGAAAGGTTTTCAACTAATGCGTGTTCCTGTCCTCACCTATGGTGCTGAAACTCTAACACTAATGAGAAATAAGACTACAACAACAATATACACAACAAAGAGAAAGATGGAAAGATAAATTTTAGGAATCACCTTAAAAGATAAAAGTCCAATCAAATTATTAGACGCAGAACGGGAGTACAAGACGCTGTTGAAACCATCTTACATCTTAAATGGAGTTGGGCTGGACATGTAGCTGGATGACAGATGGCCGGTGCACTAACAAAATTATTGAATGGCGACCGAGACACGAGGCTGAGTACAGGAACAGAGGAATACCTCCTAGTAGGTGGGCAGGTGACATAGGGAGAGTGGCTGGAAATGGGATAAAAGTAGCCCAGGACAGAAAGAACTGGCAAAATATGAGTGGACAGTAGGCTATTGATGATAATGATTATGATGATGATGATGATAATGATACCAAGCAATGAATAGAAATCAGTACCTGTTTTTTTAACTTTCTTCTTAACTAAATAATAAACGTTTCCTAAAATTGCACAGAATTTTGAAACACAATAGGTTCTGTCGTTATAGTTGCGACTAATCAACGGTGATACCGTAATGTGTGCCAGTAGAAGGTCATGAAAGCAGAATAAAACAAGTACAGGGTTTTTAATTGTAACTGTTAATACTTTGCTACTAATCTGTCAGTTTTGTGAATGTTTGAATGACTTTTGTTGTAAATAAAGACAGTTTTTACATTAATTCTTGTACATATTGGCTGTGACTAACTGTTTAATATAATGATAATTATATATGAATGCTCTATTGTTTTTGTAATTAATCAAAAATTACAGAAGACCATGCTTACCTATGTATTAAGTCTACTAGTACACATAAATGACGTTGTATGCTATAGTTGTAATAACAACAATAGATTTATTAGTTGCGTTTGTAATCTGCAAACTGCAATGTAATAATTGCAACCAGTATAAAAGTACAGACAGATCAATAAGAAAACCAATTAGGGCAGGCTGTGATATGTGTTATACGTCTGGCAGTACTGAAGTGTATTGTCAGTCTATGTCAAATTCGAGATTTGCAGGTTAAGTTTTACGTCAGTCTGTGTCAAACAACAAACAAAACCTAACCTACTAATTTCGAATTTGACATAGACTGACAATACACTTCAATACTGCCAAACGTATAACATATATCACAGCCTGCCCTAATTGGTTTTTTTATTGACCTGTCTGTAATTATAGCAAAATACGTGAAAAGTAGTTGCTTTCCTACAGGAAAAAACCTTGGACCCAGTTCTCGCCTCCCGATTTGGGGAAAAACCGATTCAAATGTTTTTCAACAAGTGAACGTTTCTCAAAGTAGAACTATATTTTTGTTAATATCTCCGCGTGTGAAATAGTTCATGCTTAGTTGTTTCTTTCAAAAAATTATTCTAAAACAAAAGAATTATAGAAATAAAAATACAGAAAGTTAAAGCTACTAAAAATTACTACAGTTCGTTTCAGGGATCTGTTCCTTCCATTTGTTTTTATTTGTTTAGTTACATGTAAGTATATATATTAATTGTTTTTTGGTTTTTTACTTCCTATAGATATGTGTAAGTAGTAAAATAAAACAGCGGCGCAGGAACTACTGTCATTATGGGGGGGCAATTTTTTTTTTTTAGTGTTTTAACATAACTAAGCCCTATGGTCGACTGTTCTACAAACACTTTATTATAGTATTTTTTAACGTCCATAAAGTGCTGCTTTAGTTCATAAAGTCAAGTAAAACAGCCGCCTGTCAATGTCCAATAGTTATTATTAAAATAAATGTAATTTTATTCAAATCAGGAAAGGAGATTATTTTAACTGAAAACTTTGCAAATAATAAAAAGGAATTCACCTTTAATACCTTACGGTAAGAGGTAGTGATTCTTGATATTGATGCAATTAACCTAGAAGCACACTTCGAAACTATCAATTGTTTCAATAGCAACTTGAATTTTCTAATGTGTCTAATATGTGTAATGCAGTCGAACGTAAAGTTTTGCATACAGCTAGTACATAATCAGACCTTATTTGACTCGTCCTCTTTAATGCTACGCTACGCTCGCTCTGCCATAAAATAGACTAGTGCAATAATATCCTACATTATGCACTTGATACATAAATAACTATAATAGTCACAACTAAGCTAAAATGCTTTTTAGTCACGTATTGAATGGTCATAAAGATACAAAACCTGAAAGGTATACTTTATTTTTACTTTCTTTTACTTCGAATAATGTAATCATAATTTTTTGCAAACTGGAGATTTTTGCAGAAATATTCGTTTTCGTGTCTTCTCGTTCAGAAATAGTATATTAAGTATTAAGAACAGTAAGGGCATTTTACCGATAGAAGACAATTGTTTGGAAGAGGAGCGAAGCGACGGCTCCAATTATTGTCTGAGATCGGTAATTCCTTCAGTTTCGTGATGCTTATGACGTTTTTTGCACTATAGAAATGTATTTTTTTCAAACGTCAGTAAAATGTGACATTATACCATAGAATAATACGTTGGTGGCACTGTAAGTTTATATCAAATTCGAGATTAGCAGGCTAACTTCGAATTTTTACTTACCGTTCTAGAACGGTAAATATAACTTACTGATTTGGCAACAAACGCGGTAACTAAGTAAAATCGTTCTATCGTGCAAAAAAGTTGTTTTCGAAGTGATGTCTGTCTATTCGTTTGTGATCATGTCAATTTGTGATCCCAGATGGTTTAATAGATCAGCCTCAATATTTATATCTTATATATCTTATATTTATATTAATATAAATTTGGAGATACTAGACATTTTTGGTTAAAATTGGTAACTGGAGGTGGTACTTTACTCTTATGTTTTTTTGTTTTCCCGGAAAATTTTATAATTGTTTGATAAAAATTAAATTTCATAGAACAAGATTATATATTGTGCAATTATATACAACTTTTGTTCAAAAAGTTTGTAAGAAATACTACAGTTTTTGGAAATATCGCAAAATAAAAGTTTTACAAAAACTTTCTCCAAAACGAATTGGACTAAAAATGTTCAAAACTGTTAGATATTACGTAATTATCTATGACTTTTGTCAAAAAGTATTTTGTTATTATAGTTTTTGAAAAATCGCAAATTGAAATTTTTACAAGCAGTAATAGAAAGTCGTGTGATGACCACACTTCATTTTTTTTCATATGAAAATGCAATCTAGGGAAACCATTGACAACAAGCATTGTCACTAGATTGCATTGTGTTAATTCATCAACTTCTAGTTATTATTCTTGCAATGACGTTAGGTTTCATGTTGACTGGTTGACACCGTAATGAATTTAAATTGTAGTTTTTATAAATTGCAATTGTTTTTAATGCAATACCGACCTTAAAAACCAAATTATAATAGTATATTATATCATGAGGGACTAAAGTGCATCATTAAATCCCGCGAGGGAAATAATCACTCAAGCGATTTAGGCACTTTAGTCCCGTGTGATATACGCTATTTTTGCACTTTTGGGAAAATTATAATTAAGCATTTGAAAAATTTGGAATCTGTCAATTTGGAAACTGACAATTACAATTTTACAGCAGGCCCTGGATAGCCCGAATCAGTTGGCAGTACTGAAGTGTATTATCAATCTGTCAAATTTGAGATTTGCAGGTTAAGTTTTGCGTCAGTGTGTGTCAAATGACAAACAAAACCTAACCTACTAACCTCGTGTGTACATACATTTACCATAGTTACGGTAACATTTTTACTTTAGCCCCTAGGGGCTAAAGTAATTACTTCTAGGGATTAAATGAGCATCTTTAGTCCCTGAAATAAGTGACTAAAGTGCCAACTTTAGTCCTGCAAGTGCAAAAAATCACATTTCAAGTTTATAAGAGCCAAAGCTACAATTTAAAATAAAGAATTGTCAACCTGTCGACATGAAACCAGAAGTTTATGTACCAATACAATGAAGCCTAGTGACAATGCTTGTTATCAATGATTTCCTAAGAATTTTGGCATTTGCATTTCCGTATGAATAAAAAATGGACTCTTCTCCGCTGTCGACCTAAAAATAAAGACGTATTTAACAAATTGTTCGCGTTTTATATCTATACCACCTACAATAGCCCAACGAAATTTAGTATCTCGTATGGACTAATGTGAAAAAACCCTATATACAAATTTTTAAAAACCCCATAGAATATACCAGGGGGGCAAATTGTAGTCTTTGCCCCTCCAATATATTCTATAATGGGGCAATCGCCCCCCTTGCCCCCCTGTTCCTGCGCCCCTGAAATAAAATAACACTGTCGTATTCCACAATAAGTTCCAGATAGTTTTAATCAGTAGATTTATTACTTCCTTTTAATACAATTCTCTGTTGCAACTGTCATTTGTTAATTTATTGGTGTAATGATGCTAGAATTACGTTAGTTGTAACTTTAATCGAAAAATGACTAAAATAGAATTATAGAAATAAATGTGACCTATTAAAATATTACCCTGAACGTATTGTAGCTGTTAGTTTCGTGTAGTATATGTAGTATATACTATAGTATTCATATGTTGCCAATTGAATAAACGTCCAATTGTTTTTCTGTCTTAGAAGAAATACGAAGGACTCTTAAAAATTTTACAATTATTATTATTAAAATTATTATTAAGAATAAATCAAAGCCGATATCGCTTGTCTTAATGCATAGTTATAAAATGATACTCAATTGTTACATTGCGTTATGAGCTGTTGCTTTTATAATCTCTAAACTGCAATGTAATAATTGTAACAAATAGGTATAAAAGTAATAATAGCAAAATACGTGAAAAATAGTTGTTTTCCTGTAAGTATAAATATCTATTGTTATATAAGTTTTGTACTTCCTCTATTATGTGTAGCACCTATAGTATCTAATAAAATAAAATAACACTGTCGTATTCTACAATAAGTTGCAGATAGTTTTAATCAGTAGATTTATTATTTTCTTCAAATGCAGTTCCCTGTTACAACTGCTATTTTTAAATTAATTTGTGTAATAATTCTAGAATTACTTTAGTTGTAACTTTAATCGAAAAATATTAAATATACAAAAATTACTAAAATAAAATTCTAGAAATAAATATGAACTGTTAAAATGTTATTACTCTGAACGCATTGTAGCTATTAGTTTCGTGTTGTACCTATTTTATTATTCATATGTTGCCATTTGAATAAACTCCCAATTATCTTTATGTGTTAGAATAAATTACGAAGGACTCTTGCAAATATTATTGTTATTATTCTTAAAATTATTATTCAGAATAAAACAAAGCCCATTTCACTTGCCTTAATGGATAATGCTAAAATGATAAACAAATATTATCTCGCGTTATAAGCTGTTGCCTTTACCTATAATCTCTAAACTGTCATGTAATAATTGCAACTAATATAAAAGTAATAATAGCAAAATTCGTGAAAAGCAGTTGCTCTCCTACGGAAAAAACTTTGGACCCAGTTCTCGTCTCCCGATTTAGGGGAGAACCGATTCAAATGTTTTGCAACAAGTGAACGTCTCTCAAACTAGAACTAAATTTTTGTTAATATCTCAGCGTGTGAAATAGTTGAGGCGCAGTTTTTTCTTTCAAAAAATGGTTCTAAAACAAAAAAATTATAGTAATAAAAATACACAAAGTGAGAGCTACTAAAAATTACTACAGTACGTTTCAGGGATCTGTTCCTTCCATTTGTTTTTATTGGTTCAGAACAAATTACCTATAAGTATAAATATTAAGTGATTGTTTTTTGGTTTTTACTTCCTATACGTGTACTTAAGTAGTAAAATAAAATAACACTAGTTATCGTATTCCACAATAAGTTGCAGATAGTTTTAATCAGTAAGTAGGTATATTTATTACTTCCTTCTAATACAGTACTCTGTTGCAACTGTTCTTTTTTAATTATCAATTTGTGTAATGATTCTAGAATTACTTTAGTTGTAACTTGAATCGAAAAGTATTAAATATACAAAAATGAGTAAAACAAAATTATAGAAATACATGTAAACTGTCAAAATGTTACTTTGAACGCATTGTAGCTGTTGGTTTCATGTAGTACCTATCTACTAGGTATATTATTCATATGTTGCCAATTGTATAAACGTCCAATTGTCTTTCTGTGTTAGAAGAAACGCGAAGGACTTTTAAAAATTTTATTGTTAATATTTTTAAATCTTTTATTAACAATAAAACAAAACCGAAATCGCTGATCTTAATGGATAATTATAAAATGATACTCAATTGTTATATCGCGTTATGGGATTACAAAAGCAACAGTTTTATAATCCCTAAACTGCAAAGTAATAATTGCAACAAATATTATAAAAGTAATAATAGCAAAATACGTGAAATAAGTATAGGTACCTTGGGCCCAGTTCTTGTCTCCCGATTTGGGAGAAAATTGATTCAAATGTTTTTCAACAAGTGAACGTGTCTCAAACTAGAACTAAAGTACGTTTTTTTCTATAATAACTGTCAAAGTGTTACAATGTTGGTAGATATGTGATTATAACACTAGGAAATTTTTATACCTTTTTCAAAATTATATGGTTATGTGTCAATTTTGAATGTCAAAGTTTCTTAATTTCAACTCTTGACAAATTTCTTTTTCTAACATGGAATCGTCATCATCATCATCAATAAAATCGGATAAAAAAAGAAAACCAAGAAATATTTTAAATGCAAAAATTAAGCAAGCGATATTAAATTATGGCATACCTACTACCTATCTGTCAAAATGACAATCATTTTTTTAGTGGAAAAAAGAACTAAAAATCTATGTACCAACATTATTAAATCTAGAGACCTTGCAGGAATGCAACTTATCCCCTAGAAAGTTGACCTTGAAAATTATTATAAAAAAAATGTACTACTACTTATACTTTTGTTACTAATAGCTCAGCGTGTGAAATAGTTGATGCTTAGTTGTTTCTTTCGAAAAATCATTCTAAAACAAAAGAATGATAGTAATGAAAATGCAGACAATATTAATACTTATTATAGGGACATAATTCTTCTACCTAAAGTGAAAGCAAGAAATAGAAAAATTACTACCTATATCTTGTTTTTATTGGTTCAGAGCCAGTTATATGTAAATATAGATAAGTATTAGTTGTTATCTAATTTTTTACGTCCTTTATGTACTTATATAATAATAAAATAAAATAACACTGTCGTGTTCCACAATAAGTTGCAGATAGCTTTAATCAATAGATTTATTACTTCCTTCTAATAGAATTTTCTTTTGCAACTGTTTTTTAAACTAATTTGTGTAATGATTCTAGAATTATTTTAATTGTAACCTTAATCGAAAAGCATTAAATATGCAAAAATTACTATAAAATAAAATTCTAGAAATAAATGTGAACTGTCAAATTGTTACTCTGAAACTAATTATTATAGATGTTAGTTTCGTGTAGTAGTATCTACCTACTATATTTTTCATATGTTGCTAATTGTATAAAAGTCCAATTGTCTTTCTGTGTCAGAAAAAAGGCGAAAGACTCTTGGAAATATTATTGTTATTGTTATTAAAAATATAATTAAGAATAATTCAAATTCGATATGGGTTGGCTTAACTGATAATTATAAAATGATACTCAATTGTTATCTGGCGTGATGAGCTGTTGCTTTTATAATCTCTAAACTGTAATGTAGTCTAGTAAATGCAACAAATATAAAAGTTATAATAGCAAAATACGTGAAAAGTAGTTGCACTCAGTTCTCGTCTCCCGATTTGAGAAAAACTGATTTAAATGTCTGCAATTTCATATTTCAATTTACACTCTCGCCTGTTTTTGAACAAGTGGCGGTATGCCAAACTTGTTATATTTCAGTGTATGAAATAATCGATGCTTGGTTGTTTTTTTCAAGAAATGGTTTGAAAACAAATGAAATGCAATACTTACCTAGTAAAGAAAATAGGCAATAATATCGTCACAATTTTTCTACCTAAAGCGAAAGGCCACCAAAATAAAAATTACTACAGTTTGTAGGGATCCGGGATCTTTTCCTTCCAATTCTTGTTTTTTGTTAAAAAAAAGTTAGAAAACTACTTAGTACCTGTAGACTATACACCTAAGTATAGATATCAATTGTTATTTAGTTTTTAACGCTAGGTATGGTGTACCTATGTGCATAATATTAATACAAAAATAACACTGTAGTATTCCATAATAAGTTGCAGGTAGCTGTAATCAGTAGGTAGATTTATTACGCTATACGTTAGTGTTGCAAAATTTAGTCGCTGTTTGTAAACAACTACTTTCAAACTTTGGTATACAAATGACTATCTATTGTTTAGTTATCTTCAAAGATAATATCAAAATGAAACTTTTTTTAAATTGATAGTTTTGAAGAAGTTACTAGGTACTTATGAAGAAAAACGTCAACTAAATTAAATTCTCACCAAAATTTATTCATAAATAATAATTCTTCCTCAAAAAGAAAACAAGAACGGTGCATTTATTTGTTTTGAATAATTAGCAAAGCTACAAAAAATTACGTTTACACGGCTGCAACATTTAAATCCTTTCGCCTTTTTTTACTGTTGCGAGCAGAGTAATTTTCTGTCAGTAGATTGTAAATACTTATACCTACGATTATTACTAATTCCATTTTTTTAATATCCTACAAGTCTATTGAGTTTCTTCAAATTCTTTGTTTTTCTTTTGAAATATTATTGTAATTTCAGATATACCTACAGAATGACTGTTGCTACAGTTTCTTATTAATAATTGTTTAAGGGATGGTGAAGATCAAGCTGCATTAGGTATCTACAAAAAGGTTTAGAATCACTTTTATTGAATTTTAGAAAATCACACACCAGTTACAAATAATGCGTTTTCAAAATTGCCAATGTTTACAATAAAAATAAAAGTCAACAAAGCTTTAAAACGTATGCTATTTCGATTCATTACAAGATGTAAGAAGTTTACGTTTATAGGCTCTAATAATAGCTTGCACGAAAGGTTTCTTGTGTTTTTTACAAAAAACTAATTAAGTGTAAACGAAGCTGTTGCCCATTAATGCATTAAGATATGTAATTTTTAACTTTCCTAGAAGGTTGAACATTTATATCTATTATCGTAACTAGGTACATAAGTTGTTTAATTTTTAAAGAGGAGCTTATTTAGCTTTAACTGTTTGAATGTACATTTTACTGTCGTTACCGGTGGATTTGTTTAGTGTAAAAAATATAAAATAAGTACGTGATATAAGTATCTAGTGCTAAAAGTGTTCAACAAGCTGTTGCTCAACAAATGCAACATTAATATACTAAAGGGACATACAATGAATAAGTAGTAAGTAATTAGGAAGCTCGAAAGAAGTTTAAAGATTATTTTAGAAAATGGTTTTGCCTAAAGCCCCTACCTTTACAAACTACATTGCTTGAAACAATTGCCAGTTCAATCAACTATCTTGTTTTGACGATTCTGCTTCTTCGAAGTATTTTGTGTAGCATGAGTCAATTCGTTGCATTAAGTACCTACAATTTTTCTTGACGATTCGAACGCACACCAAAAAAGGCTGCGTCCAGCACAAAATGTAGCCTTCGCTGCGTCCCAAGTTTGTCTGCGGGTGGAAAAACAGCCGGGGCGCCCTCGAGAAGGGGTGGCATATCGATTACCGATTACTACGCCAAGTAATCGCTTAATTAGATTTCGCCCGGCGATATACCTGCAGCATCGCCACAGGCGCCAGCTTTTCGAAAATCATCAATCAGCCTACCTGCTCACACTTCGCGCTCGATAAGTACGAGTTGGTGGAAATTGAGCACATACCAGACGCATAAAAAGCGAAAAAATTTTGATTGGACGATAACCGAACCACTAACCATCATTTAATGTGCAAATTCATGTCGCCAAGCTATACTTTACGGAGGCAAGCTATAAAATATAAGGTATGGTAACTTGCACATAGGTACAGATTATGCGCGAGGCTCCGCCCCCGGCGCGCCCCCACCCGCGCCACGCCCCCTTCCAAGGCCTGCTCGGCGCGCCGCGCTGCCAGTTCCCCATCGACGACGACCGAAGCCTTAGCAAGGCGGCGTTGCACGGCGCTTTTGTTCGAGTGCAACTTGGCCATGGTATGTGCATTGGCCCCGAGCTGGCTGTGGTTGGGACGCGTTGTGACGACGCTCAGTTGTTCGAAAGCAGGCGATAGTGCAAAAGGAGATATGAAATATTGAATCCGTTTTGCCCACATCGGGGGATGTGAACTGGGTGTGCGAGGTTTCCACAATTGGAAAGCGACTGTTTCCATATCTCGATTGATAATTATTATTTTTATACTCGTATCAATTATTATTTTAAATTTACATATTATAAAAAGAACTAATAAACCTATTGTTTTATTATATATATTAAATAATAACTATAACATACGACGAGATTTGTTTGTACAAGAAGATGCAAAATTATAAAAAAAACGTGTGTAGCTATAGTTATACTTACATTCTTTGTAAGTCTTCATGAACAGAAAAATAATTGAACGTTTATACAATTGTCAACTTAAATGCACGGGGAACTAGTTGCATTAAAATTAGTTTTATTCTGGTAGCTTTGGCCTCGCTTTGGACATTTTTATTGTTCTTAGTTTGATTATTATAGGTATCTTCTTTATTTTATAACCAGTCTTTCAATGAGAAATTAAACACTAAGTATTTGACGGACTATTGTATAACAATAGTTTTTGAGAATTTGAGAGAGGTTGAATTGGTTGGAAACAACAGAAATTGCCATAAAAGTGCAAGACATTTTAATGAGTTGTCATATCAGGGGATGTGAAATGGGTGCACGGTTTCAGAGGTTGAAAATCAACTTTTGAAAATTATTAATGTGCGTGTTTTTATATTTATCCAATATGGCATTGTTGAGAAATGCTATAGCCATTTATTTTTACATCAGCATATACAGGGTGATTAAAAAAATACATCTGCTATCCTATGTTTTTTTTTGCACGTATATTTTTATATGCCATTATATTCTTTATTGTTCCTGGGAACAATAAAGAATAAGTATGACAGCACATTCAAATGACCATTCCTTTCATTTGTTTTTATTTGTTCAGAGTAAGTGTAAGTATAGATAATAATTGTTATTTCAGTTTTTTACTTCCTTTTTAACTTCAATTGTAACTTGAATCGAAAAGTATTACCTAAATATACAAAAATGACAAAAATTAAATTCTAGAAATAGATGTGAACTGTCAAAATGTTACTCGGAACACATTGTAGCTGTTGGTTTCGTGTAGTACCTATTATTCATATGTTGCTATACATGTGCAATTGTCTTTCTGTGTTAGAAGAATTGCGAAGGGCTCTTAAAAATATTATTATTGTTAATTATTATTATTAAAATTATTATTAAGAATAAAACAAGGCCAATATCGCTTGCCTTAATGGATAATTATAAAATGCTACTAAATTGATATCTCGCGTTACGAGCTGTTGCTTTTATAATCTCTAAACTGCAGTATAATAATTGCAACAAATATAAAAGTAATAGTAGTAAGACGAGATTTGTTTGTACAAGAAGATGCAAAATTTTTAAAAACCCTTTGTGTAGGTATAGGTACCTATACTTACATTCTTTGTAAGTCTGCGTGAACAGAAAAATAAATCATACAATTGTCAACTGAAATGCACGGAGAGTACGGAGACCTAGTTGCATTAAAAAAAAAATTATTCTGGTAGATTTGGCCCCGCTTTGGGCATTTTTATTACTCCTAGTTTAAGTTTAATTACTATAGGCATTTCCTTTGTTTTATAACCAGTCTTTCAAGAAAGAAATTAAACACTAAGTATTTCACGGACTATTGTATAACAATAGTTTTTGATTATTTGAGAAACGTTCAATTGGTTGGAAACAGCAGAAATTGCCATAAAAGTGCAAGACATTTTAATGAGTTCAGTCATATCGGGGGATGTGAAATGGGTACAGATTTCAGACGTTATAAATCAACTTTTGAAAATTCTTAATGTGCGTGTTTTTATACTTATTCACTATGGCATCGTTGAGAAATGCTATAGCCATTTTTTTTACATCAGCATATACAGGGTGATTAAAAAGAAATACATCTAGGTACTAGCCTATGATTTTTTTGCATATCAATTTTTATATGCCATTATATTATTTAGTATTGCCGAACTAGCCATGGCAGCACATAAAGATGGGCATGCATAAAAAACCATAGGCTACTAGACGCATCTATTTTTTAATCATTGTATCTACCTACCAATTAATTTTAAAAAACAGTTGCAACAGAATGCTTTAGCTATTAGATGGGAGTAATAAATCTACTAATTACAGCCATCTACAACTTATCGGAGAATACAACAGTGATATTTTATTTTTAATAGGTAGGTATTATACACATAGATATAGGAAGTAAAAAACTTAGATAGGTAACAATTCGTATCTATCTTACAGACAGGGCCTTAACTAGGCAAACTTTTATTGTAAACAAGCTAACATTTTTGCGCCCCTCAGTACACTAACGATATATGTGGCAAAAAATACTAATGTTACTGTATGACTTCTACAGTTCTACATTTATCTCCGGATATATGATGTAACGTATTTAACACGAACAGGTAAATATTCCAAAATAAATCAAACTTCTTAAATCAAAAGTTGTGAAACAACTAAAAATTAAAATAACAAAATGCAACACAAATAAAATAAGAACAGAAAACAAGATTATAAATCACAATTATAATAAAAAAGATATAGCTACTATTATGTAGTCAGTAGAACATTTTCTAAATCCTTATATAAGTATAACCGTGTGGTGTACCTGCGTCTCTGTTTCACCTTTTCATCGGCACCAATCGGGGGCATTTCGCCCATAATCGGAACGCCACTGCGTTATTTATAACGCAACGATAAACACATGCATTTATCAGTGAACATGAGTTCGAATCCTATTGGCTGTAATATTTTTTAATTTTCAAGTTCATGTAATTCGCATTACTAAGTGTTTCGATATTTTTAGCAGCATTAAGATTACCTATTTTGTATATAATTTTGAAAACTCTTCAACTCTAATTTGAACTAGCAAAAGTTGTTTCTCTTTCCGTATTAAAGCCGTTGAAAACATTTTCTTTTATAACGTTTTATGTAAAATTCATTTTAAAAATGCAGAAATTATTTTTAATTACCTATAGATAACAAGACCACTCAAAAGCTAGCATGTCAATATGTTGAAATAATACAATATGAACAAATTGCTACTGTGTAGGGTAGCAAAAGTGTCTTAAATTAGACGAATTCTAGCAGGCAAGTGATTGTAGTGGAACAGGGAAACTCTCGAAATCGGTCTGTGGCGTTCTTCTGATTGTTCCAATGGGTCACTGTACCAGCGATGAGCCCAAAGCAGTGAATGCATATGTAATATGGGCACTGTGCAATCAGTGGACCCGCTCCAACAGTTGCTTAAAATTTAAATTAGCTTTTCGCCACTGTTGTATTACATTTAGTTTTAAAAATGCAAAAATTATTATAATTAGAATAAGACCACCTATACGGTGGGCTAAAAAGCTGGTAATTCTAATATTGTGATTGATATAGGTGAGAGTTATAAAACAACCGCTGTTAGAAACTGGTAGACATCTTAACATCTTTGAAAATTGCACAAGGTAATGTAATGTATCAACGACATTGGGCGTAATTCGCATTTTTATACTTAGCAGTATTTAAGCTAAACTCATTAATACTACTAATTAATTTGTTTGTAAAAAAGCCCACTTGTTTATTTCTTTTTTTTTTCATGAGCACGAAAGCAATTTTTTTTCCAGTGCCATTTTGGCGCCCCTTACCGCTTGCGCCTGTAGGCAGGGGCCTACTCGGCCTATACCTAGTTACGGCCCTGCTTACAGATAGGTACTATTTACGTAACTTGTTTTGAGCAAATAAAAACAAATGGAAGGCAAAGATCCGTGGGACAAACTGAAGTAATTTCTTCCTTTGATAGCTTTCACTTTAGGTAGAAAAAATATGTCGGTATTATTACCTCTTTTAGTTTCGAACAATTTCTTGAGCGAAACAACTAAGCATCAATTATTTAATACACTGAGATATAACAAGTTTGGGAGGCGTTCAGTAGTTGTAAAATAGATAGGCGATACCTAGTGTAAATTGAAATATTAAATTGCTGATTTTTTTTTCCCAAATTGAGAGATGAAAACTGGGTGCAAGGTTTTTGTCGTAGGAAAACAACTAGGTACCTACTTTCCAAGTATTTTCATATTATTATTTTTATATTCGTCGCAATTACTACATTCCAGTTTAGAGATTATAAAACCAACTAATAAATCTATTGTTGTTATTACAACTATAGAATACAACGTCATTTATGTGTACCAGAAGACAAAAGAATAATAAAATTAAAATATAGGTAGGTGAGTATGACCTTTTGAAATTTGTAATTAATTACAGACACAATTCATATAACAGGTAATTGTCAATATATTAAACAGGTAGTTATGACATTTACAAATCATACACTTGTTTTATTCTGCTTTTTCCATCTTCTATTGGTACACATTACGGTATTACAGTTGATTAGTCGCAAATATAACGACAGAATCTATTGTTTTTTCAAAATTCTGTGCAAGTTTAACTTATAAACGTTTATTATTTAGTTAAGAAAAAAGTAAAATAACACATTGTAGTGATTTCTATTCATTACCTGATATACCTACTTGTTCCAAAAAACAAAACAATTTCTCAATTTTTTCATTCTATTCAACATTTTGATTTCTATGAAACAACTTGTTACTTTTTAAATCCCCGTCTAATCTCTTACTTAGTTACTCTATCGTTTGGACGTGGTAGAACAAAAGATAGTTTGACCTAGGAAGACGCTTAATTGTTAAAAAAAGGTGACAGGGAAATTTCAATCAGTCATGTCCATATCGGGGGAAGTGAATTGGGTGCAAGGTTTTTGCAACTGGAAATCAACTGGTTTTTGTGTCCTTTTAAACTTCTTTTTATATTTATTGCAATTATGACATTGCAGTTCACAGATTATAGAAGAAACTACTTAATAAGTTTATTGCTACAGCTACATTAAATATTTCCTGAAAAGGTGGTAAAAACGTTACCACAAACTTCTAAAGTCAAAATAATAACCTATTTGGGGCTATAGTTCCATAAACAACAAAAAAAGTCTTTTTTTATTAGTTAAATAAAAGCCGCCTAAGCTATATAGTTGAAATGGGTAATTAGGCGTTACTAATTCATGCCGAGAATGCTGGAAAAATATTAAACTTGGTATATTGGAATTTGACAAGCGAAGGGGGTAATTGTTTTATAATGATTCCACTTTTTACCATTTTCGCAGAGACATCATATGTAAGAATCAATGACAATAGCACAGAAAACCACAAAGACAATTCAAAATTCCTATTTACAATATCTATCTTCTGAACAGAAATACAACTGAACATTTATAGATATTGCTGATATATTAAATGCACGTGTAAATAATGGGTACCTACAACCATTGGCTTAACATTATTTTTCTTCGTTACAGAAGTCTCATGTGCGGTCAGCGGCTTTAATTGTTGTTGGAATTTGTCCTTATCATCCAGTTTCATACATTAGTTACAATTTATATTTTGCATTATTATCTGTTTTGATTAAGCATGTTACGGTATTAAAAGGACTTTACGACACCCACCCAAGGTGAGCATAGCACCACGGAACAGTCCTGAAAACCTGACACACTTGCCCTGAAATCGGTTCGAAATAGGCTAATAGGCCACGGCTGGAACGCTCAGGGAGTCGGGCGTGAGTCACACGATACGTTCTGGGCAAGCGCGTTGTGGCATAATATATACAGGGTATGTCGAAATTATGAGGGCGCCACCAAGCCTGTCTTAACCCGGCTAACCGGGCCTGGACGGTTAGACGGGAGCGAAGCATGCAAAAATACTCCGCCAATAAGATTACTCAAGAGTTGCAAGGTCAAATAGCAATTTCGGGATTGCCTTAAGCAAGGATTGTGATTAGGTGTCAATCCGACCACGACTACGCAGCTGTCTCACTCACCTGCACGCTCACAGCTTCCTCGTTTCGTCGTACAATAATCCGTACAATAAAGGGGGCGTCTATCTGTAACAGAACATGCACAAGCCGAAACAAACAATAGTTCCCTTAACTAACCAATCATATATTTCACTTCGGGTTACAATGGGGTAGCAGAATGCGTCGCCCTGTATCTAACCTTAATCTATAATTAAGGGCACCAGCTGGCACGCGCGCTCTAAACTTAACGACAGATGTTGAACATTAGTGAACAGCAATAATAGGTAGTAACGAGTAGGTACAAAGATACACGTTGCCTTATGCAAGGGCAGCGACGATTTACATTAGCCTTCACGGCATGAACAGTCTGCAAGTCTGAATGAATACACTAGCGTAGTAATGAGTAGTAATGAGTAACACTCGCGTTCACAGCGGTAATCAGGTTAAAGGCACATACCTTAATGCGTAGGCGGCGAGGGAGCCTGGTACAGTTGAGTTGCGACGAGCTGCAATCGTAGGTGGCAGGTACCTTCGGTGTTACAACGGCGAAAGGGGGTGAATGCATAACCGCCTCAATGGCGACGGGAGACGCGTCAGGACGCGTACAACGGGACGACGAAAAGAATGGGGGCCTCACTCGTTCTGCTGAACCAAATCCTCGTAGGTCGAGATGAAGGGGGCACGACCCCTCACTAACAGTAGCAGGAACTGGGCTCCAAAAACACCCACGTTACGCCGAAGACCACTCGACAAATTCCGACTCACAACCACCACACAAGCGCTCTCTGCAATGGGCTCCGGACGACTGCCTTTAAGGCGAAAACGTTTGTAACAAAATTGCTGAAGCAGCACTTGACGGGAAAAAGACTGACGCCCCCGCCATAATGGCGGGAGCGCCGCACGAAGCACACACTATCCGACCACTTGCTTGATCGACGGCTCTCGGCTGAATCCCCGAGGGAAGCGTCGGCAAAAGGTCACCTTCGCCGTGTCCCCCACGTGACTAAACCACAGCGAATCGCAAGGCGATGAAATGAAACCAACCAATGCGGGCCACGCTGGTATCACGCCGCCACAGCGTGCTAAATGAAACAAACCAATGCGGGCCACGCTGGTATCACGCCGCCACAGCGTGCTATTCAGAATTCAGAAAAACGCCATCAGAGGAGAGCTCCAACCGACGACAAATACTGCTTTTGGGGCTAAATATGTGCGAAATCGTGATTCTGGAATTAGGCGATGGAGCCAAATAAAGAGCTAAAAGGGCTTAGCATACGGGCACGCTGCTCTAAGCTTAGGCGGCTATTCAAAATACCAAAATGACCTAAATAAAGGCGTGAAATGCAATTAAGCATCTGCGACAGCAAAATGACTTAACACTCCCCTTACTTGAAAGAGAGTTCCCCGAAGTCTCTTATAAAACAACGAGGCATTTTGCGACGACGTAACGAGAACTCAAACGAAAACGCAACAACGAAAAACGAACGAAACAAAACACAAAAAAAAACATTCGATACGATAGAGTGCACCCCCAAAGGGATTACGCACACTGGCCACCAGATAGGGTGCAACGGTGGGAAGAGAGAAGAGGAAGAAGAAAGACTGGATACGCCAGTAGAAAATACGTAAATTTGTGTCAAAATCGGGTACAAACAAGTCTTACACCTGTGGACACTTCCGACCAACCGTTCCAAAAGAACACAGGGAGGGGGGGGGTATAGAAATGGAAGTCCAAAGTCCCACCCAAGGGTTACCTGAAGAGGGCACGCTGCGCGTCACGAGATCGGCGCATTGTGTGGATCCCACAACTGGTATGAGTACCCAAGAGAAGAGGATGAACCACCAAAAAAAAAGGGAAATGGTTGTGACAGAAACTGTCAAAAATAGTCATAATCAGTGATAGGAAAAACTCAGTCCACCGAAATCCTCAATCGATGCCGATGCCGGAGCCAAGTCGACTATTAAACCGCAAAGCGCGAGCTCGAAAATGACTCCAACACCGAACACCAAAAGAAAATCCAGAAGAACCAAGTCTCCAAGGGTGTAGGCGTTCGATGACGCATGCCCAATAAATCCTTTTCAGAAATCCATGCGGCCCAAAGGGACTACCTTACGCCGACAGGGTCCGCACGAAACAAAATGACCAGAAACACGCTCTCTTTATGTAATCCCACACAGGTGGTTGAAAATGGCGACGGCCAACGGTACGGTAAAAGAGCGCTAGGCCACGAAAACAACAGGGCATCACTACAAAAAAAGTCAAAAATCTTTAAATACTTAATACTTGAATACCAACGGAACCTCGCGCGGACAGCATGCGCATTACCGCCACACAAAGCTCAGAAGCTTCAACGAAACTGTTCACAAAGAACACGATACTTGACAACATGACGTCATCAGACAAAAAGGGTACGGTAAATGACAACAAAACGTCAACAAGTACGAAACATTCCGACCAGCGGTAACGACTCGCTAAATGCTAACGGTAAGTGTACAAAACACTGCGATAACTGTTAGGGGTGTCCACGAAGAAGTCGGTAAACAAAGTTGGGCGGTACATGATAATAATGAGTATGAGATAAAGGCCAACGAAAATAACTACGTCAAACCAACTAAGAAGATGGCCTGAGGGACGTAATAACCGCACGAGCGAATCTCCCCAAGCACACCAACAACAATCCACAACTGATCAACAAACCAAAACGCAGTGATGAAGCTGAAAATGAATTCCAACCTGCTCACCAAAAATCAACTCGGTACAACACCAAACGATAGAGAAAAAAAAAATTGTCAAAATCGGTAATCATCAACGTCAAAATCGATAAACCTCGCTAACGTGAAAGTCAAAATCGATAAACGTCAGTTCGGTACAACAAAAGTGTCAACTTAGCCCAAGGCTAAACAATGTAAACGACAGGGATCGAAACTCCCACTAAGCCTTCGAAAAGGCTTAAAAAAACAAGGTCGGTACCTTTACTCAACGACATCTGGTACTAAATCCGACTAATACGGGATAAAATCTGCACTAAATGCAACAAAACATCTCGGTAGTATGAACTGGCTAAGAAAAACAAGAAACGACGGTAAAAATGACGAAAAAGATACTCAAAATATGAAAAGACATGGAAAAACACAAAAAGAAAACTCAAAAAGGCGATAAACAACAAGAAAACACAAAACTACAAATAGAAAATAAGAAAAGACAAGAAAAAAACATATAGAAAACAAGAAAAGAAACGTAAAGACAAATGACAACTAAGAAAAAACATATACACGGTCAAGAAAGCTAATGAAAATAAACTAAGAACAGGGAAAGACAAGAAAAGACATATAGAAAACAGAAGAAACCAGGAAAAGACAAATAGAGAACAAGAAAAGAAGCTCGGTAAAATATTCTACTAAGAAAAAAAAACGGTTTACCAGTCCATACCACTTCGAAATGACGAAAAAAAAACGAAACGATAACAGACAACAATGAACATCAACGTTGTCGCTCCAAAATTAAGACACACAGCGCAAAAAAAAAGAAAACCCCAAAATGAGGTCGAGCGTTGTCGTGCACCAATAGGCTCCAAACGTTGGAATAGCCAAAATCAAGGCACAACGGGTGGCTTGACGACAGAACCAAACAGATACAGCCCCACGTTAGGGAACCAAAATTAAGACGTACAACGAAGGGGCTTGACGAGAAGACGAATATCGGAAAAGAACAGGCCCCACGTTGGGCGCCAAAATTAGCCTG
Source organism: Agriotes lineatus (assembly GCA_940337035.1). Taxonomy (NCBI): domain Eukaryota; kingdom Metazoa; phylum Arthropoda; class Insecta; order Coleoptera; family Elateridae; genus Agriotes; species Agriotes lineatus. The sequence goes on from OW679200.1 coordinate 61,774,819, forward strand.
TTACGGTATTAAAAGGACTTTACGACACCCACCCAAGGTGAGCATCGCACCACGGAATCAGTCCTGAAAACCTGACACACTTGCCCTGAAATCGGTTCGAAATAGGCTAATAGGCCACGGCTGGAACGCTCAGGGAGTCGGGCGTGAGTCACACGATACGTTCTGGGCAAGCGCGTTGTGGCATAATATATACAGGGTATGTCGAAATTATGAGGGCGCCACCAAGCCTGTCTTAACCCGGCTAACCGGGCCTGGACGGTTAGACGGGAGCGAAGCATGCAAAAATACTCCGCCAATAAGATTACTCAAGAGTTGCAAGGTCAAATAGCAATTTCGGGATTGCCTTAAGCAAGGATTGTGATTAGGTGTCAATCCGACCACGACTACGCAGCTGTCTCACTCACCTGCACGCTCACAGCTTCCTCGTTCCGTCGTACAATAATCCGTACAATAAAGGGGGCGTCTATCTGTAACAGAACATGCACAAGCCGAAACAAACAATAGTTCCCTTAACTAACCAATCATATATTTCACTTCGGGTTACAATGGGGTAGCAGAATGCGTCGCCCTGTATCTAACCTTAATCTATAATTAAGGGCACCAGCTGGCACGCGCGCTCTAAACTTAACGACAGATGTTGAACATTAGTGAACAGCAATAATAGGTAGTAACGAGTAGGTACAAAGATACACGTTGCCTTATGCAAGGGCAGCGACGATTTACATTAGCCTTCACGGCATGAACAGTCTGCAAGTCTGAATGAATACACTAGCGTAGTAATGAGTAGTAATGAGTAACACTCGCGTTCACAGCGGTAATCAGGTTAAAGGCACATACCTTAATGCGTAGGCGGCGAGGGAGCCTGGTACAGTTGAGTTGCGACGAGCTGCAATCGTAGGTGGCAGGTACCTTCGGTGTTACAACGGCGAAAGGGGGTGAATGCATAACCGCCTCAATGGCGACGGGAGACGCGTCAGGACGCGTACAACGGGACGACGAAAAGAATGGGGGCCTCACTCGTTCTGCTGAACCAAATCCTCGTAGGTCGAGATGAAGGGGGCACGACCCCTCACTAACAGTAGCAGGAACTGGGCTCCAAAAACACCCACGTTACGCCGAAGACCACTCGACAAATTCCGACTCACAACCACCACACAAGCGCTCTCTGCAATGGGCTCCGGACGACTGCCTTTAAGGCGAAAACGTTTGTAACAAAATTGCTGAAGCAGCACTTGACGGGAAAAAGACTGACGCCCCCGCCATAATGGCGGGAGCGCCGCACGAAGCACACACTATCCGACCACTTGCTTGATCGACGGCTCTCGGCTGAATCCCCGAGGGAAGCGTCGGCAAAAGGTCACCTTCGCCGCGTCCCCCACGTGACTAAACCACAGCGAATCGCAAGGCGATGAAATGAAACCAACCAATGCGGGCCACGCTGGTATCACGCCGCCACAGCGTGCTAAATGAAACAAACCAATGCGGGCCACGCTGGTATCACGCCGCCACAGCGTGCTATTCAGAATTCAGAAAAACGCCATCAGAGGAGAGCTCCAACCGACGACAAATACTGCTTTTGGGGCTAAATATGTGCGAAATCGTGATTCTGGAATTAGGCGATGGAGCCAAATAAAGAGCTAAAAGGGCTTAGCATACGGGCACGCTGCTCTAAGCTTAGGCGGCTATTCAAAATACCAAAATGACCTAAATAAAGGCGTGAAATGCAATTAAGCATCTGCGACAGCAAAATGACTTAACAAGGTGCCGTTTTAAAAAAATTAGTTTCTCAAAAAACACGTTTAGAAAATTTTATTAGTTCATGAAGGATTTGTTATTAATCAAATTGATAAAATAGCTTTTATTATGGGTTACTAGAAACAATTAGAATAGATTTGATCTAATCATGGTTTTCTATGACACAACATAAAATTAAAAAAAGAGAATTTTTAATTTAGAAAGATGAAAATTTGGCAAGGCTATTGTATGCAATTTGAGACGTACATAAAAAATCCCTAAAATATTTGGGAAAAATAAAACTTAAAGGCACTTTGGTGTAACCGGAAGTTAGTGATTTTAACTGTATATGTCCGTTAATCAGTAATTATTTTTAATAACTTCATATGAAATTTCAAATTCCAGCGCATATGCTAAAGTAATTTTGAGATTCTAATTCATTTTTGTTTAAATATTATGACGACATCAATACTTTTTTTAAATGACAACCTGTAACGTTTCGCTTACTTTTCAATCCTAATTAGTCATAATACAACATGAAGAGCGTTTAAACTTCGCCTATACCGCTTTACAAAGCGTCTGGACACCCTGGAATCCAACCCCGACCTTGGCACACAGAATTTGATCATTGTTATCAAGCACCTGCAATCCGGTGAAATACTTGTGAATACACTTGGACTCTCGAGCCATATGTGATAGCGATTTAGAATAATTATTTGTCCGTTTTTAATAACACAAACTTATAATAAGCTTATTTTCATTACCAGGAAATGACAGCTGGAATAATTCGTTCTTAAGGTCACTAGATCAACACACCAAAGTGTAAGGTACCGCCATTAGTGATTTTTATATCTATCCTTGTTGCACAATTTTCTCCAACTGGGGATAAAAAACAATCTTATCATAATGTGACTTTACAGCAGTGCCATTACACCAAAACGAAAATTCCCAAAAACTAGTATCTTCCCTATTGCACTTGGGAAATTTGTATTTGTTATCTTTATCTCACAAATTTCTCACATTCTCACAATGGGAATGGAATGGCGTTACCTTACACTTAGTGTATTAATCTAGTGACCTTATTCGTACTAAATTCGCAGAGCCACTGACGACTGTGAAGCACACTACTAAAACCAGTGATCGTCAAACAGTTAGGACCCGATGAGCAGACCTGCACTGTGGGTTGCCAACGTACCAGGCTGCGCTTTAAATGCATTTATTTGATTTATTTATTGTGCATACTTATTTTATAGTTACATGCCTATATATTTTATTCATATAATCTGAGCTGTACATAGTTATTAATAAATACTAGCAGTCCAGTGAGACAAATGTCTCATTTAATAAAACAAAAAAGACCGTTTTGCAAATAGAACGCGTATTCACCACACGTACGTATATGACGTCATTGTTGGTAGCAAACTACCAGTCGCATTCGCCTTGATAAAATTTGCCTAGAATCTAACCTAAAAAGTTAGGATTATAATTAAGATAATAATTAGTGTTAGAGACTGAAATTTGGTTCCTGACCTGACATGACCATTCCAAACATATAACTTTAATAACTTTTTTTTCTATCTCTTACGGTTTGGCTGCTGAAACAGCGTCCCAGACAGACAAAACAGCGTCCCGGACAGACCAGCGTCCCGGACAGACACGTCTATTAGATAAAGGATTATTTGAGTTATATTGTCTTCTTTAAATCAGTCAATTTGAATATCTGAAACGGGCCTGGCCCATTAAAGCTACTGAGTTATTAATTCAGAAGCATTACAAACCTATATATTTTTTATTTATTTTAGTAGCAAGTTTTAACCTGTTTTCGAAGGTATAAATTTTGAATAGGTTACATTAGAAAAAAAAAAATAAAAAATGTATGTATGTATCATCTGTAACCCCATTTTATCTTGCTGTTTGGAGTCTGGTGCTTTATGCCCTTGCGTCTGGCGGTACAATGTGGAACTTGCCCCGGATTCAGGTTACAAAGTTGTAGCGTGTCCTTTGTGCTTGCGCAGCAACCATTGTGTGAGGTGTGTGCCTTTGTTGATGTGTTAACCTTGCAATTCTATTTCTTAAGTCTGTGGTCCTGAGTAGAGTACAATTAATTTAGTGCTCAACTGTAAATGGTCTCACCGAGCCCGATTCCAATCGCCAAGGCTGCGGAAAACTTTTGGCCCCCGTGGGATTCAAACCGAGGACTTGCTTAATGCAAGCCAAGAGCTTTTTCAACTGCACTACCCGGCTTCCTTTGAAAAAAAAGATAACGGAAAATATAGTTAGCTGGGCTTAAAAAACCTATGATTGCACATTCATTTGTTATGTTGAAATTGTTGTCAAACTGAAAGGGTTCCAAACCCACGTAACTAAATTTTTCTTTTTTTCATTTTTTTTCTTTTCTTTTTTACCTTCCCTAAGCTCTTCCACCGTTTCCTCCTGGAACCGCTTTCGCATTACTTCAGTGGAGGGTAGGCGTCACAATTTTTTCTGTTAATTTCATTCATCTTTGCTGTAGGAACTTCAAGACCGTTTTTCTAAATTATTATTAAAACAATATTGATCACGTCATAACATTTAAAACAAATGATATAAAAATATTAAAATTACTTTAATACCCGCGCTGCAAGTTGAATCGCTACACCTCTTTGAAATTAGCGAATTTACTTGTTACTTAATTTCCACACTATATGTATAGTACCTACAGATTAGGTGTTAAAGCCTTTCCGCGTATTAGTATCTGCGGGTTTTGAAGTCCTAATTCATAGTTTAGAATGCGAGATGATTTTCAGTTCCGAATACTATTGAAGCGTTAAGTCTTTTATAATTATTTTCATTAAATATTTGGTCGAATATCTGGTGTTGTGTGAATTTGTTAGGTTAATTTCAATTGTTAACGCCGCTTGCGGCAATTAGTTAGTCCTCGATATTTTGCGCCAGTACGACCCTGTACACACACTTAATGATTTACAGGCGTAGGCTCATATATAGTGGAAAATTATGCTATCGGGACTTCACCTACACTCATTTTATATTGCTGACGAATTCGGATACCCAGCGTTGCCTGAAAGAACTCATTTTCGCATACCTCCTTGTTACGCCTTCGCCCCAAGGTTATGCTGTAGTTCTTTGTGAGCCGTTTTTTTAGAAGCATTGAGCCTGAATTACGAATCGGTTCGTTGAGATGCGGAGGAAAATTATTGTCGCGTGTTGCTATGTAGTGAGGTCCTTTTTTACCGAGCGAATTAACATGTCCACCCAGTCGGATTATTAGGAAGGGCTTTGAAGTTTTTTGAAATTTTTCGATCATGGTCAAATGCCGATGTGTGTCGAGAAAATCTTCCATTAAGCTCCTGAGGAATTTTAGCAACATCTCCTTGTCTTAACCCCGAGACGCCGATGCTTCTCTGCAATTATTATCGATCCTCGACGCTCAAATTACGATCTTTGTGTGCATTATATACAGGATGCTACCTCTTACATTTCATTTCTGTAACTACGTGTACTGACCCCGCCCAGGTATTTGAACCAATATCGTGTGTATATGCTGTAATGTTCGGGGATATGTGTTTAATTAAAAAGTGTTAATGATGTCCGGGAATTCCCGTGTTAGTACCGCCCAGCCCGCTAATTAATGCACCCCTTTGACTTTCTCTAGGTCTTTTTGTTGCCACTTACTTTCAGAAAGATCTCGAGTTGTGTGGGGTAGTTTAAGTTAACAGCTTGTAAAAATTAAGATATCAACCTCTACGCTTTAAAATTGATTTTAGTAATATTTTCATATAGTGAACTTGCTCAAAAGTAATTAATAGACTGTATCTTGCATGTGTGTTCTTTCTTTGTAAGGGTAGATGGAGTGGTGTAACAATTAAAAGCAAAGATAGGTCCGTTGTATAGAAAACTGTCGATTGAGTGTCGACACACGTCCCGTCCCAAGAAAAATTATTATTTCTCTTCTTATCTCAAGTTGTAAGAACTTGGTGCGCTCATAAGTAAAGAACATTTGACATTAGGTAGCTACCCCACAGCGTTCCGTAATGTTCCGCTTGAACCCCCCTCTCTTTCCTTAGTAGTACGCCAGCAATGGCACCCTTTTACATACAGTTGGGGATCGTAACTTCTCGGACAATCAGTACACCAGACTAGATTTGGCTCTTCTCGCCGTAATTCTTTTCTTACGTGTAACAAATTATATAGTGTATGCATGTATAATCGTTAACCTCTTGTTACCTTAACGGTGTAGAGGCTGGTGCTTTGTACGCTAGCATCTGGCGATGTAGTGCTCAACCTGCCCCGAGTTACGAGATACAAAGTTGGAGCGCGCCTTTCGCGGTTGCGTAGCAACCATTGTGTGTTCGGTGTGTGTCTTGGTGTGTGTTGACCTTGTTACTCTAACTCTTAGGTCTGTGTTTCTGAGTACAGCACAGTTAATTTGGTGCCCAACTGTGAATGCTCTCACCGAGCCCGGTTCAAATCACCAAGGCTGCTGAAAATTCCGTCCTTCGCGGGATTCGAACGGAAGGCTTGCTTAATGCACTACTCGGAATTATATACCTTAGTTAAAATTCTTGAACTGTGTGTTTTTAGTATTTTATGAATTTTACTTAGTTTTAGGTTTATATTTCAGCTGTGAGCTTTTTTTTGTATTTGAAGAATACTGTATTATTATTATTTAAATATTACAGTCCCAGGTACAGTAGCTCTGTTTCTAAACCATTACTCATGGTTTAGTAATGTTGAATATACTTTGAAGGGGTGTTTCCAGATTTATATAGAATTAAAGTGTATGATGGTTTTATTGACGTAGTACGTCTTCTGCTTAATATAGAAACTTTCTGATAACACCCCGTATTATGTCAGTGCCACCTGAGGCAGCAACAAGTAGACTCAAGTCTACGCCGCTGTGGGTGAAGCAGGAATTGGGAGAGGTTGGGGCGGAAATATTCGAAATTGAGTGTCGGGGTGAATTCCCGGGCCGGATATTACCATGCCTACACCTACTGGACGCCACGGGCATGAATAAGGTTCATCATATTTACCCCGTAAGGTCACGGCGAACGGAAATGTTTCTTTTGTGAACTGTGCGTCATTCCGAGCGCGAGGAAAATAGCTGACAACCCTTTCCCGAGCGTGCATTCACGGGATGATAGGTTTCCCCGTTCTTGTAGTTTAAGGCTCATTTATTTCTTTGTGGAACATATTGTACTTGATCGACCGTACTTTCCATTAATGTAATATTAAATAGCATGTTTCTGGTTCAAACAGAAATGCCTAACCGGAACGGGAAAAAAAGCTTCACAATCAGCCTCAGTTCCATCATTGCTATCAATCAAGGATCGGAGCTTCCGCAGATAAATCTTCGTCAGACCGATTTCATATTCAGCCGAGTTCTTAACCATATCCTTCCCATCATCAATCTGTGACCATGTTATAGATATTGCGTGTGCAGAAGGCAAGTATTTTTTGGTAGCTACTGACAGCTTGAAAAATTAGCACCTGCCGTCTCCACACACTCCAGGAATGCGTTCGCGAAACCTGCGGCCTCATCCAGTAATTGAAATTGAAATAAAGCAATAAATTTCCCCGGTAGCACCTGTTAGGGTGGAAAACGTATGCAGCAGCAACTCCCCAGGGAGCAGGGCTTTGGAGTTTGGGTGTTGTTTCTGTAGAAAAAAGTATGTCGTGGCTAGAACGAACGAAGTTATTATTGATCGCAATACTCGAATCTGGATTCGCGATGCTAAGGCTAAATGTACTTGTATTATTGCTCCCTGAAATATAAAAGATGCCATACTACTAATTTCAGATCATGCAATTTCATATTGAACGCTTCTGACATACAATCAATGATTGCCTCCTGCAATCATGATACGACGATTTTCAATTAATTCTAAATTATCGTGATTACATGAGAATATCTGAGGCCGAACTCTTTTTCTGGAGACGACGTAGGTTCTTTTAAAAAAGTCAAAATCAAGTAATATTGCAATCATAAACTCAAACATATAGCCGATAGCTGTATAATCTGAAACAAACTCACTCGGGTCATAAAAGGTTTACAGTAACTGAAACGCATACACTTTATAGTAAAATAGATTTAATAACCAGCATTATTAATTGTTATAAGGAATATTTATTACCAAATAAATACAGCTTAAAAAATTATAAATAGGAACACACTATGGTGCACCTGGTATAAAAAGATTAACTCGAAATTAATATCAAAAACAGTAAACGAAAGTAACAAATAATTGTAAATAACAAAAGCAAGTAATGAAATAGACAGAAGTAATAAATAACGATAAATAACGTTTACACAGGCTAATACAACTCGATGGGGCTTGAGGAGCCCATATCTAGAGCAATACTGCTTGCTAAAATGATTCGGTAAATCGCCAATGCTCAGCGAGGCCCCCTTACTGTCACTAAAAGGCAGAGTTTGATGTTGTTTACAACTACTGGCAATCAAACTTGGCTCGAATGCTAACAGGCTAGATTACTTACTTACTTACCTACTTACTCCTTGGTGCGACAACCCATGAAGGGTTTTGACCTCCTTAGGGGTTTCAGAACGGGTTTATTTTTTTATGGGGCGCGTTTGTCACACGCGTCTCAACCCTCATGGGGTTTATTCAGGAGGGAATCTTCTTTGCGGTACTCGAAGGGTAGATTACCTCCACAGTGGTTCGATGCACCCGAAACGGTACTTGTAACTCTTAGTTACAGAGCGCAGCGTGGCGCCAGGACACATGAAAGAGCTGAAACGTAGTGGTAGGCATCCAGTAGGCCACGAACGGCTCTGGAAAAACTAAAGTACAACGTAGCCCCATGAGATTATGGTTATATTACCAAATCACTGCAAGCAGAAAGCATGGACGTCGTGGAAACAGCTGCAAATCTCGTGAACATTAGAACTGCCGCCAAAACGAAATAACGGGTTATACGAGTATTTGACCATGTGACTTATCCTATAAGTACAATTAGCGCTGATAAGAGAAATTTGGCCTTTCATATACTCAGCTGAAGTTATACGTCATAATGAAAAGGAAATCAACTTTCAATAATGTAGCCTGGAAACTCAAATTTGTAGGAAGCACGCGACTCAGGCGTCTTAACTATTCAAAAATCGCAAACCGAAAGAAAGCATGAAACTAACAAGCGGCGATAGGCGAAAGCATTTGGACACCCGCAATACGGCAAACACTGAACGACGTATGTTATAAAAAAACAGCAAATTTACTTGGAATAGAAGAAATATATTATATTTTAAATGAAGCAAAATGGTATGCTCAGTATATTCTGAGAGTAGAACTTATCAGCAAAACATTTAGATGCCATAGAAGTACTGCACACAAATTTTGGTGTTGTTATAGATTAATACAAAAGTACTGTTACGATCTGAAAATTGTCACCTTGAGTTTTTCGCTCAGTTTGTCGGGCATTCAATGATCCTAAGCGTTGTCGTTGCCCTTTTTTGCCGCTTATTGGATATTGCAAGCTTTAAATTCAAATTCTATCGGCTTTAGGCACCAACATTTTCGAACTGCGCAATATTGCCAGATTTCGGTTGTGATGTTCTTTTTCTCAGATATCGGAGTCGGTACCGGCATCACAAGCTAACTTCATCCACCGAAATCGCCACGCCAGGCTTAATTTTTGGCCGCCGCAGCTGACGAGTATTGTGATAATCCCCGTTACGAAGCAAAATGTCCACTGGCAGCCTGATAACCGAGGTAGGCTATTTTTGCGATCAATTCTGTGTCGCCTAATGCACAGGTATATTCGTTTTAGGAGTTTAATTTTTTTTTGTTTTCAGCTGCCCTTTGGTTCTCCTGCACATTTCGAGATTCATCGTTGGATATAGTTGCATCCACCGGCAGCTACTACACGATTATCCATGTATGTTTCTTCTGATTTTGTTCGCGTAGCGACGCGCCTTGCTTGGAAATTCGGAGTTCGCTGATTTACGCCCGGCAGACAACACTGTTTGACATGGACTTTTGCATCCAAATTAATTTTATTGTTGGCAGACGACTGTCCGTCGCTTGCTGTGTGTAATTACCTCGTTGTGTATTACGTACACCTTTGGATTTTGTGTAATATTATCAGTTGTAGTGGAAATAGCACACGGGCTGGCATGGTAGCCTCCATTTGCCCGTATTATTCGGCGATTATAGTGAAGCTCCTCGTTGGAGTTTAACGGATAATATTATTAATTTTTATACGAATTCCTTGCATTCCAAAAGGCCTTATCGATAGCATCATTCTCGAAACAAATTAATAATTTTGTTGGAGAGTTTATCATTTAGGACCTCCAGCTTGTTCTCGATTGACTCCGAGTGGGATCAGTCAGATTACATTTTCATTAGCAGGGTTCCGTGCGCTGTTCGTGCATTTAACCAACGTCCGCTGTATTTCAGATACTGGAGCGGGTGTTGATTTAACCCTTTGCGTTAGCTGCTATATTAAACTTTTTTCTTTTGTCCCGATTTTGTATACACGGTTCTAGTATAAATTTTATTTCTTTAGTCAATGTGCCGTTTAACTTAAATGATAAGGCGCTAATATTGTTCGTGTCTTCCAAATGTTCCAGTGAATAAACGAATTATAGTTGCTTGTTACTAACAGGTGGCGCAAAAGTAATCACCCTATCGAAAGATGCTCTCATTTTTGCAAATGGCGTCTTATGTCATTGAGACTTTGACATTTGTGAAGTAAAGAGAAGCAGAATACACGTAGACAGACCATGGAACGCTATATTCCTCAAGAACGCGGAATAATTATTGTGCCAATGTTTTTGACAAATAATGGTCAGTAGTTTTGGCTCGACGCAAATTTCGTCGTCGATTTCTTGGTAGTATGGGACCAATTGGGCAAACACTGTGGCGGTTAATCGCAGAGTATCCGTTCAGTCGAGAATATCGCTCCTGTGGCTGCAGAAGTCCTAGAGGACGCTCAAACAGCAACCAGACGACGGGCCACGCAATTGGGCAGCAGTACACGATCTTTACAGTGAATTTTGGTGAAACACTTGAAGATGTTCCCGTACAAAGTGCAACCGCACACGCAGCACGAACGACAGTGGATATTCTGAAGCAAGTTTTTCCCTGCCGCTTAATCTCTCGTTTTGGATATTTAAACTGTCCCTCATGATCGCCCAATTTGACCGTTCCAGACTCCTTTCTTTGGGGTATTCTGAAGTCACGGGTCTATACGAACAAGACACAGATCTTGGCGGCCCTAAAGGAGAACATCTGACTAGAAGTAAAGAATTTATCACCAGAAATTTTGAGAAAAGTCATGGAAAATGCTGTGAAACGAGCCGAAATGTGCATCAACTCTGGCGGTGTCCACTTGACCGATATTATCTTAGCGACTTAATGGAAAAAAAAAATTAAACGTCTAAATAAACATAATCAACAAACAGAACTAATTCCTTTTATTTACACGCGAAGTGACTGCCTCAGGAAATCGAGTGAGGACTTTTGCGCCACCTTGTAGTTATTTGGGTGTTCGTTATCCCTTATATCCTATTTTTTCGTAGCCTGGTTGCGTTTGTAGACTCATACTTCAAAAGCTTTAAATCTCTTAAAGGTAGCATCTGCGGGTTCAGCATTCCACTGCGTAGAGACTACAGAAATTATATTTTTGCTTTTACCTTTTATGGCGCTGGTGTGATTATTACGATTCAATCAGTGTCGTATCTCTTTCTGCAATCTTCTATTTACAGATTGTCTGCAGGTAGTAGGTACACACTGCAACTGGGTACAGAGATCAGAACCAGCGCAGACTACGCACTTCAGCCGGGGGCACAATAAGGTTTTTGAGCCCAAGATTTCGACTGCAGCGTGCCCGCACAGCGTGTAGGAAGCATCTACAGCAGCCACAGCATCCCAGGCGTCCAACTTCAGGTAGAAATCAGCAAGTGATGCAGCCCGAATGAGCTACCGCAGCTCTGCAAAGAAGTCGGGTTAGTTTCAACCAAAATAACAGTGTTAGCAAGCGGAAATTCGCATGGCTGCTAGACCAAACCTTCATGAACGAGACCCAGGCAGAGTTAAGCATCCATTAAAAACGAAATATCCAGTAATTGTCATAATAAAGTTTGAGGTTATGTTGATCCCAAATCGACGCTCCAAAAAACAAATTAATGTTGTGACAACAAAGTGGAGGTTTTTGCCTGTAAAAAAATGAGAATCAGTGACGCTAACTGCGCGATAATTCAATATTTACCTGATAAATCGCTCATAAAACACCTTTTATTAGTTTAAATCACAAAAACCTAACACTAACCAGAATAAACCGATTTGTAATGGGATTTTGACAGAAATTGCGTCTGTGCGTTCGTGTTACATTTATATTCCAGTGGCGTATCACACGAATTTAATATTAATGTACCGGTGAATCCAACCCTGAGGTACGAGTCATCTTGCTTTACCTAGCTAGCCTCTGTAAGACTGAATTGCAGATGGATGAAATATAATAAAGGGCACAATACTGTTTACTTTATAAATAATTAACGAACCCAGTGAGAATTTTTAGTTAGTCGAAATTTGACCTAAATAAAAGAATATTTGCAGGTAGTGTTAATAGTTATTTATTTTATCATCTTCATTATAATATTACTAAACACAAGGCATTAACCATTGCAATATATCACGGATGGTTTGTGACGGAATCTTCGAGAATTTACCAATTCGGGAAGCAAATAATAATAATAAAATTCACCTAGCTTTTTCCATGCGTTCTTTTAAAAAATCTTTATCTTTAAAATCAAATCAAAATAGTACTCATAATACCATATTTACAGTAAATGTATACGCAATTAAATAATTAATCGCGCTATACCTTCCTTATGGCATAACAAATGCAAATAAGAGTGCCGTTAGTGTAGTCATACTGGGGTACGTACCGGGTTCATAGAAAATTAGGCGTATTACTGGTTTCCTAGCAGAGCTTAGATGAACTTCAAATTGAACAACATGTAGGAGGCTTTGAAGGCCCTCCCACACGTAGAAAATGCAGGAATTGTGCAGAACGAATTGCAAGTCTGGTAAACACTTACGATTCTGCGAACACATATGACTCTTCAGGGGCATATCTAGCGTGAATGATGTATTGTACCAGTACCCTCGTTTAAAATGGGGTTTTAAATCAAATATAAAATATATAATTATGGCAAGGGTTACAACACTTTATGGATTGTGTAGTTTCGATCAAGAACTGCCTGTTAAATTCAGGGCCAATTAAAAGAATGTAATAATAATTACCAAAAATGAATAGTTTGTTTCTCTTTCTCTATTTTATTTATTTGCAATAAATTAGCGCTTAGCTCCGTTGAACATGAAACAATTCTCAACTCAGGTAGTCGGTTCATAAAATAAGTAGAAAACTTTGTATGACAAATAATTCCTTGTATGACAATTACTCTCAATTATTAGGGAAAATGCACCATTCCCAACTGACAGTCAAATAACCTCTAAATTTCTAATCCATAAATGATCCGTCAGTGCCAAAATACTACAGTTTTGATGTCATGTCTTGGCATTTTTACTAAATTGCCCTTTTCTTGGGATAAATGTCACCACAGTTTGCTCTGCTTCTAATTTTAACTTTGGTTTATAATGCACTGATACACTTGAGTTCTTTTAGCATCTCACTAATTGTCTTTCGATCGGTTGCCTTACATTTTTTCATTGCTCTATTGCAATTATTGCTCTGCTAGCACTGTTTTTCGTTTACTTTTCAGTTAACTTGCCGATTGCTGGCTTATAAACGTTTAATATATAACGCTCATACAATTTCTGTATATCATTCTGTATCATTTTATTCACATTATGTTTGACGTTACTAAGCTCAAATCCTTCAGTTACAAATTAAATTGCATTGGCCCTTCCTAGTGATGGGAGTACAGAATATTCTTAAAATAATATTCTCGAGAATATTCGGAGGCAGAAAATTCTCTTGTAATGAAGTATTGGAAGCAAAAAATATTCTCAGAGAAGGACAAGGTGAGCGAGTGAGTGGGTACAAAAAATTGCTTAACACAACTGTGGCTATCAGGGGAATCCCAGTGTTTCTATTTGTAGGATGTTTGGGTGTTGACCTGCTGGTTTGCGATCACATTGTATGGGAGTATGAGTATATACTCAAGAATAATCTCGAGAATCTACTCAAAAATATAGGAACTCAAGAATATTCTCGAGAATATACTCATGAACATTCTCGGCAACATTCTTGGGAATATACTCAAGAATATTCGCAAGAATCTTCTCGGTAACATTCTCGAGGATATTCTTCTGAAAGAAAATCACCGAGAATTTTACATCTCTAGCCCTTCAGAATATTTATCATATCTGAAACTCTGAATGTAACCTTTCTGAACCTGCTTTATCTCAATATTGTTAGCTGTTGGTACAAAATAAGACTTAATTTTAACACCTGCAATGTATATTAATAAAACGAGAACTCGGGACTCCAGGAGTAATGGAAACGTGCAGTTTTACCTTCTACAATAATTCGACGACTGCCATCGAAATCTCTGCGGACCACTGGGATGCGACGGGTTATTCCGGGCTCCGGTCGGTGCAGTGCAGTACGCCTTTGGAGATTATTCCAGGAAGTATCTTCAGGTTCCCCAACAGGCGGAATACAGGTACGTTAGTATTTAGGAAGCTTTGAGTGTACAACCACTTCGGTGAAGTTGTTCGTTGCGCAAGAATTTGTCCGTAGGAACGGGGGCTATAGGGGTCGCTTTAAGCTCTTTCCCCTATCAGATAGTTGAACTGTCACAATAGGGCCAAGCCTGAAGCATTTTATTTAGTGAGACAGTTTAGCTGTTACTACAGAAATTGAATCAGGGAGGCTTCGCATCACGAGAATGCTAAGCGCGGAAGGTTAGCCTTTGGTAAAGCAGTTCAGCTGTCACGACCAAAAGCTCGATCAGGTAAAGTGTTGTAGGTCGATTCCGTAAGACAGTTTAGCTGTCACGACGGAAGACCCGGTCAGGTAAGAAGTTGTAGGAAGAGGAGAGTTCAGGAGTATCGGCCCCAAGTTGGACAAACGGAAATCTGAAATGGTTGTGAAATATTCTTTTATACTCTTCGGTGATCTCTTTATCTGTGCTTTTCTAGAGGGGTTGGATACGAACTGCGTGGCATACGAGTATGCGCTTCGCCCGCGCATAACGGCTGAAATTGTGTTATAGCAAAACCGAACGTTGGCTAAATGTAACGCCCGATTGCGCCTAAATGAGCGATGTACAAATTAAATACATTATTTGGTCTGCAATTTATAATTTGCTGCAGATGCTAGCGTTACAGTGTTACCAACTTCGGAAACGTAAATTGTACTAGGTTATTATAGCACCCAAATAGGCTATAAGCGAACTACTTTCGGTGATCTAATAGCTTTGTTACGAACGCAAAATAGAACAAAAAAGTATCCGTTCTCAAATAACTTTATAATATTTTCGGGCAATTTTCCTTTTGGACAATTATCCATTGAAAAAATGTTCCTTTCGGTTAATTCCCTTTTCGGGCATTTGTACGTTCGGGAAATTGTCCATTCGGCCAATTGTTTTCGGACAAATTTCTTTCGGGCAATTGTTTTCTTTAGATCCGTTTATACGAGTGCTGAACTTAGCTGATGTAACATTTTGTATCATATTTATTCGGCTGCTCCATCGAATAACACAGTATGTGATAACGAGTAAAATTGTGGGAAACAAGGAAAAACTTTAAATCGGTGGCCCCACACTTTACATCCATACCCATAGTTAACTCCCATATATTTGCAGTATGTATTAAAGGATAATTTTTACTGTCCGGCCAAAAATCTTGCAATCCTCAAGTTTCATGGTAAAATGAAGTGACTGTGTTTTGAAATCCAATGGGTGGGCCGAAGTGAGAATTAAATTAATTTTCTACACAGTGTCTACAAAAACAGTTTTATTTTTTTACGATAGGTACACGAATTTTTTTTTTATCAAAAAGATATGCTGGACAACTTAAACAAATACAAAAATATAAAATTACCAAAATAATCCCATAGTAGTTTTCTTGAAATTGTCGTTCGGGACACTAGTGGTTGTCCTCCGCTTAATTGATACCAATTTAGCCATCCACGTCCGGCGGGGAGATACTGTGTTATACACAGAATTTTGAAAAAAAAGTTTGTTAGGTGTATTTTCTAAAACACAGTAACTACCAGATACTGTGTTTTGTTTGGTTCTTTCTAATATTATAATGACTTGCTGTGTTTTGAATTGGAGAACAGAAGAAATGCATGTAGATACTGTGTTTATGGGTAGGTGTAGATTGGTAACCAGTATAAATAGCTCAAATCTTATTAGAAAGATGCGGGTCAACACAGTGTCTACATATGAACATTAAGCTCAATTTCACAAAAAATTTTGAATACTGTGTTTTTAGATGGAGCAGCCGAATTGTCGTTAATTAATATAAATTTTCACGTTTACTGTAGTTTTGTCTATGGTTAAAGCAAGCAGTTTAGGTGCCAAACGTTTTCTGAAGTTTGTTTGAGGTGGTAGCCAGTTGGTTACGCATAGTAATTTAACCAGCTTAAAAGTTCTTGTAAGCTAATAGACTCATGGGTTGTAAAAAATCCTTTGGCGCCCCCTGGTAATTTAAACATCGTAATTAAAGGAAAGAACCGCACGTTGCATTCACTGTAGCTGGTCGGCCCTCTAATATCTCCAAGTATCGTGAACGTTTGTTTGGTACGATTTGAAGCTGGTTAAAGTAATTGAGCCATTTTGGCCGTCTGCAGTAAAATCATTATATAAGCAGAAGTCGGTGCCAAAAGAAATAATTATGTAGTTATGCTATAAAGAAGGTGCTGTAACAAAATGCAGCCTCTTCCAAGACATGCATATCAATTATTCATTATCCATGGTCATCACATATATTTTATTTAAACAACCTAATTCTAATTGATTTTCTTCAACTTAAAGTGATATAATTACTTTTTACAAAAATCTATTATGAAAATAATTAAATAAATATGAAGTAAAAGTATTTCATTTTCCTGCTAGTCGATCCACAATTCTAACCTAAAAGCGAATGGCAGGTGTTATGCTAATCTTTTGTAGGAGCGATTGAAAGGCAGATTTTCCAGATTTTCTACATGGGAGCTACACTGCTGAAAACAATTAAAGGATGTTAAATAGCATTTAAAATATAAACATAACTGCATATGTTATCTTAATTGTATGTTTTTTTAAATAGTATTTTTATGAAATATCCTTTAATTGTTTTAAGCAACATCGAATTTTGGCATTGTGCTGCTAGATGTCCGGGTTGCTTACACTATAGCTTAAGGCACCATCAATTGATAATAAAATTCCATATCAAGAGCCTTCAGTTGTATGATAATGGAATCTGTGAATTCGTGGCAATCTACGGAGACCATAAATGTGTCTGCAAAAGCTTAAAATATGAGAAAATTCCCATTGCCGAAGCCAGAGCAAAAACTAGTTTTAATGTTTGCTGCTTTAAGAGCGTTTTAAAGTGTCTCGTGTGGTTCGTATAGTTGGAAAGACGTTTGCTAGCGATATCAAATGTCGCGTCGCAGCGCCAGTCTGTGCAGTCAGGCTTTAATGTCGTTTCATGTTACTGTACTACTGATAATACTATTTCATTATTTTTATTATTTCAGTCGCTGTCAAAAAATTAGATTTTTGTTTACAGCTACTGAAATTGTACGATTCCTCTACAAATATTGGAGTTTAAATATCGCATCAGATGAAATTGCAGCGAGGCTGCACAAGTCACGCTGCTTATCTCAGCATTGCCGTGAAAGTGGGATATATTTTACTCTGGAGCTGTTATTAAAGTTATTTCTCAAAGCAACAGCGTTATCTCTCCTTTGAACTGGAATCCATCCATCTCTTCACGTTAGTTCTTCTAGTAAAGCAGACGTTGAGTTTTACTAGAAGTTTAAGTGCAGAAGTTCAAACTTTGTAGAACTCGTGAATCTTTTATCACCTTATCGCAAGGAAGATATATTTCCGACAATGGAAGTTCCCAAGCAATATTAGCGAATTTAAATTGAATAAAATTCAATGCGAATGATTGGGTAAACAGATCGACTAAAGTTCTTTATACTCATGAATGAATTGCAAGTCAAACTTAATCACATACGAGTATCTACTGCCCAAAAAACATAAACGTCGAATATTCATTGAGCGATATTATTACCAACCATGCAGATGAATAATACAAAATTTCAAAAGGTGAACACGAAAACCAAAAAGTTACTCTAACATTGTTTCTTGTGCACCCATTTTTGTTCATGGAGCTTGTGAATTTGTCAACAATCTTTCAAGCACATTCCATACATATTTTATGGGAAGATAACGGAAGCACCGCCGTATTAGCAGCTCCCAACTACGCTCTTATTTTGTTGAAATTTTTTTAATTTTTAATAGCCGTTAACTTCTATAATTTCTGTAGGGAGAGTGGCCGCAGCGCCCACCGAGCATACGACAAAATAGACTCTCGAAACAAAAGGGTTGAAATTTGGACCTATTGTTACGTGAGAGAAAATTACTAATGGTGACGTTTCGGTATTACATGCTGTGACAAAAGATTTTTAATTAGGCTGGTTACATTCTAGCCGACTTATTCAAAATGAAGCTTTCCCATAAGGGGGCTAGCTCAAAACTTGTGTCTGTTAAACAAACAAGTAGGACGGCACGCACATAAAAACAGTATAATTTGAACCACGACTTCTAAGAGGCATGAGCATTACATCCACGGGAGGAGGTTATATACATGCAGTGGAACTACATACAGTAAAGATGGGATTTTTAGCTTGACTGACATGAAGGCGAGAAGGCAAAGTTAGGCTTCCACGTGAAATATCTAGGCTTAGAGCCCTAATTCAAGAAACGTAACCTGAGAACCTGGCTGATGCAATGCGGTTATTTGGTTTTCTGGAAGGGTAAGATAGCCTGGGCCGCTGAAAGGTTTTAACTTATACTAATTCAGCCGCAATCGCGGGGAAACCCAAAGCCAACGAGAAAATTCGGGCGATATTAGAATCAGGTATGAATAATTTTCGGAGTCCGACGGTAATCTGCTTAACGATAAACGGAACCCCAATGGTTTAAAAACTACAAAAGTGCTATTATTATCCGGTAATAAACCAAAACGTCTGCACGATCAAGACGCCCACTTTCCAGGGAACCTTCTATCTTGAGGTTGAGCACAGGACTGAAAGCTGAAGAGCTACCTATGTTACGCCCTGCTTTGGGGTCAGCTCAAAAACATCACTACCCACCGGGCGATTGAAATTGTACGCGAGAGCAAGTAACGTAACCTCATCTTTACGCATCTATTGCACGGCCAAGATGGAAACTGCGGGACTTGAAAAAAGCTATATAACGGAAAAATTGGATACGGCGCGTCAACCTGTTGATTTTACTTAGCAACTTAAGAATATCGTTTTATAGCAGTATGCTTAACAACAATTAAAAATATAAAGAAGCAATTGGATTTGATGACCTCCTTTGAGAATTTAGTTAAAATTGTTCAACCAATACTGGTTGCTTAATTCTTTTTGGGAGGAGTCTATACAGAAATGCTGTGATTAAACGAGTAATCGACACTGTTGTATTTATATGAATGTTCTTCCTAGTTTGCGGAATTTAAAGATGCCTTACTCTGAGACGCAATATCGTCGATTCGGTTTTTGTATTTACTCCTATTCATGCCTAAACTGCTACAACTGAGAGTCAAAATGTGATATTAGTGTGAATTAAAGCAGAACAGTAAGAAAACTCGATCAAAAGGGGAAATTAAATTACGTATTTTGTTTAAACGAGTGATTCCCAAAGTGGGCAATATCGCCCCCTGGTGGGCGCTGGAATAGTTTAGGGGGGCGTCAGTAGTCTCAGGTGCAATGGGGGGGGGGCGATGAATAAAAATAGGGGGCGGTAAAAGAATAAAGAAAGAGGAGAAGGTCAGAGAATTTTGAAAAACCGTTCGTACAAGTTTCATCTGTTAGTAAATTTGCCTACATAGAAAGTCGTAGTCATTAGGCAGTGAGCAAATCTATTAACTAAAAAAGGAAACGACTACAAATAACTAATCGTGGTAATCTAAGAATGCTGCTGACAAAGATAGAGCCGAACGTTAAGAAATTGATAACAGTGCAGGAGGTTCATCTTTTTCATTAAAATAATTTTTAATGTTATCTATTAATTGTTACGTAATTTTTATTTTAATATTATCTTTCGCTATATTATTTTTCTGTGTGTAATGTAAAATGGTTACTGCATATTCTGTTTGTTCATTTATAGAAGGTAGATTTTCGAGGTGGAGGGGGGGCGCTGAGTAGTTTTTACCTGAAAAATGGGCGGTAGGCCAAATAAGTTTGGAAATCATTGGTTTAAACGATAGAGATAGGAGCAGTTAGTGCATTTGCAAATCCTTAGCAGTGGAAGTGTTGCCACGGCAAAAAAGCTTTACGCATAGTGCCCCTTTCATTGCCTCGTTTGAGTGTGTGCGTTTTGGTCGCTCCTGTCCGAAAAGTTCAACACGTACAGTCATTGAGTTCGGCAGACTCATTTCAAACGGCCTTCAGTTAGAACGTGAATTATCGATACCTTGTCAAGAGTTACTAGGTCAAGCATCGAATTGTTTATAGGTGTCGTTGCACTTGTGTGGTAGTGTATTTTTTGTTTTTGTTTGCGCGTTGGTTCTTTCCTCTACTAGCATCTTTTGAGCCGATCTCACGAGTACTTTCGTGGTGCGATCCTAGTCGGAGTTTGAGGCTATTTATTAGTGATTGGGATAGTCAAGATTGGTGTCTTTTTGATTTGCTTGCAGCCGTGTAACTTGATGGGTAGTACTTATCGAAAATTATTGGGTTTTGACTGTCCAATACATTTAGATGCGGATTTAAATCAGCGTCGTCGATTGAGCCCCAGAATTGTGTTTTTATATACCTGTGCGTTGCCTCTTTCTTGTTTCTTGTTGGATTAGGCGCTCGTGTCACACCTTTTAGAGCCGACCTGAAGTGAATTTAGTAGCCGAATTTGTAATCCTTGCTGGGTTCTCCGTTTGTTACAGAGTCTTTGTTGTAGCCTCCACTTTGCTTCTTCGCTTAGCAATTGTTGCTGAGGCTCCTTGCTGTGCTCTCACTTGCACAGGTGACTAGTTATAGAGTCCGCTGCTGTTTATTTTGACAACGCGCCTAGCATTTCTGGGAGTGTTAGAAACACGACATTGTGTTGTACAAGCTAAAACACATTTTCCGCCTTCTTTAGCATTATCCGCAACATCGACGCAACTTTGTAATTAGCATGCTATAATTTCCTTGTTTGCGACGTCATTGTAATTTGATATTATTTAAAACTGTAAGTTCTGTAATCAATGGCCTTAATAGTATGCACCGTGCTAGCAACTTTCGATCCATGCTATGAGGTCACTTCTGTGTGCTTTATACGAGTGCTGGAATTAAATTAGTAGTTAATTAATATAAATCTTATTCAAGTTTACTGTGAGTTTGTACATGGCTAATGCAAGCTTGTGAGGTATCGATTCTATTTGAAGTCTGTTTCAAGTCGTAGCGAATTGGCTACGCGTAGTACCTTGGCGGGTTTAAGAGTTCTTGTATGCTAATGGACGTAACGGTGACAAAAGACTCTTCGACGCCCATTTCTAATTTTGAATGCTCTTCGCTTTTTACAGAAAAAGAGCCACACGCTGTCTGCCCATGTATGGAAATGTTGACTTGGGACTGAGCCTTACATTGTATTTGCTGTTGGCTTAGAGAAAATGTGGGTTTGAGTCCTACCAACAGCCTCAAAAATGTAGCACGATTCTCCAAGTCTGCTTTAGCAATTATGGCGTTTTAACGCCTAAAACTCTTCAAAGAAGAGAGACCGATTTCGCTGTAGTGGGGATCTCACCAACAAGCTTGACGACGATACACCATTTACCGTGTAATAAATTAAACTTTTCAGATGTTTCCAAAAGTCAAGTGGAGATGTAACAGGTCATGAAACTAATTCTCTCAGATCTCTTCATTCCTTATTAAGGGCATGCTCGGTAATTCTTTAAAGGAATAGGTATGTAAGTTTAATAATATAAAATTACTGAATACACAAACCAATAATGTTAGCTTGCTCTAAAGCTATCAATTTTATTACAGTTACATAGGCAATTCAGATTTTATTATAGCAATTACACTATCATGGAAACGGTTTCGGTATGAATAGGCTTTTATTTTATTTTGTTGTGTAGAAAATATCAACAAAAATGTTTGCCGTACCTTGAAAACGTCGTGAATACGGTGAACAATACTCGTAGCTAGGTTAAGGCTATTGGTCCCTTTTTATTCCACCCTAAATCATTTCTACCCGTTATTCATATTATTGTTCTCGTAATTGTTGAGACACCGCCATTTCTATAATTTTTACCTTCTACCCCTGTGAAGAATGTTTTCAATTGATGTCTTACCTCTATTATGACCTTTTCTCTTAGTTTCGCTTTTCTGAATGCAACTTCTCTGGCAGGAATTAAGTAATGTTTTACTTCATCTCTAACATTTTTTTAGACTTTCTGGAATATAGTTTCGTTGAAATACAGATGACACAGTAATGTGTGCAATATGTTTGTTTGGATTTGAGCGGAGGGTAAACCCAATTTCGTGCACTTACGCCTCAAGTTAGGCCCGTTGTATTACTTCCAAGTTACGTGTGTGTAAATGTGTTGTGTGTAGTTTTGTTACGCTACCGTATAGACTAGTCTTCAAATGAGAATAGAAATTATTATGTCTGTTCGCAGTAAGTCGTGAATAGCGCTTAATCGTATTTTACTTTATGTTTATGATTCTTATTCGACAGCGAAATAAATTCGAAGTAGTGCGAAATTTATATGCAAAAATTCAATACGCGTAGGAGCTTTAATAATAACATATTTGCAATTGTAATTGCTACTTAAATCACTACAAATTTTATCTTGTAATAACTGAACATTTTATAGAGATCTGTTACGGTCTAAAACTAAGTTAAGACACAGTGAAAAAGAAACCCGATAGTTCAGCGTAGAAAAGGGAGGGCAATTCTATATTTTTGTATGTATTTTCGTCACACTTCAAAATAGAGCCGTAACCCCGTTGTTATCAAGAGTACCTGTTAATGCGGCAATTCCTAGGTAACACCTGCTGATGTATGTAAAGTACTTTTATTAAATTTTCTTCTAGTATGGCTATGGAATGGTTTCTAATTTATGAATGCAATTATATTTATATTTAAACGTCAAACTTTACATTGCTTTTTAAGTGACTTATAGTTGCATTCATAAATTAGGAACAATTCTATAGCCATACTAAATAAAATTAATTTTTGATCAAGGTCCCCGAGGGTAATAAGGCTCAGGCTGGTAATAAGGACCATCTGTTCTTTTCGCTTTATTTGCGATCCATTGATCATGGTTGTGCCATCTACACATTGGCACCCAAGCTGACTTTAAATCACAAGCCAGTAAAGTAGACAAAGTTTGTGTAGGTATTTTCAGTTGAGGCTGTGTTTGTTCGTTCAGTTGCTACACTGCTGTTGAAATTAGAAAAAAATCTAGAATTCAAAGCTCAGTTTCTTAAAGAAAAGTGTACGAGTGCCACTTTTCATAAAGGTAAGTTCTAGTTCAATTAGTTCTACACTCACTACACCAAATTTCAGATGTTTGAATATATACTTTCTAAATGAATCTAACGTCGAAATACATTATGTTTAGTGAGGGTAATATGTCCCACTGAATGTTTGGTGGGTCTTATTACCCTCCGTTTCTGTTTTTGTCGCTTCTGTTTTTACTTACAGAATTATGGGTACGAAATCTCGCGGTATGAGGGCCAATTGGACCCAAAATATGATCTAAGAAGCCATACAGTTGTTAAAGCAAGGCAAGTCTCAACTATATGTGGAAAATAGATGTGGTATTCCAAGACCAACGTGCGAAACCACATGAGAACAGGAGCTGTCTGTAGAAAATTAGGGGTAAAGGCTACCTGGAATAAACAGCAAGAGAATGATTTAGTTAAAAAAAATATATTAGATTTTCTGAAATAGGATTTCCCTTGACACCAAAGGCACTTTGCAGAAGCGTCTACAAATATGTTGAAAACGAGGGCATTAAAAATTATTTCAATAAAACAAAAGAATCTGCGGGTCGTGATTGGTACAAAGCCTGCCAGGGCAGCCAAGCTAAATCCACATATTGTTGGCGATTGATTATTTTGAGAAGTTAAATAACATGTTCGAAAAATATGACCTCGAACATCAGCCATCGAAAATTTTTAACATGGACGAGAAATGTTGCCGTTTAACTCTACATCATCAACAGACAGAAGAGTTCATCTTGTTTGCCCCGGAACCCACAGAGAATTGCACAGTTGTTGCTTGCGCCAACGCATTAGGCAATGCTATTCCACCAATGATCCTATTTAAGGGGCAACGACTCAAGCCAACTTTTGGTGATGGTTTACCACATGGGTCGAAGGTCGCTATGTCACCAAAAGGTAGCATGACCACCACTTTATTCATAAAATGGTTACACCACTTTTCTAACTTTATCCAACCGCCAGTGCTTTTGATATTCGACGGTGCCGCTTCACATCTAGACTTGTCGAAACAGCTGACCAACTGGGCATTCACTTACTATGCCTTCCTTCAAACACAAAAAAAAGACAAAGGTAAAGCTTATTTCAATTCACCCAACTGGGGGCGGGCTGCTATAGGGACCTTCCGTCCATCTTCAGCCAAGAACGGGAAACTCGGGATGGGTGAGAGAAAGGAGAGGTGGAGACTGGAAGAAAGGTCAGGAAAGGTGGAGAAATACTGCCCCGGCATTCGCCTCAGAGAATGTACTCTGTTGACTCAGGAAAACCACCTAAAAACCTGAATTAAGGTAGGCGGCCCCAGGAATCGAACCCACGACCTCCCGAATGCTAAGTGGACGTGCTACGCACGAGGCCACGGAGCTCGGTCAAACACAAAACTCGAACTGCAACCCATCGACAAAAGCGTCTTCAGTTCCTATGAACATTTTTGGGACGAGCAGTTATTACGTTACTAGGACCAATATCCTGATAAGGAAAATGAACAAAGCAAGGTTTTCTGAAGTTTTCACTCCGGTATGGGGTAAGTGCATGACCATTGATAACATTACGCATGAATTTAGAGTAACAGGAATTTATCCTTTTGACAAGAATGTGAGTTTTCCTACGAGAAAGGAACAAGATTAAGATGCATTGGAGAATTCACATGATGATTCAGATCCAGATGACGTAGTTTCCCTAGCTATAATAAAAAAAAACGTTTAAATAAGAAACTCACTCCTGTGAAAACAAACATTTTCTCAAAATTCCTTACAATTCCTGATATGAAGCTCGCAGGAAAGCAAATTGTAGGAAAAAAGCGCTGAATTATAAAGCACCGAAAGTAACTTAACAAATTTTTTCTTCCGGTCCAAATAGAAAATCCATTCTCAAATCTAGCAAATCTAATAAAAAAAACCAGAGCCTCTGCCCAGCTGCAGCTTTTCGACAGTCCCAAGTTCCAACAAAGAAAGTTGGCTTTGCGCTATTTGTTAGTAAAACCGAGTAGCAGACATGATACAGTGCACAGGTTGTCACTCATGGATGCATGAAGACTGCTTAGGACTCACTAAACACGATTTAGAAGATGTCAAGTGTCTGGAGTGCACTGGTTAGCACCCTAGGCCATTCATATTCACCATTTACTTTAAGTGGACCTTATTACCTGGTTATGGTGGGTAATAAGGCCTAATTTCGAATTAAGTTTTTTATGTAAAAACGAATTGATTTTGTTGATGCTTTCATTTGTATTATGTAACCTAAGATGTATAAGCAATGCAATAAATGTGTTTATTTTTGAAACTTACGTTGATTTACATGTTTGTTTTTGAAGTATAGTTATGGTGAGCCTCAATACTCTCGGGAACCTCATACTATAGAAGCTCACGTGGAAAGTCTCCAATAGGACAGCTGGGCTGCCGAGAATGAAACTTACCGGGTTTTTATATAAGTTTGCTTTAACCTGATATTGCGTCATCTGTGTTCAATTTTACAATCAAGGCACAACGTGTCAAAACTAATATTATATTATTCAGCACGGCTCTAAGCCGACCAAATTCAGTAAATTCTAAATTTCCTATTATGGTGAAATCTGAAACTTACACTTTTATTGACACCAACAGGCCGGTAAATGAGCGAATGGCGCCCTAAATAAATACAGCAATGAAAAACAAGTGCTGACCATTCGACGGGAAAGTAAAATCGTCGAAAAAATGCCTCAGACTATCTCAATTATGCCGTACGCTAAGACACTTCCAATATGTATTTTGTGAAAGCACGAAAATTGTAGAATAATTGCTCTTTAATAGTTATTACGTCCATTATAGCTTGCCTACCTCAACTACTGCTGCAGACTGCGACTCTTTCAAACGCGTGGCACTCCCCACGGTTTTTCGCCCTAGAACGGCCGAATTCGGAACACCCAACGCGGTCGTGCATGACCAAATTAATATCACTTAACCAGTGGTTTGCTAGAAAAACTCAGTAGACAACTAATCGACAGCGATTCGATTGTTAGAACTAATCAAGATTGAAATAAATCTACAAATTGGTTTTGTGGAAATTTTAAAATAAAAATAGCTAAACCATTATGAATCTTTCATTCTCAGAAGTAACACTATAAGTACTTCGATATTATCGGGTTATATTTCGATGACTTGTTGCACAATAATAAAAGAGTGTCAGTTTGACAGGTTAATAGTCCAACCACGTCAGCGGGAGGATTATTCTGACACACGCTCCTAGAATATTTGCTATTTTAGCCGGCTGAGGCCGATCTGATGAATACAAAATGTATTTTGACCAATATAGCAGCTCTTTACTTCGACATGTTGTACTGTGTGAAGTTGAACAAATCCGATGGGAATTTGTCACATAATTATTGAGAATCTTCCGCTCATAGCGTGTTTTTCTATTACTGCATTTATTTAAGCTTGTTAGAAGCCGGTCACAATTTGCTAATCATGAATTGCACCATGATATCTAGTTACGCATTTCTTTATTGCTTATCCGCAATGTGACTTTGCGCTCTCACTTTGAATTACTTGTAATTACAGCATGTTTAATATAAAATATGTTTTTACTAATACGAGTATCAGCTCTTTACTTCAACATGTTGTGCTTTGTTTGTGAAGTTGACACAGACGACGCGAATTTCAAGTTAAAGCGTAAATATTGCAACGACTAGTTGGCCGGTCAACTTTCTTGTATACGAAGGATGTCATTATCCTACTGAAAAGTCCTCCGCGACATCTTTAGGCTTAAACAGCAGGTGGGGTTAACAATTTGTCACGGTTTTGGTCCTCTACACTACATTTCTAGTATAACTCTATTTTGAAGTGCGGTGAGCAAACAAAAATATAGAAGTACTCTTCCCCTCTTTTACTGAGCTATCGGAGCTCTCGTATTTCTTGCTGTTGCGTCTCACCTCGGTTTCAGACTAACATTAAACGCTGAAAGGACATAAAAGACATCATGGAAACGTAACTGCCGGGTTTTATGTAAAGCTCTTTAGGTCTTCGCGATGTTAAGAAATGAAAACGTTGTACATCTTAATTAGCTAATAAAGATATTAAAAAGCTCACTTGTATGCCATCATTGGACTGTAAGTTTATTTTTATAAAAGCCACAATTACTTTTATGCGATTGCGCCTGCTATTGAACTAAATCTGAGGCTCTATCAACAAGCATTTATTGGACGTCAACAATATTCTGCGATAAAATCTATCACTGGGGTGCCTGGGCAATCAATAAACAGCAAACAATTGTCTTAAGGCAATCCAATAAAAGCTGCGAGCCAGGAAATAATGTGGGCTGGGGGCGTATAGTCATCAATCAAACGTTAAGTTTGGCAAGGTAATAAAATGTGCATAACCCGGTTATTGATTTCAGTGCGGTTAAAGTTCAAAGGTCGCAGGTATAATTGAATTGTGTGTGTACTTTACAGAATGTAATAACGCAGATGCTGGCTGTATTGGAAGCGATGTGCACTGATGGCATTAGTCAATATGCCCGAACAGTAAATGGAGATCCAGAGAATATCCGTTCGCCCTACATCATCGCTGGAAGGGTGCCGAAATTTAGTTCTTCTCTCTCGACACCCGATGGCGCATATGGCTAGATGTTAGTTCGAGTTCCTAGTTAACAAATAGAATTAATTTAGTTGGAATTATAAAATATAACCTCGGAATCAACTTTTATGTAAAAGATAATTGCAAAAGGTATGCTAAAAGGGCATACGAAAGGAACTATGCAGCTATAAAGGTGACAAAATGCGAAATATATCTTATACGGTATTGGTAATGTATTGAAGTATACAAAATTCCAGTTTGACTTATAGCAATTATGTAATAGTAATTTACGATACAAGTAACGTTATCAAGGTTTTTACATTACAAGAGAATAGTTTGAATGAACGAGCGACGTTAGGAGCGAGTTCTTTAAAAATTCTCGAGTAATGTAGAAGCGAATAACGTTACGTATATCGTAACACGGTTTATTTTATCCTAAAATAGTAATTTTGAAAAAATAGGAAAAAATGGTTATTAATGACACAACAGCGAGTGGTGGTGTCACTAGTAAAATAAAACTCAACACTGTATTGGTGGTAGCACTGTCAGGTTATGTTAAATTTGAGATTTTTAGGTTAACTTTTGCGTCAGTTTGTGACAAATAACAAACAAAACCTAACCTATTACATCGAATTTGACATAGACTGACAATACATTTCAGTGCTGTCAACATGTGATTAATGCTAATAAGTATCGTTATGTTATTTTTCTTACAACACTAGTGTTGTTAAATGCATCTTAACGCAACTCATTGCGAAGGAGATATTGTCATAATAACATAATAGGATAAATAAAAGAATATGAGACACTTTTGTACGTGTTACTCCGACAGAAGCTACGTAGCAAGAGGAAATCATGGCACAAGAATCCACAAGAAGCAGTAGGAAAAGCCAATTACGTAAAGCAGCAGGCCAAGACAAAATAACAAATAAAATAATAAAAGCATTAACAAAAGAAGCACTAGAAGATCTAAGGGAAGTAATGAACATGGTTTTCAACAAGCAAAGGCATTTGAAGACTGGGAAAAAGGTATAATACTGCTTATTTACAAACAGGAAAAGGAATCCCGAAAGAATCTGACAGAAATGAGAGTATTACGAAAAATAAATAATAAGGCAATTATAGACTAAATAATAAATGAAACTTTTAGATAAATAGTAAATATAATATCTGAAGAACGTATAATTGGAGATAATCTACTAAGATGACTCGGAGATATCGACAAAGTTAGGAAGACCCAGGCAAACCTGACAGAAAGAAATAAAAAAGGGAAAATTGAAGAAAATAATAAAAAACATAAGATATGAATAATAATACAATAAACTATGAAATCGCAGAGAGGAAAGCAATAAAAAATTAAACTTCAGTGAAAACCAATATGAAAACACAAGAAAACTAGTTATATATAAAAGTCAATAATGTAAAAAAATATGTAAAAGCTATATCTCTATGAGTAACAATAGAGTAGAAAAGAAAAGAAATATAAGTCACATATTAGTTAAAGAGAATAACCATTATTAGTTTATAGTTCTGAGTGACTAAAAATAGTATCCATTCAATCAGGGCTGTGGAGTCGGTCACAAAAAATCCGACTCCGACTCCTGATATTTTAGTAGTTTGAATCCGACTCCGACTCCCGACTCCGACCCCCCACCCCCCCACACCCCCATTCATTTTCATCTACCTGATAAACTTTACCGGCTCATAACGAATTCACAAGTTTTGCGGAATGTGATTGATTATAATTAATTTCATATTTACAAATATTGCATTCACGGTTTCCAGCAACGTACTTTTTTCACGTACAAATACACAGAGAGGTTTACAAACGTAAATGAGGAAAAGGATAAAATTTACTTTAAAAGAATACATTTCATGGCAAAATTTCATAAACGTGCAGATGTCATTGTTATAACAAGACAGTTTCTTACCTGCCTACTAAACTAACAGTACTAACTACATTCTGTAGTAGATTATTTTCTAAAGGGGTCATTTACTACCTGCCTACATAATACAAGTTTACTGAGTCATAGAAAATGCAAATAGTCTGACGTCTGAGCAGGGTTGAGCAGATTTAAATTATTTGATTAGAATAATGAATTTAATGGAGGAATTGAATTATCAAAATCATTGATTTAAATAATATTTTTTCACATATTGCCAATTAAACAAAAACACCATGACAGTAACAATATAACAAAATGCTGAAGCTGGTTTAACGTTTAAAATACATCTTGAAACAGTTTAAACATAAAAATAAGGTGCAATATGAAAGTTAGAAAATCGAGGTAAAGGTAATACTAATAATAGTAATCATACCTACTATGCTTGTTTTATTGTTAATCACATAAAACAGTTATTGGTAAGATATAGACAAACCGTCTACTACGCTTTTTACATGGACAAAAGTCCGACATTTTTTAAATAGTTTGGCAGGAATTTAATTTACAAGCGGTGATCACACTGATTCTAGAACACACTCTGCACACTCGTGGACCTATGAATAACATGTAGTGCACGTGCATTTTCATATACTAACATAATAAAGAAAAATCGATTTTAATTAACTTTAATCTGTCTTCAAATAGTCAATACTACAGTCGTTCAAATAGTTTGATAGCTTTGGGGTTTTTATTGAAAAAAAATTGATAAGTGGGAGTCGGAGTCGGGTAATTTATACGGACTCCGACTCCGACTCCGACTCCACCGTAAAAGTTCCGACTCCTCGGACTCCGACTCCCGACTCCGACTCCGACTCTACAGCCCTGCATTTAATAAATTTCGAACATTCCATAATTTAAACCTATTAAAATATGAATGAGAGGTTGTTTGCTTATGTAAAATAATAAAAAGAATATAAGACATTTCTTTACTTGTAATGCTATAAAAATTAAATGGCAGAGAAAGGATAGCAGATTGACGTAGAAGTAAAGAAATATAAAAATAAAAACACGATTAGATACATGTTCTCAAAAGAAGAGAAAACAGTAGATACATAAAACAATTATGGAAGCCAAAGAAAAACGATATCTGCAGAAAACAGTAAATAATCAAGAAAACAGACAAATAGATGGCTTATTACTGAAAGACAATATAATTATTTATAGCTCTAAGAAAAAAATAAAAAAGTTTTACTTCAATAAATTTACAACTGGAAATAATGAAATATGTATTTTTTTTAATTATCAATAAAAGTTACAAAAAGCAATATCGCGTATCAATCTATTCTAACAGATACTTGAACAAATTCTTCAATTACTAGTACTATATAGCAATATAATATTATATTTGAAAGTAAACGAAACATGTAATTGATAATAGCTCTGTATTATTTTACTATGACGGTTTAGTAGATATATTTATATATTTCCCAGATTCTACAGCTCTTGTTGACATTTCTCTCTTACGGCATAGTTAGTCGTCTGGTCGGATTAAGCTGATAAGTTGTTTACATATATTGCAGACCAATCCAATTTGATTATTTTTAATCGCCTGAGTCAGTTTGACAAATCAGTTCACACTTGAAGTGACAACGACCCTGGGGTGATTTTCAATCACATCGACACTACATAATTAAAATTTATATTAGTTGGTGGCACTGTAAAGCTAAGTCAAATTCGAAGTTAGCAGGTTAGGTTTTACGTCAGTTTGACACAGACTGACGTAAAACCTATCCTGATAACCTCGAATTTGACATAGACCTACAGTGCCACCAACATAGTATTATAATGAAGTATTAAATTAATTTGTCAGAAAAATTACTTCTCACTCGGTAAAAATTATCTATTTATTTAAGAACTTATGTTTCCGGAATTCACCGCGGTCAGTGATAAATCCTAATAATATCCCTCAAGTGTGTTACCTTTAAGAAATAATTTCTAGGTAACACACTTTCGATTGTTATTTGTCAAAATTATTGCGGGTGATTATCACTGCCCTTGGTAAATTATAGCTGATCAGTGGCTTATATGTTCGGCGAAGTTTTAGCTTACACTTAGGTTAGGCGATGTGTCACGCTTGACTTTTCTGCTAGAGAAAAATCGATAATTGACGGTGTCTGTGTTAACGGCAACAATGTAGTAATAGTATTGTCAGATGTATAGAACCGACTAGCATCGTAGAGGTCGAATAATAGTAAATTTAAGGTGGACCTCTCGAGTCGCTAGCTTTTAGTTAGTGGGTGAGACATTATTCGCTTCTTTTTTTTAATATCGTGTTCTTCCGATACCTGTATAATGGTACGTGAGAAACATTTATCCAACAGATGAGTTTCATTGTTTTGGTTGTGCAGGGAGTTGAGAATGGATAGTAAACAAGCACTATTACATCTGAAAAATAGAAATCGATTTGGACATTTAACTAGAAAAGGAAACTGACAATTTTTGATATTACCTCTTCCCATTGACCTCAAAAATATTGGGGTATTTTTATTAATCGATATACGCTGGCTTAGAGGACAAAAATGGGAATTTACTAGTTTATATGCAGGGTGAGTTACATTTTTATACTGTTCTGGCTCTACGTTGCGGCGCCATTTATGTTACAATTGACTATGTTAGAACGGTCTTTATGTATGTAAATGGTTTTATGTTACAACAATAATATTACTAGCACCAGTGAGACAAATGTCTCATTTAATAAAACAAAAAACACCGTACCGCTGCTGAAACAGCGTCCCGGACGGACGGAAATCACGTGATTTCACGAAAACCGGAAGTGTCACGTGACTGAAATTTGGTTCCTGACCTGACATGACCATTCCAAACATATAACTTTCATAACTTTTTTCTCTATCTCTTACGGTTTGGCTGCTGAAACAGCGTCCCTGACGGACCAGCATCGCAGACGGACGGAAATCACGTGATTTCTCGAAAACCGGAAGTGTCACGTGACTGAAATTCGGTTCCTGACCTGACATGACCATTCCAAACATATAACTTTCATACTTTTTTCTCTATCTCTTACGGTTTGGCTGCTGAAACAGCGTCCCGGACGGACCAGCGTTCGGACGGACGGAAATCACGTGATTTCTCGACAACCGGAAGTGTCACGTGACTGAAATTCGGTTCCTAACCTGACATGACCATTCCAAACATATAAACTTTCATAACTTTTTTCTCTATCTCTTACGGTTTGGCTGCTGAAACAGCGTCCCGGACGGACCAGCGTCCGGACGGACGGAAATCACGTGATTCTCGACAACCGGAAGTGTCACGTGACTGAAATTCGGTTCCTGACCTGACATGACCATTCCAAACATATAACTTTCACTGTTTTCTCTATCTCTTACGGTTTGGCTGCTGAAACAGCGTCCCGGACGGACCAGCGTTCCGGACGGACGGAAATCACGCGATTTCTCGACAACCGGAAGTGTCACGTAACTGAAATCGGTTCCTGACCCTGACATGACCATTCCAAACATATAACTTTCATAACTTTTTTTTCTATCTCTTACGGTTTGGCTGCTGAAACAGGGTCCCGGACGGACGGAAATCACGCGATTTCTCGAAAACCGGAAGTGTCACGTGACTGAAATTCGGTTCCTGACCTGACATGACCATTCCAAACATATAACTTTCATAACTTTTTTCTCTATCTCTTACGGTTTGGCTGCTGAACAGGGTCCCGGACGGACGGAAATCACGCGATTTCTCGAAAACCGGAAGTGTCACGTGACTGAAATTCGGCTCCTGACCTGACATGACCATTCCAAACATATAACTTTCATAACTTTTTTCTCTATCTCTTACGGTTTGGCTGCTGAAACAGGGTCCCTTACGGACGGAAATCACGCGATTTCTCGAAAACCGGAAGTGTCACGTGACTGAAATTCGGTTACTGACCTGACATGATCATTCCAAACATATAACTGTTATAACTTTTTTCTCTATCTCTTACGGTTTGGCTGCTGAAACAGGGTCCCGGACGGACGGAAATCACGCGATTTCTCGAAAACCGGAAGTGTGACGTGACTGAAATTCGGTTCCTGACCTGACATGACCATTCAAACATATAACTTTCATAACTTTTTTTCTCTATCTCTTACGGTTTTGGCTGCTGAAACAGCGTCCCGGACGGACCAGCGTTCCGGACGGACGGAAATCACGTGATTTCTCGACAACCGGAAGTGTCACGTGACTGAAATTCGGTTCCTGACCTGACATGACCAATTCCAAACATATAACTTTCATAACTTCTTCTCTATCTCTT
>OW679200.1:61809048-61831198 GCA_940337035.1 Agriotes lineatus
ATCCTTTTAAGATTCGGGGTTGTAGGGTATTAATGTAACAACATATTCATTTTACAAATGTTAAATTGCTATCCATTAACTATTTAACCTTGACCCTTCAACTGAGATTTGTCCGACAAGGGATGCTCTACCAGAAACGTATGCTTCAGCCGACGCAACCCTCAGAATCATCAAGATACTCAAGCCCCCTTATCCGGCAAATTACCTGCGACAAGGTGAAGGTGTCAACCTAGGGAGGTAAAATTATCTGCGGACGTTTTACTAATACAGTGAGTATCGGTTATATTGGTATCAAAAGGGCCAAACAAATTGCGTCGTAATGTAACTTTGTTAAACTATTCAGTTAAGTAACTGGACAGTAAATTATTCTAAAACTTGTGTTATTGTATTATATTAAAGTGACACGTGTTTGCGTCGATATATTTTTTAGTAATATTAATAATGATGATGATAATAAATTCGTTCTACTGACTATCAGAGTATCAGGCAACTTATTTAGTAATAACAAATAACGATATCAGATTCCAATGCTTCTGAATTTCATTAGATGTTTACTTGCCTCTGGGCTACTAACAATTTCAATACAAAACATACTGCTTAAGTAACTAGATTCGATTCTCTGACATTTTATACACGCTACCTTCTCCCGACGAAAGCACCCTATTAATCTGGGAGACAAGCCACAGTATAACGTTTGTTTCCGGGAACGTAGGGGCAGAATAATCCGTCAATAAAATTTTCATGACTTGTTTTGCAAATTTTGCTGTACGCATCCTTCGTTAGCATCTCTGAAATAACGAGAACACCGTAAAACAAAAGCGTGACAGTAACATAGTACTTGGCAACGTTTTAGTGGATTCCGATAACGAACATACATTGTAGAATGGGACGTCTCGTACTACATTTAGATATCCACGGTTATGACAGTAAACCGTTGTAATGCTGAAGGATCCTGGGAATTTGTTCTGGAAGAGGCGTATCTTGGATTACACAATGACTCGAAGTTTGTATCTTCAATAAATTGCTGTTCTAGCTACATCTGCCGTTAGAATTAAGTCAAATCTCCTTAGACCGGTTGTTATACAGCGAAAAGTTGGAAGGCAGCTGAGAGTATAAATATAATTTATAACATAATAAAGTGCTCTTGTGAAAAGTAGTTTCTCAACGTAGATTTAATTTTTATTTAAAGTGAGTAACTGGCGTCATGAGTGATCTTGTTCGCAGTGGATATGGAATTTTCAGAAAAAAGAATAGTTACGTCCTTGAATTACTTAAATTTCTCAGAAAAATAGCAATAGCTCCTATTTTGAGTATTAAGCAATATGTATATATTTCACTGAAATTTAGAGAATCTAGAAACTCTATAGGAAAAGTTACAATATCGACGTCATTATCTGATATAACTGTATTTGCACTAAAATATTGTTTTCATATCCAACGCAATGTTCGTTATTTTGTGGCATAAAATTAAGAATTTTGAGATACTAAGTGAGTTTTTGAGTTTTGAAAAAACTATTAATATCTATATAATGATTTCATCTTTGGCAATTAGCTAATTTGTTATTTAAATTGCATAATCTTTACTGCGATTATAGGATATTCTCAATTTGCAAGAGAAATGTAGAGAACTGAAGTTCACGTTCTTTGGCAAGCGCATGTGCCGATGGTTATCTTCACTCTCATAAACATGGAAAGAAATAGAGCGAAATAAAGGATTGTCATCAGCAACGCTATTAACTGACGTGTAAGACCTATGAGACATATTTTTCTGGTGTTATTGGAATATTGGCTAGCTTTTAAGGAATTTCGATGCTGTTATATTACACCACTCACATCTCACACCTATAGATCTCTTATTAGCACCAAGGGCTATTATTCTTATAATTAGAGCATAATGCTTGTAGTATGGTATGCCCACATTCAACTAATTTCTAAGGAGGAAACAGAATGGGTACCACGCAGAAGAAGAGCTAGAGAAAGGCCTAAGAGAACAAGGAAAAAAGGGATTAC
This sequence comes from Agriotes lineatus, assembly GCA_940337035.1. Taxonomy (NCBI): domain Eukaryota; kingdom Metazoa; phylum Arthropoda; class Insecta; order Coleoptera; family Elateridae; genus Agriotes; species Agriotes lineatus. The sequence continues at coordinate 61,811,059 of OW679200.1, forward strand.
AAAAACAATGAGTAAATGCAATCTAAACGAAAGGGGCTGCGATGATGGAAGGGCATGGAAAATAGGCGTCGGACAACGTCGACAGCCATTTCAACAATACATGTATGATTGAAGAAACAGAAAAAGCAGCGACCCAGGGGGTAAATAAGCACAAAAACACCTTATTGCATTTGGGCAATACCAATTTCATTAAAAATTTACTGTCACTTTACAGTCCTGTTCTTTGACGTTGGTCGCACAATTTAGGAGGCCGTTGAATTTGAATAAACATTTAGTACAGTGGTCCATTGCAAAAATCAGCAGAACACCGCTGGCAGACTTCGATCATTTACTTGTTCCATTGCTACAGCGTTGCCCGCTGCGCAACCCGCGGTGAACGTTGTTGGTTTTTCTCTAAAAGTTATTTATTTATTTGCAATTTTGCCCAAATCTACACGGTAACAGCTTTTATTGGAAAAAAATTCTAGGAGTCACCTTGCCGGAAGTCTCAAAATAGGTGTCAAAAAAAAGTTTCACGTTTTAAACAATATATATATACAGGGTGTAACAAAAATGTAGGTTGCTACTTCAGGAACGTATTCTACTCATCAAAATGATGAAAAAATTTGATATAAACTTATGTCCAAAAATGAGTCGTTTTTCTGTTACAGTCATTTTTGTGTTGAAACGTAAGATAATTTATAAAGAATTATTATTTTATTTTCAGCCATAATGAAATAAAAGATGTAAGTTGATGGGTATTCTCAACAAGCCGGGAATATACAATTTGCTTTAGATGTCTCCATAGATAAAAATATAATGGATTGAAATCTTGTGGCCTGGCAGGCCATCGTACAGGTCTCTCGCGTCCGATCCAACGTGTAGGATAAGCGTTGTCCAGAAATTCCCTGGCACTCTACTAAAATGCGTTACACCCTGTATCTCTCTTAGCTTTGATATTTCGGAAAAGTGGTGACTGAAAACAATTCTTATTCTTTTAAGCTTTATATTTATGTATTTATTTATATCGCACTCAGCCAACAGCCGTTAGGCCAATTATAGGCGTCGCTGTGCATTTATGGGGATTTCCAACCCCACTAACGACTGCCATGATGTTGTAATGACCGCCGGGACCAACTATTTCCGTGACAGCCGTATCACGAGGCGCCGAGAGATGCAGCGGTGGAACTCTCATCCAAGTTCTGACCAGAGACAGCGTTGCTTAACTCTGCTGATCGAACGTGGACGCTTGTTCAAGCTACACCACCCGGGACCTTTTTATATCCTGGCAAAACGAGAGAATCAATTTAAAAATCACCCTGTATATGATACTAATTAAATTAGATTTTATTTTGTCGATTACCAATTTCGTAGTAACTACCATTGTACCAATAATAATAACCATGTATATATTTTTCAATCTCTTCCCTTACAAACTTACTCTTTCGTTTTGTTTTCAATTTTTGATCACCGTTTCTCCTGATAGTTTTTCTTTGTTAATTGTACTTAAAGTAGCTCTATTTCGAGTTGTTTTCATTGTTAGACGGAAGAAAACAGCTTTACTGCGCGCATAGTTATGGAATAAAGGCTGGCTGAACATTAATTTTTGTATATTAAAACAATACTATTACCTGTTGAGCTAATCAATGTTGTCCGGCATTTCACGACTATCTTTTACAAATTTCCTCAAGTTTCACTCAAATTCCTCAATTTAGTAAGTTGTTAAAAATACTGCTTAAAAAACTTTAAGCTTAATAAAGTAAAATGTGCGCTTAAGTTTAATAAAGTGCAGCTGTAGTTCTAACTTGTAAAAGTTATATCACTCAGAGTAGTTTGTACAGAAAGTTTTATTATTTAACGTATATTATTCTTTTCTTAAAAGTGGGATACGGCATTTTTAACTCCACTGCTCAATACCTGTTATAAATGAAGGGTATTTTGTTAAATAATTTTTTACTCTATACTTTATGTCGGAATTTGAGTGCTTCCTAACAGCTCCTTCAATCTTACTTACCACATTAACTTAGGTATATTACTGTACTCCACAAACTTATTCATGTTTTCAAGTAGATTAACAGTTCAACTCACCACTAAGGTTACAGGTGGATTTATACTGCTGATATTTAGAACAGTCACACAGTACGGAAGATATGCAGAGCGACTGTACATCTATCACATACAAGTTAATTTGTCCCACAGAGTATATCATCATGGGCCAATCTAATATATGCCACTTTTAATATTGATAATACCATTTGTTTCTTCTGGTTAAATGGTTGTTTCCAGTCGAATTTAGGGGATGACCAGATTGAAAATAGTTTTTCCTCTCAGCTAAGCTGATTGGCTGTTTCGCTTCCTTTGATGATTTATATGAGATGAGGTGATAGCATACAATTTCGCCGTAAATACAGCAGATTTTCTTGGAAGCCTAAAGAAGCCTTTTGATATTCTCTGTGTAGAAAGCAGCTCCAACACAATCATCAATTTTAAGACCATTAATAAATCTAAGTTGTTAGAGAATTGGATAGGCATTCGTTCTAGAAACTAGTAAATAGCTGAGTGTGACTGCTATTTTTGGGTATTGGGCAAAGTGTAATGTTACATCAGATTTTGGTTGGAAAGGATTTCGTGTACAAAAAGTAAAGTTGATGAATTGCAGTTGATAATAATTTGAATTATATATTTTTGTTAACGATTAGCTTAATATCTTATCATCCTGTAAAGTGAAACTATATAACTTTAATTCTGAGATGAACGTTATATTCGAGTGAGAATTTGATACCGTTTTCATGTGAACAATGTTTAAGTAAATTAGTAAGTTTTTGTAATAGTTTTTCTACATCCGTGGAGTGCTACTAGTTGAAAATATTAAAATCATCTGGAAAACGTCGTTGGATATTTAATCCAGAATTTTATTTATGAGTTATGACTATTAGAAAGAGAGTTCAGCTTAAAACTACCTATGTGTCTGAACTCCCTGCCGTGAATTCCTTAGGAATTTCTTCGATTCTTCTATCTTCGTAGTGGTAGTAAATTCAGGACACCCAACGTTTGGAAGTCTTCTTAATTTCTGTTGTTCAACAAGCACTTCAGAAATATAAATTGTAGAGTTATAGGATCAGAATTATGTTACTGAAAGAGCTGAACCTTGGTGAAGGGATGGACGGTTATAGGCTAAGGTATGAATGGAGTAGCAAGGCCTAACTACCCTTTAAGAAATTTGTAGAATCCGTCAATTCACAAATGCATTCGTCTCAATGATAGAAAATGTATCAACACATTTAATTACAGTACGCAGCTTAGATACAGATTATTTAGGTCGTGTTTTTGCTACTATGCGACCTAGAACGTTACTTGATGTAAGTGCAAAACATACAACGCCTGCAAAAAACTCCTGGGTCGCAAATAATATATTGCAGCTTGACCTAGTGATATAACACCATTACTAAGAGTTGCATAAATATAGTTTAAATATAACATATTATTATGAACTAGTTTTGCGTTTTAATTAATTTCCGTAGAACTCCACACAATTGTCTATTTCGTGGACAAACATTAGTTTGAAGACTATCACTCTTAAAATGTTTAATGTAACTAATGCTTTGTCCAGTAATCACACATTTAGACAATGTATGATATTTGGAATATAAAATATCGATTTGCTGTCGTACGTTTTCTGAAGATCCAAGAAAACTTCACTCAACTCTTACCATTTTTAATTTTTAAAATTTTCGAAACCTTGCTTTTGTTAACAGATAATTTGATAAAGCTATTGACGATTTTTACAATATATTTTAAACTCCAAGTTTGGCTATTACTTAAATAATTTAATCCAAATCTCTCGCATTGCACATAAACTTCAGTAAATTCTATTTGTTGAAACTATCATTAACAGATGTACGTGACTTTGCAAACAATAAGTTGAGTTTATCACCTAAATAAGGTTTTTAAAATATTAATAGGTACTGTTTTCTAGAAACCTATACTGTGTATATAGTTTTGTGGTTTATAATTTGATTAAATTATCGGCGACTGCTATAATTTAACCATTCCAATAAACCGTGGATTTGCAAAATGCAAAATGTATGATTTAGTTTAGCGGAAAGACAAATGAAACTCTTTAACAACATTGCATTATAGATTAATTTGGTATTCTCTTCTTTGTCATATACAGGTTAGGTGGGTCGATATCCGAGTATTAATTTCAATTAAGTCATATCAGGAAAGCGAATGAAAAGTCAAAGTTTTCGAAGTAACGCTTAATATTCATCACAAACAGATGTGTATTTTTCGCATCTTTTTCTCCATTTAAAATGTCCTTGAATAACTATAATCAAAGTTACAGGCTTCATTTATAAGAAAAGCAATTTTGGGTTACTTACTTTCTTCAAAAAACCTCAGCCGACCTATAAGTATTCTTTCATAGATACTTTGAACGTCTCAAATTTAACTTTGCCTTAGTATGTTCACTTAAAATAGTTTCCATGTATGGTACATGGAGATACTTATTTCTTTCGTGTAAACCAGTATGAACCTGTGATCCAGCCTATAAGGCGTATCTGTGATATTTAGGCTAGTACCATTATTTTAACGTTTTTGTTTATTTGGTGCACTCGGAGTACTGTAGAAATTACACGTAAGTACAGTCGGCGCCTTAGAAATCGGGACACGTAATATCGGGCGTCGGGCGGCCCAAAATAGCGAATTCTAGGGCTGCATCGAAATGCTTGATTTATATGAGATTATGTGCACCGCGTCAATAACTTCTTAAATGTCAACATAACGTCTCCACGATAATTCTAGGCGAGACTACAATCGGATAGTTCTAAACGTTTGCGTTTTATGAAGTGGACTAAATCCGAAATCGTACGACACTCATTAATGACCAATAGAAAAATTAGTTCACAAGCCGTAACCAAGACAATAAAAAAATTTCTTGGAAATTTTTTGTAGGTATGGATTGCTTCTTTTTAAGGTTTGTGTCGTTACGATTTTCTTACCGAATCTGCATTCGAGCATTAATTCATATCCGGAAATGATTATCGTGCATTCCAACAACGTCCTAATTTGCTCTCGCGTCTCGCTCGGGCAAATTAACACGACGTTGTTGGACCGCACTCAAAAAAATTTCCGGAAAGAATTAATGCTCTTATGAGATTATATGTGAAAATTATTCGTAATTTGTCTGAACTGCACAGCAACTCTTCAACAATTTGTTATCTTAAGCAACAATTCATACATCGTACGCAAACATTGCTTCATAGTCCCTGGTAACTTAACTAGCTATCCAATCTTACAACGGCGGACGTGAAACGAGAGTAAAAATGGTTACTTTGCCAGTAACCTCTGTGCATAAAGCCGCGTACAAGCGAGCTTTCCAAGAAGGAATAAATTTGAACTTTTAAATGATTCTTCAGAAACGTTGGCGACCAGTAGCATAATTTAAGTTTTGTGGGTAGCTTCCTTGCTGTAAATTTTTAAATAGAACGTTTTGATTTATGCAGGTTTTTCCTTAATGCCATCTATGATTACAATGTGGCTAAAATGTTTAAATTTTGTGAGCAGACTACTTTCTTATATTTACGTATCAAGAGTAGCACTTCTTCATTTATGGCTTTGATCACTTAAGATACAACTACAAGCACAAATTTCAAACGCTTCCAACTTTTTACAGACGGCATCTATTAGTGACAGTGAAAGCCTCGGGTATCGCCTTGTGAAGATATTCCCCATTTTCATAAATGCTGCTCCTGCTTGTTCAACTTAACTGCGGATTGCGATCCTAGTCTCAGATTTAATTAACGCGGTATATCCAGTATTTGTAAGAGATCTTGCAGATATTCTAAATTGGTAATCAGTAAAAGCACATAGCCAGCGGACATTACATTGTCAAATGCAGCACCATTTAGAGTGATACCTTCACAGTTTTCATCAAATATTATTTCTAGTCTTATCTGTAGTTAAAGCTCATGGCATCTGTTTGAATTCTTATTCTTTAGTAGCATTATTAGGTAGTCGGACATAGAAGATATGAGCAAACAGTTTGCGTAGGTTCAAAATAATTTTAACAGATAGTGTATGCAGCAGTCCTGAACAATAATGGTCGATTCTTCGGCATTTCGACTGCCGTTGAATATGACAACCAGGGTTTATTATACGAGATTTTGAGAGCCTATGATTCATATTACTGTAAATGCCGATTAATGAAAATATAATAAAATAAGTGCTGTCATTTCAATATCTAGAAACAAAAATGACAGGCAATGCAGCATTAACGAGCGAGGTCACGCACCAGGCCCAGAAAGTTTGAAAAATATCGGCTTGTCTAAATAGCACAATCTGGTTCAACAAACACTTTACCAGATGATCAAAAATTAGAATATATTGAATTGATTTGGTCTAATAAATATAAATTTAGCTAATGATGATGTGTCAGCAATTATAGGCTTCATTTATAAGAAAAACAATTTTGGTTTACTTACTTTCTTCAAAAACTCTCAGCCGACCTATAAGTATTCTTACGTAGATACTTTGAACGTCTCAAATTTAACTTTGCCTTAGTATGTTCACTTAAAATTGTTTCCATGTATGGTACATGGAGGTACTTATTTCTTTCGTGTAAACCAGTATGAACCTGTAATCCAGCATATAAGGCGTATCTGTGATATTTAGGCTACTACCATTATTTTAACGTTTTTCTTTATTTGGTGCACTCGGGAGTACTGTAGAAATTACATGTAAGTACAGTCGGCGCCTTAGAAATCGGGACACGTAATATGTTGTGTTGTAATGTTTGATTCATTATTATTTTTTGTACTATTGTATTGCAGGCTAACCTCCTTCATGGGGTGTTAGTGCCCCACACTTATTATTATTATTGGAATTTTAGTATCAACCAAAAGATGCAATATTTGAACAATTATATAACAACAAGCAATCCAGTGAGACAAATGTCTCATTTAAAAAAACAAAAAAGACCGTTTTTCAAATAGAACGCGTATTAAATAAAAACTGTACTCAGATCTGGAAGGTGTCAAAGTGGTTGCCTAACCGATCGATGTTTTAAGGCGCAGAGGGTCGCAGCTCCGTTTGGCTGCTGAAACATTTCTATTTAATACGCGTTCTATTTGAAAAACGGTCTTTTTTGTGATTTCTCGAAAACCGGAAGTGTCACGTGGCTGAAATTCGGTTCCTGAGCTGACATGACCATTCCAAACATATAACTTTCTGCTGAAACAGCGTCCGGACGGACGGACAGACAAGTCTATTAGATAAAGGATCAAAACATAACAACTGCAAAAACCCAGTTTATACACTTAAAAAAATATGTACATGCAAAATGTATCATATATATTGTCTTGATTGTACCTCTTCTACTGATTGTTATACATTGTTATTCTATTTGAATATTATGCACTGTTATCATCTACTTGCCTTATTTTGTTGCTGCGACCTTCTTATCTCAAATTACCTTGGAATTGACTGCCGCTTTTGAGTTTATGAGTTCTTTCATTTTTCTCTGAGCACATTTTTTGTATAAAGACTCATTGGGTATTTGTTTGTATTTTAGTAATTTTGCAAAGGACTGCACGACCGTCTTCACTGTTAGCTAGCTGGCCCTCAAATTTTCCCACGTAGATTATACGAGCTGGGTATGCCATTACTTTAACTTTGTTAGTAAATATTTGAAATTTTATTCTTTAGATATGGTGTTTAATATCCGTATTTGCCTTTGAATTTTCTCTTCTTTTTCTGCGATGATAATATAATCGTTAGCGAACATCATGCTAGTTATACCCCGTTTTAGAGCATTAACTTTCATTTTTTTAATGATTTGGTTAATGTAAATATTGAAACGCGTTGGGAGGCGGTTACATCCACATAAGCTCTGAGCTTCAGTTAACTATTTTTTAGGAGAGCTTAACCTTTTGTAATTATATGTTCACAAAGTCATATACTTTTTCTAAATCTCTGCAAGATATGCAGTTATGTATTTTGATGAACTAATTATTATTACTTCACGTGCATCAATAATATAGAAACTAGATTGGTAAATTTTTATGTACATCAAATATCTTCAACGAAACACGTCAAATCTTGACATTATGTATTACTATATTAATATCGCACATGAATATGCAGAGAATTAACGCCAGCTTTGATGGGCTCACATATTCGCCTGCTTGGGGAGTTCGATTAACCCTGAGATCAGGCAAGTGCACCTTCTGTGTAACGATATGCTCATGCAGTCGCTGTAATCCGCTTGTCATTTAATCCAATTTCGCTTCATTTAATGTTAACACCGCTGCACTATGCTTGGTGCACCAAAATAGAGCTAATGCACGATTATAAACCGTAATGACCGGAGAGCTTCTGATAAACTTACTTGGAAAATGGGCAATCAAAAATTTAGCTGGTGTCGTTTGCAATAATCGAATCAGAACTTTGTTGAGTGCAAATTGTGTGCCAGCAACACTTAGCGCTGTCTTATTATACTTGCAACAAGTCAGTCTTGCAATAAAAACTTCTGCACTGCAAAAAGGTTCCTTAAACTGTCAGTTCTAGTTATAAAATATTCCACAAGGCACATTAATTTAGTATTACCGAAAAGGGGGACTTGCGCGAGTAAATATACGGCTCAACAAATGAGCAGGACCATTTGCATATATTGGGGCAATTTTTAAAAATATTTTCCAAAAGGACAGTCAGATTTTCCTAAAAGTTGATAGCACATTGCATACAAAGTATGCCAAATCGATGCCAAACATTTTTAAACGTTCCGAGGAGCCTCAAAAAACTATTAAGTTCCGTATTTTTGTTATTTCTCTTATTTTTGTTAAATATATTTTTATAGCTTCCTTTTTTTTATTTTATTAATATGATTTTGTTAATGCGTCAGATAATATTTAAGAATAGTGAAATTAAATATGCCTAATGTGAGTATACCATAAAACAAAAACTTTTACATATATTTTTTGTGACGTAATATAACAGTACAATTTTTATGGGTGGACCAGTTCATTTATTGAGCAGTATAGTTAAAAATATTTTTTAGTTATCGTCATGGAAGAAAAAAATGCAGAAAACAATGCAAGCAATGAACTTACATGAAATATCAGGAAAGGAAGAGGGCCTTTGATACCCAAGGAGGAAGGAGAAGCTAAAATATATGACGCAAACAATAATTTATAATTACCGTCGATAGCTAACCAAGATACTCCTGCTAGACAGTTTTTTTAGTTCATATACAAGGCTGTGCTTGCGATATTACTGCAATCAATGTACTAGCGATAGCTTTGTACACTATTATTACACGATATTAAACACCATCATGCACTCTAAATACAATCTTTTGAAATATATTGCCTTAGCGAGAACAATGAAATGCCCTCGAGGTAGTATTGTGGCAATATGTACTCATAATCGCTATTGAAACGGTACGTGGCGCTGGAATACCTTAGTAGCCGTATAACTGCCATATTAGCTACAAGCTCGTGCATTACGAAACTTTGCTTGAGCTGTTAATGTCACTTTGTCAAATTCATTTCAAGTTTTACAACTACTTACATTTCACCAACTTTACATTTAGATACGCCCACTATACAGCCATAATAAACTTTACCACATATTATTGCCTTGCCACTCTCTTTCGCACTCCCTGTCTGTGGCTCTTTATCTCTTAAGGGTTTTTAACTCCCAGCCGCCTTTATCCACTTTCCATTATTTTTTATTGCGTTATTTTCGAATCTTCTAATAATGCTGATTCTCTTATCGTTATTCCATTGCCATTTAAATTTCTCTCCTCCTTCTTAGGTATACTAAAGTAGTCTCATATAATTGAATTCATCCCACATTTGCTTATTCCGGCTTTATAATAATATTATGTAACGATCGGCGTCCGACATTGGACTGTGCCTTTGTCGGAAAATCAACGTTTCTCCCGTTTTCATAAAGCGCATAATCACGAGTGAAACAAAGGAGCTCGGTAAGTCTACATGCACTCTGACGTGGTTTATACCATACCAAATTCAACCATTAAGGATTGGACCTGCAAAGGGAACGAATGGTAGTACTGAAGTGTTTTGTTGAAGATGCTGTCTATGTCAAATTCGAGGTTAGGTTTTGCGTCAGTTTGTGTCAGACTGACGAAAAACCTAACCTGATAACCTCGAATTTGACATCGACTGACAGTGCCAGTAACAATATACGATTACGGCCATGGTTACACCATGATATCAGCCATGATGATTTTCCTTTGTAGGCCCATGGGGGATTGATTGACATCTCCCCTCTACTTTCTAAACGGTTGCGCATCTCCGGGAACGTTTTGCCTTGTTTTCTTTACACCATGGTTTATACGTTGAATTTCCATACTTTTTTGTTTCATTCCCGATGAAGACCTTTATAAAGGTAGGCGAAACGTGGAGTTCTTCTATCTCAACAAAGACGAAATTCAATCCCGAAAATATTTATACTGCAGGCGTGCTTTCTCTATGTTTTATATATTTTTAATTCATTTGTTACATATCAAAATCAGCGTAGTAAATTCCTCATGCTTTATAACCATAGCCAACCTTTTTGGTGTTGATAATAATCGTCCTCTTGCGATGACTGCATTCCTCCTGTGAGATATCAAATAGTACGTTGTTCGTCTTCTTATAGAGCAGCGAGCATGTAGCGATCATCAGTCAAGCTGTCCATCATGTCTATTATAATTCTCCTCTGTCCATCATCCTTCGTAAGGACGTGGTGGCATCATGATGTTTGCCCTATCTTTTCGGACCATGTTGTTCTGTCTTGCGCTTGGTGGGTTGCTTCTTCAAATGTGTATCCCGTGGCTGATTTGATCTGGTCCGTCCATCGCGTGGGAGACCGTCCTCTCGCTCTTTTGCCTTCGACATTGCCTTCTACAATTAGTCGTTCCATGGTGTCCCCACCTCTTACTACGTGGCCAAAGTATCGAAGAATGTTTCTGCTTATTGTTGTTATAAGTCTTTTTGTCGTATTTAGTTCCTCTAGGACTGAGGCATTCGTACGGTATGCAGTCCAAGGTATTCGTAAAATTCTTCGATATACCCACATTTCGAAAGCACTTATTCTCTTGGCATCTGTTTTCTTGACGGTCCAAGTCTCTGACGCATAAGTGGCAATGGGGAATATGAGAGATTTAACGAGTCGCAGTTTGGTGTTTCTTGTGATACTGGTGTTTTTCCATATTTTGGTCAATTTGACTGTTGCTGTTCTACCCATCGCAAGGCGTCTGCGGATTTCCTCTTCGCAACTCCCGTTGTTGGTTATTATTGAGCCTAGATAATTGAATTGGCTAACTGTTTTGTATCCTGCGATAATTCCAATTTCGGGTTGGTTGTTTCTCACCCTGTCGATGACCATGACTTTTGTTTTATCTGGATTCAGCTTAAGGCCGTATCTTTCACTTGTTTCTTTGAGCCTGCTCATAATGTGTTGTAGTTCTTCTTTTGAGGTCGCTATTACTACTGTGTCGTCTGCGTAGCGCAGGTTGTTGATTCTGTAGCCCCCTATCGTTACTCCGCCTTGCCATTCGTCAAAGGTTTCACGCATTATATGTTCACTGTATATGTTAAAAAGTAGTGGGAAAATGATGCACCCTTGGCGTACCCCGGCCCTAAGGTTAAAGTCTTTTGAGTATTTGTTACCGACTCGTACTGTGGTTGTGTTATTCTTATACAAGTTGCAGAGTAGCCAGACCAGGTGTTCTGGGACTGCCATCTTCAGTAGTATATCTTTCAAGGCGGTCCATTGTACTGTGTCGAACGCCTTAGAATAGTCCACAAAGCATAAGTATGTTTCCATGTTAAATTCGCGAGATTTTTCAACTATTTGTCGAAGGTTTAGGATTTGCTCCCGTGTGCCTTTGCCAGGCATGAATCCTGACTGTGTTTTGGAAATCTGCGGGAGGAGGAGGGGTTTCATCTGTTCGTTGATGATGGTCAGCATGACTTTGCTAGCGTGGGATATTAATGCTATTGTGCGGTAGTTCTTGCATTCAGATGGGGAGCCTTTTTTGAATATTGGTATAAATATAGATTTACACCAGTCTGATGGCCACTTTCCCGTATTCCATATTTCTTGGCATATGTTATGTATTAATTCTATCCCGGTGTGGTCTAGCTCTTTGAGTGCTTCGGCAGTTATTTCATCGAAGCCAGGGGATTTTCCATTCTTGAGCTTTTTCAGAGCAGCGGTAACCTCTGATCTTAGGATGTTTGGCTCCTTTTCCGGTATTGACTCGGGTATATCAAGTTCTTCGTCCGTGTTAGCGTATAAGTCTTCGCAGTAACACTTCCAGACTTCTGCAATTTCTTCTGGGTTGGTGACAGTTCTTCCTTGTGAATCTCTGATGTTTTGAGTTTGCGGTTTGAAGTCCCTTGATAGATATTTAACTGTATTGTACAGTTCTCTCGATTCATTGCGGTTCGCATGCTGTTGTAGCTTCGTACATATCTCTGTTATGTGCCTATTCTTGTCCCTTCTGCTTAGGCATTTTATTTGTTTATTGAGTTGGTTATAATGGTATTGTTGATAATTAATCGAAATAATTGGATTGTAGACTTTCCAAACCACTGCGTCATATTCTCGAACCTTGGGGCTATTTTTACCAAATTATTTTTTCTTCTATGATTATGTAAGATCCTGTGTTTGTCAGAGTACCACATAATGTGACCAAAGTATTTCAGTTTACATCGCTTTATAGTATTAAATATTCCCAGGCGTTTGTTCATTTTGAAACAGGTATCTGATCTGCCATGCCTGAATTATTTATTTTAGAATTTGCATATGCAGTGTGATAGCACATAAGACAACGATGTGATGCCATAGACCTAGTAAAGTAGATGAAACAACAAAAGCAAAATTGGAATGAACATTAAAACACATGGACGTAGCGAGATTAGCTAATATTTGTAAAAAATAGACGACTAGCAGGGAAAATACTCCTAGGACAACCTCCCAAGAGGAACTAAAAGTTAGTTTTCTTCATCTGTGGAATAAGGAGGTAGGACAAACAGTAATTAATTCTTAGTCGATCACAGAAGAAGAAATGTGATAACAGGGTATTACGCATAGTAAAATTAGCATTGGTGAATATTATGAAAGGAAAAACTCGTGCCGTTTACACATCGAGGTACGTGATTGGCAAAAAACAAAAACTATTTGAAATTAATTTAACATCTGTCATTTCTAACCAGTCACGTACCTCGATGCGTACGCAGCAATATTTGATCGTCCAACAATTTTCCAATGTTAATTTGACTATATTTGCTAGTTGGTACGACACACTTTAGAACACACTTTAGCCAGTTTGTGTTAGCATGATTTTTCATTGTTAATTAGGTTTAATTCTTGTAATCCAGCATAACGGAAAATGTTAGTACAGCATAGTGTGTGTGTAGCGTTCAATATGGATCAACTGTGATTGCGATGAACTAAAAGTCACTCGCAACGTGCCCAACCCTAAGGGCGCACGTCTGCCTGCTGATCACAATGCTAAATAGTTAAACGTAATTTACTGCATACGAATTTGAGTGCCACAAACCATTGTTTAAACTTAAACGCTATTTTAATTCGCGGACAGAGTAATTACACAGTTGCAAAGTCGCCAAGGAGTTTTGTGACGTCCGATTATTCCGTGACGTTATGCGGTAGAGCGCGCGGGATCCAGCACCCAGGTACTTCATCACAGTATTTGTGGTAAATGTAGTCCCGAGTGTCAGGTAACCTGATAAAGGATATGTTTGTAATTTGAGCGATATCCATAAAAATATGCGGTTTATATACAAATCGCAGATCGTGGAACCGGGTTTTTATGCATTAAATTCTGACGGCGTACTTCGATGCAGATTAATGTTTGCGTATTAAAAACAGTTATTTTGAAATATTTTCAATGTTACTAAAATGTAAATGTATTGGAAATGCAGTTATCCTGTTAGTATTTGGTTTACATGTAGCCACGAGCTGCTGGACGTTAATAATTCATTCTTCATTTTAACACCGTTATATTTAGGAATGGCCATTTATTCTAGGGTTTAACCTTGTTATTCTTTATTGTTTTAAGTGTGCATTTCAAGTAGCAGTATATTTGTTTGAATTTATCTTCAGTATTTAAGCTGTACGTCAGCTTCCTAGTTTGGCAAGTAACGATGCTTTATAGCTACGAAGTGAGGTAATTTTAATAGTTTCATGTATACTGAGTTGGCTAGGCAAATAAACAGAGCACACAATAAAGTCGTCAAAAATTTATCGCAACTACGTCAACTGCGGTACTAACAGCCGCATGACAATTCCGATAAAGACGTTGTTGCTGCTATTTACCAAATTACTTTTTAGTAGCCTTTTAGAGACTCACATTTCAAATGCTCATAGACGTTTAAATATCGATATCGTAGGTGTCAATTCCTCTATGCCGTGTAGCAGTGCACCATCCTCATTCAAGTTCACTTTCAGATTACGACTGCATAAAATAAGTCGGATTTTGATTTCAACTATTGGGTTATTTATCATTGATGCTGCTGCCAAGATATACAAAATTATTTACGCTCTCTAGTTATGTAGCGCCCATCAGAAAGTCGTTGTTTTGAATGTCGTTTTGCTTGCTAAAAAGATATATATTTGGAACAACTAGCTAATTTGGTCTTCCGGTGTTGGAGTTTGAGTTCAAATTGTTTCTTCCGTAGTATCAGAAAGTGCTTTGTTAAATATTTTGTTATTCTCAGTTTCAGGTGTTTTTAGAATCTGTAAAGCATTGGCGTAGCGTACTTTAAATAATGAATCTACTCTCTCTGTTATTTTATCTAACCTTGGTTTAATAAGAGAATTATATAAATTACCTAAATGCCTAAAACTATACCATATTTTCGAAATACTTATATATTTTATCGTATATTTCAGAGTGAATATCTTCAGGATATGACTCCTCCAATTTTTGTATGATTAATATATTTAGTTGCTCCATTCTTCTTAAGAATCATGGCAAATGCTAATTTTAACCAGTTGGTCGACATTATTCTAGTTTCCTGGATTAAACTGAAAAAATATGCCAAGGATTCGATTAATTCCATTCTTTCAATAGTTTTAATATTGTAGTGCTAATCGGGTCCAGTTATTATAATCGAATAGCTCGGAAGTGTATTGTTCCCAGCCCTCTAAATGTTTATTGATGTTTATTATTGTGTTCCTGTTTCAATCTTCTAAGTTTTGGGATGAAGAACTTCGTTTGATACCAACCATTTGTTCAGCTTTCTGTGCATGTAAAATAAATAACGTGTTGGATTCTGTCTTTATTTGTTATATTTTTCTTCTGCTTGATGTGTATTCTCTTATGTCGTTTTTGTTTTACTTTTTGTATTTCCGTCTTTGATCAATGAGATTCTTTCACAGACCTTCCTCTTCTCTGTCTTTCCTTTTAATTGAATTTGGTTTCGTGAATTTCTCTCAATAGATTCTTAGGTCTATTCTATATTTGTTCTATGTTTTCTACTACGCTTTGTAACCTCGTACTGCAAATTTGCTTTGTTTAGTTTGCCTCTATCTAATGTTGCACTATTTTGGTTCCTGTCAATCATTTTAAGGAGTAGTGTTATCCTTTATACAAAACAATTATGATCGTCCATTGTCATGTAATAAATAGCATTAACAAAATACCAATAACATGTGCCGGAATAGTTAATATGTATAATCGAAATAATTTTTAGGTGAAGCTTGCCCCATTCGCACTCTCCACTAACGTTAAGTGTTGATAAATCGTTGACTCGATTTTAAACCGATTAATTCCCGCTTCCTTGTGAATTCTCTTTGGCCGAAGTCGACCACTTTACCCCAAAACTGTTTCACAGTATCGATAAGGAGCACCTTCGCATCTTTTTGTATATCTTATTGCAACAGATTATTCTTATGGTGGGTCAAAAAATTCATTTGTTTACAATTTATCGTTGCACCTTCTCCAATATATCGATAAATTTAGCTGATTTGATGTAGTACAACCTGCTGGCATTTATTACTATTATTATTATTATAACTTGTCGAGTAGGAAATCTTACTCGAGTAAATGTACAGTAAAAAATTGCAATTTCTAGGCTAAGATTATTGGATTTCTATTGCACTGTAGATATTTAAAATACTCACATTCCCGTACAAAACATCACAGAATTTGTCTGCTTGAAACTAGCGTCATATCAAATTACTACTGAAACTGAAACTTCCTTCATGATCTGCAGCAAGAAACCTTTTTACACAATGGAAACGGCAAGGATCATATTTCTCACAATCCCGTCTGTTGAAAACAGTCTCAGACATTGCGTACATATCAATGTCAGTGATTTCATTGCGCTTCCGTAAGAAGATGGATATAGAAATACTTCCAAGAATAATTTTATTTCTAGTATAAAAATATACTGCGGTAAACTAAAAAATACTAAAAGAGCATACCTACCTATTGGAACCGCGATAAAACTGCGACCTGCACGGAACGTAGAAATAAATATGAGAGAATGCTGAATCCTACCTTTTGCCCTTTACTTTGCCACCTTGTGTCTAGTTGTGCGCATAAGAAGAGCCTTTGTCAGTACTGCCTACATTAGCAGCAATAATTCTGTGTCTTGGGTTATATTTTATAAAGCACCTCCTCACTAGGGCCAAACGAAAAGGCGAATTCTATTAATAATGGCATGGCAGAGCTCTTGCTGTCGGATAATTGCTAAGTAAACTTTGTTTGTTTTTTAAAATGCAGTAAATTTTGTGCTTATCAACAATATGTCGCCTTTAGTGATTATAGTAGGCATCTCGTGTCACACTTGAGCTCTCCAGATTATAGTATTTTAAATCTGCAGTAATGAAGTGTCTAAAGACTCGAAAGTATCAATACCTAAATACGTTTTTATTGCTAAAATGAGTAAACACTTATAGTGTTCGAAATATTTTGTTTTGTGTAGTGCTAAAGAAGTTTTGGAAAACTCGGGGTACACGAGTACAGTATTGATATTTTATCTCCTGGCAATTAGTTTTGTAGGTATTCGATTTATTGTAAATATGTAAATTAAAAATTCAAATCATGTCGACATATTTAAATACAACGCTTGCAAGATATTTATTGTATGAGTATTTAATGCAGTTTCTGTGCGAGGGCCTTTGTTAATTTTCCCGTGTAATAAGACTGATAGACACACAGACGGAATTAAAAAAACTCGTTTTTTGTCATATGGGGACCCTGAAACGTAAACATCTGAAGAAACCTTGGAAGATGATTTTTCTCGATTACAATACTTCATCCGCCTTCGAAGAGGAAACTAAATGCATTTCTATTTGAACATAAAGATGAATGCCATCACAAAGGTATTAATTCGTTCTCTTGGTATGTACGTTAAAGAAGAATTAATATGTATAAGCAATGAAGTAATTTTCCACACTTTTGAAAAATTAAAACTTAATCTGTCGGATTCTGTAAATATTTCGAAAAATTCTGTCATACAACAAACTGAAATGATATAAGGATATATTTAAGAAACGGTTTATATAAAATAACTCAATAAGTGTTTTCTAATACAGCCAATTATAAAAATCAGAAACTGCCGTTAATGCTCACAAATGTGTACCTTTAACAACAATAGGTGTAAGTGTAATAACTTGAATTTGTAAATTTTTGCTCTGGTTAGAATAATTTTAGCAAATTGCTTTTCTCAATTACTTTTTTTTAATGGGTAGTTAGAAGGCCAAGCTTTTGATTTAAGAACCACTATATGAATTCATACCCTCATACCCTCATGAAACCTAACCTTTCCACATTCTTATCTACGTAAGTCGCGAACCCGCCTGGCCAGCGTGGCATCTTATAGCCCCTAACAAAATGGACGTCAACTCTAACGGAAATGGTCTACAGGTGGGTACGGTTATTCCGGGAGGGGGGGGGGCAAAAGTTCATCATTCGCAAATAAATCCAAAACCCAAAATCTTAATCCAAAATCTACTTATCTAATCGTAACGTACAACGTTAGAATACGTGACAAGTTGCACGAATTAGAAGAAGAAATGAAAAATTTAAAATGGCACATAATAGGACTAGCAGAGGTCAAACGAAAGGAAGAAAATATATTAAAACTGGATTTGGAAAACATACGTATACAGATGATACAAAAATAAGAGCAGTGTGCTTTCTAGTCAGTCACGGAGCAAGTAACAGTATTCCAACAGATATCAGACCGGATTGCATATAGAATACTCAAACTGAGTAATAACAAACAACTAAAAATCATTCAGGTGTATTCCCTCACGACGGCTTATGATGAAGGCGACGTAGATTCCTTATATCAAGACCTAAGCAATGCAATTGATAACAATCCAACTAAATATGTATTACTTTGTCATCGGCTATTTTAATGCTAAATTAGGACAAAAAACAGAAGAAAACGAGACAAGGATAGGAAAATTTAGTTACGGCACAAGGAACGAACGGGGAAACATCATGTATAACTACATTCTTAGTCAAATGAAAAATATAATAACAGATGTAGCAGTCAACAAAATGGGCGTAGCGTGCGATCACAGAATCGTACGAACTAAATTAGAAATACCAGGAAAAACAACACATAACAAAAAAGTAAGGAAACATAGAATACAAGTCGAGAAAGAAACACTAATCGAAATCAGAGAAGTGTACCAACAAGAAATAAAGAACGAGCTACAAACAAAATTTAATCCAGAAATGAGCATGGAAGAAATGAATGAAGTAATCACAGGAACAATACAAAAAGCAGTTTAGAAAATCAGGCCTCGCAGTAGAAAGAAAGAGCAACATTTTGGAAGAAGCTGGAAGAAAGCTAAAACAACGGAGAGAACTATTAAACAATGGCAAAGGAAGTACGACTGAATATGTCGAATTAAACAAACTAATACAAAGAACTATAAACGAAGAAACTAGAAAGAGAAAAGAAAATGAAATTAAAGATGTAAAAAAAAACATGAAGGTCCTACGCCAACACACATACAGATAGCAAACGCTGTCCATATATGCCAATGGCGAGGAAGAACTGCAAAATAGAGAAGATATCAAGAATGAAGTTGAAAGGTTTTGTGAAGAACTATACAAATCAAAACTAAACATGCAAGACCAAACCCGTAACAACCTCAAAATAAAAATAACAAATGTGAATTAGGAAGATAACCCAGACATAACAGTTGCCGAAATAGAAGCCGCAATAAAAGATATAAAAAACAACAAATCATCGGGAACTGACGAGATCTCAAAAGAAATGATCCAAAAGGGGGAGAACAACTACAAATGCTTATCAGAAGGGGAGATACCGCAGACTTGGAAAGTTGTAAACGCCATCCTAATTCATATAAAGGGAGACAAAAGATGTCTAACAAACTACCGACCTATTACCTTACTGTCGCAGCTCTATAAATTACTAAGCAGAGTATTCACAAAAAGGATAGACAATAAACTGGAACTATATCAACCAGTTGTACAAGCGGGACTCCGCAAAAGGTTCAGCACATATGATCATCTATTAACCCTTAAAATCTTACTTGAGAAAGCCACCAAATATCACTTACCTTTTTACATGCCATTCGTAGACTACGAAAAGGCTTTCGAGTCACTAGAGATATGGGCTGTAGACCATGCCTTATGGAATAGCAGAGTAGACCACCGATACGCCGAGTTAATAAACAACACAAAGAAGAACACAACAATAAAAATACACGTGCCTGAAGAAACCAACGAGTTCTCAATCAAAAAAGCAGTGCGACAGGGAGATTTAATGTCTTCTAGACTATTCACTACAGACCTGGAAGATGTATGTATTTAAAACACTAAAACGGGAACGCAAGAGCATCAACATCAACGGAACCCGTCTAAATCACCTAAGGTACGCCGATGGCATCCTAGTAATAGCCGAAAACGAAGAAGATCTCCAGAACATGCTACAAGAACTCAACGTAAAATCAACAGACGTAGGACCTCAAATGAACAAAGAGAAAACAAAAGTTATGACCAACACAGAATATAACATACAAATTAAAATAGACAACAGTGGAACAAGTATCAGAGTATAGTTACCTAGGACAACTCATAAAGCCAAATAAAGAAAACCAAACGCCAGAATTTGCCAGAAAGATGTGCTTAAAAACA
>OW679200.1:61831298-62127148 GCA_940337035.1 Agriotes lineatus
ATTTTCCGTACATACCGCGTGACAAACGGACAACAGATAGAACGCCATGGTTAGGTAAAAAGAGCAAAGTAGACCACCACAAAGATGGGTAGACGACATCAAAAGTACAGCTGGTCTAACTTGGAGAAGAACCGCAACAAAACGAGAAGTATGGAAGGGACTAGAGGGGGCATATACCCACAAATGGGTAGAAAAGGCTGAGAAGAAGAAGAGAAGATATGAATGTATCTTTCTTTCATTTGTTTTCCATAAAATTTCGAATTAAATTTCTTATCGTTTGTTATTTTCGTGTGTTGTTTTTTTAAATCTGCATTTTTAAAATTTAGAGGTATAAATCATTATTTGTAAAAATCAATACGTACTTATAAATTTTCGCAGTTTGATGTAAAAAATTATGAAATACAGAAATACCTATTGATGATGCTATTCCGAATTGCTATCCTAAATATTTACTAAGATAATTTTACGCAACCAGGAAAAATCGATGTGGTATGCAATAGCTTCGAAATATTTAATCTTAATTACATACAGCGCGTTTTTCAGTTGTTTATGGTAGCGTTGACAACAAAAAGGCGAAATTATTTAATATACTGCAATTCCATGGCAGTTTAAGTTGAATTGTCTTTCTTCTATATTTTTTGTATACACTTCTATACATTTTCTCTGGAGGGGTTGTTGGGGACTACTAGCGGAGTACGGGAAAAATCACAAAAAAAGATCTTTACAATCATTCCTCTGAAATATTAACAGCTGAAAATGCATTTTGAAATGAGCTATTTACCAATATATTTTAAAAATTCAACGTTTGAATAGAAGATTATTATTGTCATTAAACATCCCAATTCAAAACACTAACAGTTTCATCAAACTTACCTAAAATTTTAATTTATAAACTAGGCACCAAAAACTGAAATTTTTAATACTAGCATTTTAGGTAAGTTTGATGAAACTGTCAGTTTTTTGAATTGGGTTGTTTAATAACAATAATAATCTTCGATTTAAACGTTGAACTTTTAAAAAATATTGGTAGATAGCTTATTTCAAAATGCATCTTCAGCTGTTAATATTTCAGAGGAATGATTGTAAAGATTTTTTTTAGATGTTTTTCGTACTCAACTAGTAGTCGACAAAAACCCCTCCAGAAGAAATGCGCCATTTTTTAATCACCCTGTATAACTATTGTAATGGTATTACAACTTTTATTACAAATTTGTGAGGAATCGTAAAGGGTAAAGAAAGCTGGAATAAAATAACAATACATTGCGAAAGAGCAATATTTGAAAATCAGGCAGATGACATAAAAAAAGAATTTGAAAAGCAAGCAGCAGGGCATGGAAGAAGCAAATAAGAAGCAATAAACTTTATAAATAATCAGTGCATTAACGTGAGTGAAAAGCAGAGCAATTAATAAAACGTGTATGTGTGTGGAGCAAAGAAACAATTTAGATTAAAAAGAAAAACAATATTTTAGTTTGTAAGAAATTTGAAAATGTAAAATTAGGTACTAAAACTTATTTCTATTATGTACTAAAATCCATCAAAACTTATTTTCGTTAACATTGTAACTATAGCAACGAGATCTGTTTTTGTTAAAAACAACGGAAAAGAATAGAACAGAAGTAAAATCTGGTGTGATACACTCACACAACTTCCTTTTACAGTGATCTTATAATTAGTCAAAGATTTCATTTTTAATTTTTAACCATTTGTTAAAAATTTTCAAAAATTAGAAATTCTACAAAAACGGTACAAAATCGAGTGTTAGTTGAAGAGACAAATTTTCTCTAGAATTTTAAGGTGAATTCAAAAATGTAATAATATACCGGGTGATTTATTTAAAATAGGAGTTAATAAAAAAAATAGAAAAAAAAACAAAAGAAACCCACTTTAGAAGTATTCAACTGGAAAATCACCTATCTCACATCAATACACATTAAAAATGTAAGAAAAATGTAAAATTTAAAAAAAATCGTTAGAGCCGTTTTTGAAAAAATCGAAAAAAACTGAAAAATCACAAGAGTAAACACCTACTTCCGGTTATGCGATTTTTTTCAAAAGCTTGCTGTCTCATCTACATAGTACACAAAACTTAAATATGAAGTTTCAATGCCATACCTCTTTTCGTTTTTGAGATATTCTGTTCACAGACAGACACACAGACACACAGACACACAGACAGACAGACAGACAGACCAATGAAAAAAAATATGTTTTTTGGGATCAGGGGACTCTAAAACGTGAAGATCTGTTGAAAACTCAATTTCGAATTTTTGGGGTGAATCCAATACTTCCTTTATAGTAGTAAAAGGAAGTAATAATTAAAAAGATTTACGTTGTTAAATTCGTGCTCCACTTCAATTAAAGTTTTTATATAATAAATGAGCATTTTGAAACCAGGAAAGTATATTATTGTGTTGTATACGTGTCAAAGTTCATGTGGGAATGTTTGTGGAGGTTTCCGCAACATAAAAATAAAATTTTCTTTGAGAGCATCTCCGACGATTTAGGCAGCCGTTCAGTTCGCGATTCCGATATTCAATTCCGGCCAAGATAAGGGTCCAGAGCTAGGGGTCTTCACTACTACGCATCGGGCAGGAGTGCAACCGCCAGCACCAACACTGGGGTCATCTCCGAGCATTGCGGCAGCTACCACCGATTAGTAAAGGTAGGAAGTTTGCCTTGAATAACAGTGTTATCGTGCGGGATTCGAGAAGCATACAAGATTAGGCCTTACTGAAGAGGATGCCAGCTTGTTCAGGGCTTAACCGAAGGCGCAGCTCGATAAATAAGCAAGACGTCCCAAATTTTGAGGTTATGCGAAGATATCGAAGCGTCCGGTTAAAACAATTGCAAAATTTAAAACGGCGTCCATCTTACGTCACGAAATAAATACCTGCCTGAAACTCAAGATGTTATTTGCCGCCAAAGCGTGAAGATTTGAATAAATACCTTACAAATGTTCATAATTTCGCTCATTTTAACATAAACACCGCTTACTACACAACACAAACTATTTTGTGCTATGTTTGACAGATTGGTAAACATTTATCTACCGCGCATTCGAACTAATTCCGGTGGACAGTACCGTATCAGACAAATTCTAAATTATAACATAATATGAGCTCACCCTGGGATTAAAGAGTTATTGTTCTACTGAGCTAGCGATTTTCCAAAGTAATTGCAGCTAAATGAAATATTGAAAAAGGCATACAACCATTTATTTTGTGCAGTAAATTAGTACAGGTTACATTTTAAATAGACTAATAAAATGACAGGCAAGGTTCAAACACCATAATAATATTAAACAGAGGATTGAGCATTGTAGGATTTTTGTTCTAGCTCTAATATTACAATTAAATTAATTAATAATATAACAAATTATATTAGGTGCTCTCAAAGTAGAGCCTTTATATTATATTATTTTAAAACAGACTAGTTTTCTCACTGATGTACTTAAATTAATTGGTAATTCTATGCCTCTTCTAAGATTATGTTAATTGCTGACTATCCCAGTTTATTTCTATTTCTCGAGAAAACAAGTGGAATTTGTGTCGAGAAATGTAGCGTTAGTAATTAAAGAATATATGTACATAATATGTTTGTATCTTTTAACTTTACAATAACAGAAAAAGGAAAGCTATTGAGGAAACCCCTGGTAACACTGCAACAGAATTATGTAATCTGGCTTAATATTTTGCTCTTCATTAATAATAACTTAATTGACAATTAACTAAATTTTGAGTCAGGGCACAAACTTGTCGAAAAACCTGTATAATTTAAATAAATGTAGATGACAATGTTTTTTGACGAATCGGCAAGTTTTCCTAAAAATACTGGCAAGCCACTTTCTCTGCAATTACGGCTGTTTATAAATCTGATGAAAAATTAAAATAGGTAGTATATTAGTATCTACATTAACAGTTAAAGCAGCTAATATTTTTAATTCGACATATTAGTAGCAATTTGTCTACATTTTACCTTGAACTATAATTATTCGTATCACTATTGTCCAATTGTTTTGAGCTGATGGTACTATAATAATTAATTATTGTAAACTTCTACTTTGATTAACGATCACGGTTACAGCGAATTCACGTTTATAATGAATAATTTTGAAGGTATATTTGAATTACATTTGATTTACTGCATGTATTTCATGTTTATTACGAATTCGTTTCACGGGCATAACGAACCAAAATTTAAGAATACATTCTCAGAACTGATCTTTTTCATCTCCTAATAAAATGTAACTGAAAGATATAAGGTATTTTGTTGTGGCAACATTATAATAAGGAAGGTTTTCTAGGAAAATAGTGGTCAGTTAAATTTCGTAGTAGGCCACTTTCTCTAGCTCTCTCTAGCACTCTGTACAATAGCGCGAGATAGTGGGCATTGTAAGCAACTCCGTTTTTCTTAGAATCCAGCAGCTACCTGCAGGATCCAGTTCTTCGAAAAGCGACAATAGGTTTCGCCCGATGTTATGGCTCAGTTCTGTTATCAAATTCTGCAAAACGAAAGTGTTGCGTCATAGCCACGTTTTAGCTATTGTATTTAACAAAACCCTTTACCGGATTAAAAATACAATAGCTATAAGACCTTGGCCTATAACGCAACAAAAAGAGTTGCAAAACTCTTCAAGTGGTTGTATCTTGGTCGTTCCTTTACTGACATTCCGTGTGTACCTTCGCCTTTTCTAATTGTGGAAAAATGTCGGGAGTCAAATGGAAAATTTTATCGGTTTCCGAAAAAGTAGAAATTATGCGGAAGTTGGAATTTTGTTCAAATTATGACCTTCTTGGGTATAACGAGTAACGGTTATTACGAACAAATATAGCGGTCCCGTGGAATTTGTTATAACCGAGTTCTACTGTACTTTACTAAATTCTGTTTCAGTATCAAAACGCTTAAAACAGATTCTGGGTAATCTTATTAATTAAACATATTTTGGGTTAGTCATGTATAATCAGCAATGAAATTAGTTTAACGTCAGAAGACAATTTTATTATAAATTAAAAATATTGCCGTTAGCTAAATGCTTCTAGAAAAATCTGGTGTGATACACGCACACAATTTCCTTTTACAATGATCTTATAATTAGCCAAAAAATTGATTTTTGAGTTTTAAGCATTTGTCAAAAATTTTCAAAAATTACAAATTCTACAAAAACGGTACAAAATAGAGCGTTAGTTCAAGAGACAAATTTTCTCCAAAATTTTAATCTGAATTTAAACATTTATGATATACCGAGTGTTCTATTTCAAATAGGAGTTAATAAAAAAAATTGAAAAAATACCAAAAGAAACCCATTTCAGAGGCATTCAACTGGAAAATCACCTATCTCCCATTAATACACATTAAAAATGTAATAAAAATATAAAGTTTAAAAATCGTTAGAGCCGTTTTTGAAAAAATCGAAAAAGACTGAAAAATCATAAGAGTAGTAAACACCTACTTCCGGTTATGCGATTTTCTTCAAAAGCTGGCTGTCGCATCTAGATAGTACACAAAACTTATATATTAAGTTTCAACGTCGTAGCTCTTTTAGTTTTTAGGATATTTTGTTCGCAGACACAGCAGACAGTCATACACACAGACAGACACACAGACAGACAAATGAACAAAAACACGTTTTTTGGGTTCAGGGGACTCGAAAACGTGAAGATCTGTTGAAAACTCAATTTCGAATTTTTGGGGTTAATCCAATACTTCCTTTATCGTAAAAGAAAGTAAAAATGGCCTGTCACCTAAAATGGTGGGTACCTTTGTTAGTTTTTCGTTGTATAAAATAAGTGCAACATATCTTGACGTTTAATGTAATTTATGTAAACCTATAACCTGCTAACAACAACTAAAAAACTAATCACAACGATTCAAAAATTGTTCATAAAATAGACAGAACACCTTTATAAACAAGAAGCAGTTAGAAGCCTTGAACGTCCTATTTTTAGTGAGGGATGAAACAAAAAATTCCTACGTTGGAAATGCGATACAAAAATTTAACACCATATTCAACACATACTCTGACTGTCCTTACAACTGCTAAAGTAAAATATGATACTTGTAGAAACAAGTAAAATGCAGTGGTGGCTCGTGATAATTGTATTTGGCGGGCTATTCATTTTTAACAATAGCTCAAATACAGCAATCAATTTTAATATTAATTATCCAAAAGGAAATGTTATATACGCAAATCAAGTAGTATTTAAACAGAACACAAAATGTGCATAACTGTTAAAAAACGAAAGATGATAATAATATATTTAACAACTGAAAACAAAACATTTGTTTTCCTTGTAACTCTTTAAAAGGAATGTCTTGTCAAATTACGAGTTACAATTTGATTTGATTTTATTTTAACAGGTGTAGGTTGTCTAGTTTTTTTATTTTAACATTTTTAGCTAGCGGGAGGCTTTTAAAACTAATGTTGATAATATCGCTTAATTATGCTATTATCCACCATATTTTTATATAAAGCTGCATAAAATAACCGAAATCACCCAAGACAGGGCCGACAAGAATGCAAGAACGTCTTTGCTGCGTTGACATTCATTTTCAATGTCAAAGGTGGCACCACATCTAGGGGTGGGCGATATTAAAAGCAGAGGTCTCGGGTGCAACATCGTGAGATTTCGCGTGACATTGAATCTGCTATATCCCCCATTCTGCAGTGACAGCGTTTTATACCGCGATTCCCATATATAAGGTTGGAGCTGCTTGGTGCATGTGATACCAGCGCGTGTGTTGACATATAACTCATTTTATGTTGATATATTTCTTGGATATCGTTTTACATATTTGAAGCGGTATCGAATAGCGATCTCTGTTTCGCATTATTTAAACCTCTCTACATTATAATGGTAGGATAGATGATAAAATAGAATATTTGCAGTTATAGAATAGGTAGTTACTCTTTTATAATGACAGATTCCATCAAGATCTTCGAAAATTTTGCCACATCATATGTAACGAACCGGGCCAGCACTGTGCAGTGCACTTCTTACCAATTACAATTGTCGTTAAAAAGTTACTAGGAAGTATTTACGAGCGCGTTATTTTGACGCCTACACTAAAAAGAGTTCTGATAGTTCTCATGCATTATCCATAATCTTTCAGCAATCGTCAAAGTTGCACTGTCGGAAATCTTTCCAGACGAGCTCTAACTGAGAACGAAAATAAGCGTAACTAAACAAAAAGCACTGTTCGGCTGATTACTATTCTTATTAACTAGAGGTGCTGTTAAGGAAGCCGATTCTAAATTTTAGCCATATGTTATACTATGTAGATAAAGTATGATCAAAAATAATTTTCATCTAGTATGGCTATGGAGCAGTTCTTAATTTTTTTTGTGTGTAGATATACCTAATTTATTAATGCAACTACGTTTATACTGAAATGTCAAACTTGACAATTTGATTTTGAAGGGACTAATAGTTGCATTTAGAAATTAGGAACTATTCGATAGCCATACTAAACTCTATTCCCTAGAGTCCTGGATTGTCAAAAATGACGTTTTATGGTAGCACTGTTGAATTTTTATTGGGTTTTTTTTGTTACTACTAGCTTGGACAACGCAAAAGCGTATTTTTTTAAATTTGCATTTTTGTTACCTGGTAACTTTTATTTAGTTTTGCTTAAGTCAGTTCGAAATAAAAAATATTTTGATTTAACCATAACCTATAATTTATAGTTTTGACACTAGTAACTTAATTGATAGTTTCTAGTTACCCATAGCTTGATATAAAAGTATTAACCATGATATAAAGGCCGGTTTTTAATTGGATTTTGAAATTGACAATCCGGGACTATAGTGACTAGAGTTTAGATGAACATAATTTTTGATTATATTAGTATTAGTTGCATACCAAACTTAAGTCGAATGTATGCTTTCACCAAGTAGGCTGGATTTAATATACAAATATGAGATTATAACCTGCAGCATTTACTTTCCAAGTGAATTAGCTTCAGAAGTTATCGTAAAACCTAAATCAGAGGAAATGTAAGATTTGACATTTATTACTTCCATTTACGACAAAGGAAGTATTGGATTCACCCCAAAAATTAGAAATTGAGTTTTCAACAGATCTTCACGTTTTAGAGCCCCTGATCCCAAAAAACATATTGTTCTCATTGGTCTGTCTGTGTGTCTGTTTGCCTGTGTGTCTCTCTGTCTGTGAACAGAATATCTCAAAAATTAAAAGAGATATGGAGTTGAAACTTCATATATAAGTTTTGTGTACTATGTAGATAATACAACAAGTTTTTGAAGAAAATCGCATAAACAGAAGTACGTGTTTACTCTTGCGATTTCTCAGTTTTTTTTGTTTTTTTTTCAAAAACGGCTCTAACGATTTTTTTCAAACTTTACATTTTTATTACATTTTAAATGTGTATTGATGTGAGCTGGGTGATTTTCCAGTTGAATACTTCTAAAGTGGGCTTCTCTTGTTTTTTTTTTCTATTTTTTTATTAACTCCTATTTTAAATAGAACACCCGGTATATTATTACATTTTTGAATTTAGCTAAAAATTTTAGAGAAAATTTGTTTCTTGAACTAACGCTCTATTTTGTACCGTTTTTATAGAATTTGTAATTTTTTGAAATTTTTGACAAATGCTTAAAAATTTAAAATGAAATTTTTGACTAATTATAAGATCACTGTAAAAGGAAGTTGTGTGCGTGTATCACACCAGATTTTTTAGGAAAGTATCTATTGTTCAAATTACATTTCAGTATGTGCTTTAGACACTTCACTATGTGACTCCACTGATACGTGCCAGCAGCGCAATTTGGGCGATGACGTAGCGATCTTGACTATTTGGGTTTACTCTACTAAATTTGTACGTCGACTGAACAGCACAACATGTCAAGATGGTTTAATTAAGTGAAGTTCGGCTGCAGCATTTAGGGGCGTATTAGCAATAGTTGGTACACAAATAAACTTTTGAATGACAGTTTATTTTAAAGTTGGCAACCAAGTTGCAGCTCGCGGATTATCTTCGCCGCTGCGAACTGTAAATTCAATCCTCGTTTTATTAAAACTGCAGCAATTTCAGCGCAGCCATAACACAAGCCGTGATGGTTGCTGGAAGTTGCGAAGTTCCGCAGCCATAAAAAATAAACGCCTAGGTGTACGCTGTAGATTTCGAAGAATTTATAAAACTGCATATAAGTTTTACAATTTTCACCTTATGTGCATTGGAATCGAAGAAATTATAGGCGAACCCCAATCTGCTTTATGAACTCCTTCTCGAGTGTTAGAAGGGCTCGGTGTATGCAATAAACATTAATCGACGACCTTCCAATCTCACTTTCGGGTTTTTACATACGTGCGGGTTCTTATTAATGAACCGAACCGCCCCAGTTCTCCCAAAGCGATCCATACTGCGCTGGCTTACGTTACTAATGCCCTAATATATGTCTTCATTACATTAGCCTTACTGCCAACATTACAGAACATACGTTAGCGCAATTTATTCGAAGTTTCAAAGGTAGCGTCTCCCTATCTCGAAATCTGATTTATTCCCCGAATCGGGACTGAAAAAGAAAATTGCTTAAACGATAGAGTCGGAGTTAAACTAATGCGTTTGTAATGTACAAACTTGGATTTGAGATGCTAAAAAACGTTCAATATCACTTACTGATGTTTTGGAATTAGTACAATCTAAAACATATCACAGATTGCTAGTCCCAGACGACATA
Source organism: Agriotes lineatus (assembly GCA_940337035.1). Classification (NCBI taxonomy): domain Eukaryota; kingdom Metazoa; phylum Arthropoda; class Insecta; order Coleoptera; family Elateridae; genus Agriotes; species Agriotes lineatus. The sequence goes on from OW679200.1 coordinate 61,840,999, forward strand.
GTTAAAAAGTAAGAGGCCTAAACTTGAACAGTACTTGCCAAGTTCATTTGCGAATGCTACTGCAATAATTTGTATTATTCTATATTCTATTCAAAGAGATGAATACATACATTGGTTATCGCACGTTTGCTCTTTTATTTCAAGAACTAATTAGTTTAGTGAGTAATTTTTTAAAATTTTGTAACAGTTTGGTTCCGTAGTTGCATTTTCTGGTATTTAGTTGTCTTCGGTTATCTCGTAAGTGGAGATGTTAGTGGTATTTTACATGTGGCTTCTGATGGAAATCCAGATTTGTATCAAGTTCTTGCGTATATGGTCACTGGTTAAGATATTTAAATGTAAACACCCGCCAATGGTCTCGTTTCAAAACTGTAAAGATAGACGATATATCTGCACTTTTCATGGTCACTGCAATCATTCGAAGAATAACACCTCAATAACATTCGGCATGCGAAGACAAAGGGTTACACAACAGTGATAACAAACATACAAGCATGATACACAGCAGTTTAAAATTAAATGGTATTGAAATTAACCTAGACGCCGCGCCGTGATTAGAAAGTAAATTATTCAGATACGCAGTTCGTGAAGCGAACTGTACAATAGCAGCCGAAGTTCGAGTTGGTAGCAATCAGGTGAGCCTCTAACACTGGTTCGCTGATCGCATCTTGTATAATTTCACTTAGAGAAATGGTAGACAAAACCTGATCGTAGCTTTCTTTGAGCCCCTTCTGCACGCTACGCGATGATCAAGATAAGCGAAAGGCACACATCCGAACACCTGAATTCAGGTGATAACAACTCGAACCAGGCAAATAGCGACGCGCTCGATTGCGGGGATAGCGTTTCACGGCCAATGCTAAACCTATGAGCTTCAGGAGCCCCGCACTGATTTCCCAGATAAATTTAGGTTAAGTGCCGCTGAATGACAGATAAAGCGCATATAAAATCCGCCAAATAGGCGAGAGAAACAAATACTCCACAGAACTGCCCGGGCTACAACAATTCGCAACTTCTGCGGGGGCCACGAACCAAAACAACCATATTCTGTTAAACCGTAAATACGCAGGGCAATTTCAAAGACGCTACAACCAAGTCACCACCACGGCGTTCGACAGGAAGAAGAAACACGTCCAAACAAAGCACCTGCTTTTGTCGCTGACCCTCCGTTTATTAAACGCGGCAGATCAGGGCCCCAAAATATCTTTTTCCGAAACCCAGTCAATCTGGTACACCCTTAACGGCGTGCTGTTTGATGTAGTTATCTTCGCACCTTCGGTGATTACCTCAGCTTTCCTACTTAAACAGCAGTGGTTGCGGTACACAATTTTTAAAATGACTGGGTTGGCTGCGCGTCAGTTACCAGATGTGGAATTACAAGCAGGGTCAGTCTATTTAAAATCGATGTGTTAAACAAGAAATATTGTTCTAAAAGTGATCGACCATTAGAACGTAATAATTATTGAAGCTGCCAGAGTAGGTATAGAACAGAGGTCCTAGAACATATTTATTCGTTGTTTAACTCAATAATTACAGTTGTTAGAAAGAACCAAGTAGAGGTCATGTGATTCCTAAAAATTTGTATTTTAGGCAGCATCAACCATTTTTTGGAAAAAATCTACCATGATAAGCAGCAGAAATGATAGATTCCGACAAACTGAGTAGTGCCTCATTGTACTTGGGTAACGTTAGCAATGCTTACTCAATTTTTGAGGAACGGATAAGCAGTAGTATTCGAATATCCAGAGATTTAATCTCGTGTAACTATTTCTTCATATTTTCCTAGTTGTAATATGGAAACGGGCCGATAATATCCGCGCTAAACTGAATCATATTCCGAAAGCTCTTAGGAACAATTGTTACAGTTCTAGGTATATTCAGTCTGCCATCAATTGCTACCTTTATTCACAGCCACCAAAACCTTCGAAGGCCGATCCTCCTTCTGCAATTGTCTTTTCGTCCTCTATCCACCGAGTCATCGAATGTGTAGGGAAGTTTCCTAGAAAACGTTGAAACAGCGTTAAAACCCCCCGAGCAAGATCTCGAAGGTTCTACCGTAGCCCAAAGATAAATTTAAAAATATGTGTTTTGGGGGCGTTCACAGAGTCTCTTTCTCGTGTAATGCTGTATACGCTGTATACTAATATCTCTAAACACCAGCGTTGCCTTAGGTCGAGTCTTGTGTCGTCATCAGCCATCGTCGAATGCCAACGCGATACCAGCCATGAAATTCTTTTCGATAACATTTCCATTATCTGCAAATCAATATTCTTCTTTAGTATGAAGGTTTAGGAAGTTCATCCACCGCCCTCTTCATAAAACCGCGACGACACTATAAATCTTCGCCTTCCTCCTTCCGACCGTTAGAAGAGTTTCGCCTCTGTCGTAGCTTACATGTTGAGTTAGCTTACTCTTCTATCCCATCCTTCGCAATAGTTTCACCTCTGACGTGGTTTCCACGTTGGGCTACCGCCCAACTCCTGTTGAGGCTTTATGAAACGAGAGAGACGTTGAGTTCTTCAATGTTAATAATGACACGGTCCAGTTCCGAAAGTCGTTCCATACATAAGCTTTGTGTATGCTATCTGTGTTCGTTCTCTATCGCAATATTACTACTTTTGTAAATTTTTGGATATAGTTATTAGTTTTTTCAAATTGCTTTCCACCATTAACAGTTTTACAGCTCTTTGTGTTGCTAGAAATCGATTACGTTTTTTTGTGATCGTTCAGTTTTCCGTTATATGGAAAACTACCGGTATAATATATGTATTTCTGATAATATTACTTGCACACTATCAAAAGAGAAAATTGCGCAAGAATGACGCCAATAATAATGCCATGATCCTTTCTAGAGAAAAGCAAGGGATGCAACATTGATAAGTATGTATAGTATAGTAACAATACCATATTTCACTAAATAAGTTTTATTAGATATCCGTCACAGGTTAGATTGATATGCGTTCTTATCTCCAAAATACGTGGGCCTGCACTTCGCTTTATAAAAGAAAGTAATACAGTAAGTTTGAACACTCTATTAAGATAACATTCATAAACGTACACTTAAGTGGGTTCCAGCTAACGGTCAGAACCACAATAAGCAATGGTATCAAAACAGCCCCTAAAAGCTCTACCTGCTCGTGACGTCAGGCAGCAAACATGTGTTCGCTTGGGATGCAGTTCTACAACGGTAAGCAATATTGATCCAAAATTTTGCCATAGAATTTCCATAATTATCTGTAAGTATTTTTTAATAACAATAATATTTGTAGTTTTCTAGTTTCTCCAAGAACACTACTTTCTACGGTCTTTTAAATTAGCCTTCCTATTTTTTGTGAATACCACTCGACGTTCAGAAACAAACGGTTGGAAGAATTTTCATAATATTTTTTTTTAAGAATCGTGTATTGTCAGATCAACATATAAGTGTTATACATGACATTTAGGATCTAGACAGTAAATGACAAGAACAATGACAGACTATTCGAATGTCTCAGACTGATCAAGATAATTTATAAATGTTAGATTATTGTTAAGAATTAGCTTAGTCACTATCGTTATAAGTTATAAGATCTTGCGGCATTTTTCGCTTTAGTCTAGTATATATGTTTTTTTGACAGAGATTGAAAAACACTGCACCGTCGCACGCAGTTGCATTTGTAAAAAACTTTTTAGCACATTTTAGCATAAAGTCTTGAATTGGCGAAACACCTAATTCGAAGTGGAGTTGATTGTTACGGATGTAATTCTAAGGATCTTATTTTGAAATCGCTGTAACTTCTGTATATTGGTTTTGGATGTGTTGAGCCAAACCGGACTAGCATAGAGTATTAATGGTCGTAGTAGGGTCTTGTATAATAGTATAGTACATTCAGGTTTCAGTGACGACTTCCGGTTTATTAATGGGTACAGCTGTCTAAGTCTATTGTTACCTTGCGAGAGCTTTTGGTTTATGTGGTAACTCCATCTAAGACGAGTATCTAAATAAACTCCAAGATATTTGACGGCACTGTCTTTTGGGTTCCATGGTATAATAACTCCACTTATTTCGATGTTCGGTGGGTCGACAATTCGTCTCAAAGCGAATATCTTGCCTTGGCATTTTGCGGGGTTAATTCGCATATTCCAGTTGTTGTACCATTTAATAATATTGTTAACGGCACATTGTAATTCATGAACTGCTTCATCCAAGTTAGATCTCTGTGTAATTATTGCAGTATCGTCTGCAAATATGGCTAAGGATGCTGTTACCATTGGTATGTCAGAAGTATAGATATTGAAGAGAATTGGCCCCAAAATGCTTCCTTGTGGAACACCTGCGTGAATTTTTTTAACTTGAGATGTATAAGAATTTACTTTAACTGCAAATGTTCGATGTTCAAGGAAGGAGAAGATGATCGTTTGCAGGTAACTTGGTATGTTGAGGTCCAGGATCTTTTTCTTCAAGCCTTCGATCCAGACCTTGTCGAAGGCCTGTGCTACGTCAAGAAGAACCATTGTGGTGTAACTCTTGTTTTCAAAGCCAGTTGAGATGGTTTCGCTGACGCGTTGAAGCTGGTGACATGTTGAATGCCCTCTCCTAAAACCAAATTGAGAAGGTGGCAGGGTATGTAGTGTTTCTATGTCTTTCAATAATCGGGTGTAGATAATTCTTTCAAGGACCTTGGAAAGAGTAGTTAAAAGACTTATAGGCCTGTAGCTATTGATGTCGGTTTTGTTTTTGCCTGGCTTGGCGAACATGAGGATATGTGCATGCTTCCATTTACTGGGGAAGAAGCCTTTTCGGAGACATCCATTGAACAGGGTGGCTAGGTATGCTAAGCATTTCTTGGTTAAGTGCTGAAGTACAATGTTGGGAATGAGATCACATCCGGGTGCTTTTCGTTTAGGTAAGGCGGTTATAATTTGGGCTATTTCTCTGGGTGATGTTGGTTTACTGTTTTCCGGAATGGGAAGATTTCTACTATATTGTGGAAACTTAAAAACTGTAGAACAGCCATTTAGCAATTCCATTTTCGAAAATAAAATGTATCAATCAGTGATTTATTTATTGCTAGCATTTGTTATTATTAAAACAAACCAATAAATGCAACTTGATGTCATAACACAAAACCCAAGGGGTCAATGTTCAAATTGATATTCCACTAAAATTACCGATTGGCATTTATACAATTTATTTGATTATCTTGCAACAGGTGTTTGTGATCCAAAATGCCGTCAATGGTCGTACTCCACATCATCAGACTCTCAATGGCGGATAGTCTGAATGCTTACAATAATTATAGGTTCTCCGTCAACCGCTGCAACGCAACTGGAAATCGAGTGGGAAACAATTTGTCAGTTGCAGTCAGTTACTAATCACAAGGCCCATTCGTTGTTCATTAACGCCGCCTTTTATAAATTAATTGTATTGACGGCATTAAGTAGTTGTGCTGACATTGCAGTTACATAGTGGTAGGGTTAAAAGGATCGAAATGGAAGGAAAATAGAAAACTGTGAGCTCAACCATTTCTCAGTAACCTGAGGATAAAGTAGTGTCCGTAGCAACGAACGACCTGGAAAAAGATGATCCCATATTTTAAGAAGCGGTTTAAAACTTGTAGATAAAGTATATCCTCATCCAGAAACTAACTGGTAAAGAATCCGAGAATTTTAATTAAGCATTTCATTCGTTTATTATAAGGGCTTTTACTGATAATCAAGAAAACAACACCAAATATACAAGCAGAAATAATGATGATGGAATTTGCGAACCTTCAAGGGTGAGTCAGTGGTTGCAGAAAGATGGCCTAGATGAGATTCCTGATTCTTAGCTGTTGCCATTTTATGACACGAGTCAACGTATCACAATCGTTTGTTGCTGACGAGTTGCTGATGAAGCATTTACTCTTCAAATATACCTGAAGAGGAAATATCTAGAGAGAATACATATCAAATATAGAAGTAGAACTTCTCAAGTTCGAGGTTCTGTGTTAACTTCTCGTCATTGCAAAAGTAAGAAATTACTAAGCAATATGACACATGTTGTCCGTATATATTTTAATTTTATTATAAAAAATGAAAGGTCAACAACCAATTATATGCACTTAAAAGCAACACTAGTGTCATAGTTAAAGCAGCTGTCGGAAATTAATGAATCATTTGTTTTATTATTTTCTCACACTTTGGGTGGCTCTTTTAGGGTAATGGAAATACCTACTGTATAAACGAAGATAACTTTGCTTTCCATAAAAATTATTTTTTAATCCCTCCTAGTGCCTCATAAAATAGTTGCTCTCATCTCGTTAAATATCCCTATGTGCGGACTGAAGCCATGAATCTCTATTAATGGATTTAATCTAGAGCACGTGATTTATACAGCACTTAAAGTAATTTGCAATTTAATTGAAACAAATTGTATTGTTCTAATACTATCTCTTGTTAATACATATTGTGATAAATATTCTACACTTGCTTAGCTACTCTGTTTTGTATATTTAAATCAACCTAGGTGCAACAGATTCAGTTTCGGAGAAAAATGAACTCATTTATTGTATTGTATACCATCGCCAATTTCTTATACAGCGAATTTTGGGTACGTAGGTACTGTGAAATATGTTGTTTTATAAATATGAAAAAGCATGTTTTTTGAGTATAAAACTGAACTCTTTGTAGACAAGGTGTTTTCATTAAGTAAACCGAAAAATATAAAATTACAATGTAGCTTAATTTAGCAGCTAAAGTTTTTTTATCGCTTATTACTGTATATTTACGAAGTTATAGTCTTCAATAGTGACGCTAACAATAAGGATGGGAGATATATAACAATATCCACCAAATAATCCGATGTTTGAATCTCAATATTAATATTTTTCAAACATCAATGGGAACATTGATGTTGGGAGTGGAAGGGGCATATTAATAAAACCATAGGTGATAAGAATTGTCACAACCTAAAAACCTAAAGTTTTTCCTGAAACTTTTAGGTTTTACCAATTGTTGTCATCCTTGTTAAAGTTAGTGAAGGTATGTAACCTTGAGGTCGGAAATTAAAAGTTTCTATTATTTTAAGACAGACAAGGAGGTTTTTCATAATTGTGTTATCAAAGGTAGGGATTTCACTCAAAGCGTTTTATCTATAATAGCTATTTATGCAACAAGTGCTAAAAGTTGATGTTTATGCACGAGATATGAAACATGTCGAGTGCAATAACACTTAGCACGAGTTTGCATACAATATTTTTTCTACAACCTTAAATTTTCTGTTTTTAATCCATAAATGTCGATTTAACAAAGGTTAGCATTTATGACAGTTATAATTTATGTCATAATAAAGAAATGGCCTTGACCCGCAGATGAATGTTTGTGGAGCCAGTACTGTCAAAGTCAGTTATCAAAGGTAATTATAATACTACACATCTTACTTGATTCATTACATAACGCTTTAATTATTTAAAAAACACTTTATCTCTAACGCAAGAAGTAACTACAATAACTTTACAACCTCACTTTCAGTTCGAAATTGTAGTTTTATAACCTCACCACTTTATAATACATGTGCTAAAAGTAAACAGCTGATCTCATTTTAAACACGCTAAATTATAAAACGTCACTTTTAGTGAAAAAATCTAGCGCTAAAAGGCCTACTTTTAGTGGTGGTCGTAGAAAATAGCTATTTATGCAAGAAGTGCTAAACATTGACGTTTATGCACGAGATATGAAAATTATGAAACCAAGCCGAAGGCTGAGTTTCATAACATGTCTCCTGCATAAACGACTTTTAGCACGCGTTGCATACAATATTTTATCTACGACCTTAATTTTACTGTTATTAAACCATAAATATCGATTTAACAAAGGTTTGCATCTACGATACTTCTAATTTATGTCATAATAAACAGTAGACCATGCCGCGCGGGCGAATGTTTGCGAATGACAGTAGTCAAGGTCAGTTACGAAATGTAATTACTTATACTTCACATCTGACTGTATTGATTACATAATGCTTTAATTACTTCAAAAACACTTTACCTGTAACGCAAGAAGCAACTAGAATAACTTTACAACTTCACTTCCAGTTCGAAATTGTAGTTTTATAACCTCACTTCACTTTTAGCACATGGGCTAAAAGTAAACAGCTGATTTCTTTAACCACGGTAAACTATAAAACGTCACTTTTAGTGAAACAAGCTAGCCCTAAAAGACCTACTTTTAGTGGTGGTCGTAGATAAAAAATATTATGTAGTGTTTAATGGAACAATTAAATTAGGCTCATTTATTAAATTGCCCAATAATTTAAGCCAACATCCTCTAACTTATTTTTCCTACTTCATTTTTTTTACAAATAAATAAATATCTTACATAAACACGTTCTTTCTTCTATTAAAAGGTAATTTAACCTCATATTAAATTTCCAATGAAATACTAGATAAAAAATATATGTTGTCTCCACCTTCAATGTTTCCCTAACATAATTTTTGTTAGACGTTTGAAAGACATCGATGTCAATTAACGATGTCGAAAATCGATGTTTTGGTTCGATGTAACGTTACTAACTTAAAATATAGAATTGAGATTGCCAATTCAAAAATCAACGAAGGTTTTATTCTAAACGCATGAAGAATGTTGTTAGTTGTTATTAAAGATTGGGAATTCTTCCCCAGAGATGTATAAGATTTTTCGGATGTTAGAGGGAAAACGCGTTTACGACGCGTAACAAGCCTAAAGATACGCACGCAATACCACAGTCTAAGAGATAAATCCAAAACTGATATAAATAGGGGCTCGCTCGCAATACACAAAATAACTGTAACTGGGAAGATACTGGTATATGTGTACCGATGATGTAATGGGAGAATTCAACTAATAAAATATCCATTGATGATGGGGTGATTGCACTCTCTTAGCGCCATTTTTGGACCTACCTTGTCTCATAATCTTACTGTAAGAACACGTAGGATAACTTTTCTTTAGAACTGAAAATTATACAGTAAATTTGAGAACTCTATTAAGACAACGTTAATAATAAATACGTTTCTGCGAAAGGCGAGAACTGCAACGAACATTGGTAACAAAGCAATCTCTAACAATTTTACCTGCTTGTGACGTCACAGCGCGCAATTTGTAAACCTTCACATACATTTGCCTGGGAAGTAATTCCACAGGTAAAATCACTTATTGAAAAAAAATGGTATATGCAGGTTGTTTACGGTCTTCTCTGTATCCTTTTAAAGGGCGATAGCATACATCAGAAGGAGTAGATACACCTTAAGATGCCTTGGTAAAAGCAAGATAATAATTAATTTAGTTTTTACATTAAACGATTAAATCAGCATTGTCCACTACAAATAGTTATCATCATGTTGTATACAAAGTCTGGCTCCGCATACCCACGACCATTCATACTCTGCAAGGCTCAAACCTTGTTGACGAGTTTCCGCCCCTGCTGCTTGCGCCGTTTATTAACAAAATTAGAAAAGTATTGTCGAAAAAACACTATACTTAAGTTAAATGGTATAAACCTACAAAGTAAAGCATGGCTTCTACAAGCCTACTTTATACATCTTACAAATTGTTTTTGTTCAATCCTACTGTTGAAACATGTTTTTTCTTACTTGGATACAGAACGAGAAAACGTTTTTGTTGCTCACTCATATTGTTTGCTATGACAACGTAGGTGAAAGCAGTGAGGTAAAAACTTTTTGCCCACTAATTTTCCCCACTTCCAAAATAGGTCAAATTCGAGATTTTCAGGTTAAGATTTGGTCAGTCTATGTGAAATAACAAACAAAAACTAACCTACCAAACTCGAATTTGACATCAACTGACAATATATTTCAGTACTGCCAATCGTGTAACACGAACAAGTTTTATTTCAAACCAAAATTTGTTTTAAGTTATTATTGTGGAGATAATTAATGTCAGAAAATTATTGAAAATATGTGAATATTAAAAATGCATGATTTTAATTATTATTAGAACAATAAAAATCTTAAGTCGTAACATGTTTATTATCAATTAAAAGTTTTACAATACGTTTCGCAATTTTTGATTGCTTCATCAGTTGTAAATTTGAAAAGAGGGGCTGTTTTCGTCTTTTCGTCCTTTGTTTTAAAGTGTAACTTTGTCATTATGTTACCTATGTAACAATAACTTTTAAACATAACCTTTTAATGTGTTCTACATAATTTTAAGATAAATGTCGTAATATTTTCAACAATACTATTTTGTGCTACCTTACAATAATGTTATAAATGTAAACCAATATTTTTTAATAATAACTACACAGCTCTTCACAACTGTCAACTTTCTATCTCATACACATCGCTCATTTGATCAGCCAGATTTACACCACTCATTATCTTGTAAAATGCAATTGTTCGAGTGCACGCAACACCCGTTCCATATCTATGGTTTTAAAAGTGGGCACTCCACAACTCATCAACTTCTTCGAATTACTGAAGCAATTGAACGTGGATTTGAAAACAAACAACATACTGCAATTGCCTTCCTAGACGTCGCACAAGCGTTTGATCGTGTCTGGATAGATGGGTTACGATTCAAAATCATGCAAATGAAGCTACCTTCATATCTTCAAAAATTAATCTCATCATTTCTAATCAACAGAACATTCAGAGTGCGAATTGGTACGACGCTTTCCACAGCTACAGACATACATGCAGGAGTACCACAAGGATCCATATTAGGACCAATATTATATAATATCTTTATGTTTGACATTCCGGAACCTAAGGACTCAGAAATAGCTATGTATGCTGATGACACGGCTATTATTTCTCAAGACTGTGACATAAACATAGTCAAACATAAACTGCAAGAAAGCGTTGATAAGATAATTAAATGGTTTACAAAATGGTGCACGAACATTAATCCAGACAAGTGCGAGACGAAGATCTTTACTCTGCGACGACCTATTGATCCACCAAATATAGTAATTAATGATCGAGAAATTATATGGAATCCAAAGGATAAAGCAATAAGATATCTAGGAGTTTACATGGACCGGAAACTTACGTGGAGTTACCACATTAATAAGAAACTTACAGAATGCTATGCTAGGTTAGGTATGTTATACCCTCTAATTAATAAAAAATCTTCCTTAAAAACACAGTGCGGGAAACTACTATACACTGCGATACTAAGACCAATAATTACATACGGTTGCAATGTTTGGGGAGCAACATCAAAAACCAACATTAAGAAATTGCAAACAATTCAAAATAAGATCCTACGCATAATCGTAAACGCTCCATGGTTTGTTAGAAATAAGCAAATTCATCGTGAACTAGACGTCCCATTGATGGAAAATTATATACTCAACTCCTCGAAACATTTTTACCACAACCTAAATCTGTGCAGCGGTGCGGTTCACTATACCATTGGCCAACGCTCCATTCACACGAGGCTGAAGAGAAAACTTCCGAGCGATCTCCTACAACCATCACTAAGTGACTCTACTTCCAGTGACTCTGAACCTGAACATAATTAATAGTGCTGTTTATGTAAAGTATGATATAGAATAGGACCTTAGTGACAGAGGGGCCTCAGACGCCGACCTCATTAAACTCATGTATTACGATTATATTAATAATTAACAATGCCATGTATAGCACACGTCTTGCTGATCTGGCAATAAATTCTATATTAAAAAAAATATATATATATCTATGTTAGCCCTTTAAAGTAATGGATTTTACTGCATTAGTGTGGAAGTTTCTCACTACTAATAGCTGGTTTTGCATTTCTCCATTTTGGTCGCTATAGTGCTAGATTTATTAACAAAAAAGCACATTCTCTCTTATTCACCTTACCTGTGCACACTTTTTTTGGAATATTCTTTCGTGTTGGCAAAGCTGTACCTACAGCTGCAAATTTTATGGTGTCCATATGTTTACAAAACCCGTAAAGGGCTTTACTCAGAACTTCCCTCGCAAATAAACATTATGGCACTAAAGATTTTGAAGAATAAAAAATTATTAGGGGTAAATATATCTTAACATTACTAATAATACTGAATGAACAAAAGAAAACACTTGATACCGCTAGTTGCATCAATTTTTAAATTAAAGAACATTACCGGCGATGGGATTCGAACTGCAGGTCCCGCGAGCAAGCCTGCAAATGTGATTTCGTTAGCAGTAGCCCGCGAGCAGTTTGACAGCTGATCGCATGCGGCCACGCTGAACCCTTCGCCTTCGTGCAATGCGTCTGCTTTAAACATAATGAATTTATTCGTTGCCCTTTTATGTCTTTTTAGAATATTTACCTTGTATCTTTTGGGTCCCATTTTTGTCAAGGGTAAAGCCTGGGCTACGTGCAAATTATTGCTAGTATCTATTTCTTAGTTAAATACAAAATAAACTAAACTTTACAATTTTAAGGTGGGCACCCTGTATATGTTAGGTCTACAATATGGCACTGAGCTGAGCTATGTGCAAAGTATTACTTTTATTTAAACACTAGTTGTTGAGTTACAGCAAAAATAGAAAACAAATTATTTTTAAGCTGCTGCAGCTTGCGCTGTATACCCAAATGTTCTTGTTTCATTCCACGAAAGCGTATAATCAGCATGAAAAATATTTCCCTTCCCAACAAACAGTTTTTGAGTTATATCGGCGACAGGCAAACAGACAGCCAGATAGGCAGACGGTATGGAGAAAACTTGTGTTTGGTCATCTGGGAACTCTGAAAGGTGAAGTTCTGAAGAAGTTTCGGAAGGTGATTTTTTGGGATTGCAATACTATTTCGTCTTTTAGTGGAGGGAAGTAAACATTTATCGAATGGAGAAACCACATTGTCATGTTTTAACGGTTCACACAAAGTGTTCAGGACTTTCTCTCCCAAAGTTCCAGTTCGGATTGATTCATACCACCATATAATATGTTCATAGCATACAATCATCTAGACTTAGCTTTACACCTATTGCATATTGTCACCTCTCTTCTAACAAGTTTCATAGACAAGTTTTCAAAGCAATCTGCCTTTGAATTTCACTATTATTTCATCGGTGCTCTGAATGGCCTTCTGAGCGATACATCTCAAAAGTTTTCTGGCTTATAGTGTATTGATGTAAAGCTTAGACATTACAAGTCCTCCATAATTATGATGTTATCGGTTTGTTTTCTACAGAGAGCTGTGAGGAATAGTAAAAGTAAATTTTGAGCATGATTTCTTCAGCATCGGTACAACTACGGAGCTGATAGATATCTAACTTGTGACGAGAACTTGTGGCGTAGAATATTCTCTGGTACCCGCTAGGTGACCATAATCCACCAACTTCGCCGAAGTTATTATAACCAACAACCTCAATAGATCGCTAGCAAGAACGCGGTTGGTCCGACGACACCTTCCTGACAATATTTCGAAAGCGGATTGCACTTCCCAGATCGAGGCACAAGAACACAAGCCATCTTCCGGCGCTCGACGGGAACCACGGCAGTGAAAAGGCGGATTTCGCTCAAGATGAGCATGTTCTGCTTAAGTTATTTTTAGTGACCCAAACTAATATATTAAGGAAGCCCCGCGGCCTACCTAGCTTAATACTCTAATTACACACGTCACCACCACAGTAAAACTAGTTATTCCATTTAATTGGCTCGTACACAAATATCGCAAGCAATCGGAATTTTCAGTGACATTCATAGCGCTTGTTTCAGACCGATCGTTTCTAGTTCAAGTACACCGGAGCTGTACCTCATCCAAACTTTCCTGGAGATGATTCAGGGAAACAACCGGCAGAACCTAAGTGTCTAGTGGGTTGCCCACCGCCAAGTAGCATCGATTGAGACCGTTCACCAGAGGGAATTCTATGTTATAATTGTATTTACATGTCATTACTAATTAAGATGTATTTTGTACTTAGAAAACAGTATAAGCTTTATATCTACACGGTTTATTCCTGTATTTATACATTTGAGTGGTAACGAACACATGGGCATCTGAGCATACTCGAGGCAAAGGTAAAGTAATTAAAATAAATTCATAGGATCAATACAAGATATATTTGTCTATTTAGTACATAATTTTTAATACTCTAGCTCTGTATATTAAAAGACGTTAAACTGTTTTTCTCTGTACTTTTCTTCATTTATATTCCATGTTATAAATGCAAAAACTATTTTAATTAAGATAAGGCTACCTATGTGGTGGGCTTAATATCTAGTAAAACAATATTGTTATTCTATTTAGTTGGAGGGCTCATAAAATACCATTAGCATAAAATACAACGTTAAACGGGATTTATATAATCTAGTGGTTATATCAAATTATATGTCCGGTGGATACCTACAAGGTTGAGATATTTTAAAAAGCTACATTTATCCAACACACAAACTTTTTGCTTAAAGACCTCTGGTCAACCGAACATTGGCCCTCCACGTTAACTTTGCGTGACAAGCTTAACGAATTGCTAACAATGCGCTTATGAGCGTCCAATTTTATTGGCAGGGTAAATTTTAAAACTGACTTATCGCGGCATAATACCCGAAATATTAAAGTAGTTTCTTGAAAACGTTTAAGCGTCTATTTCCTCCATTTTTTCATACCTTGTCTAAAAGACGAAGGAAGTATTGTAATCGAAAAAGACTCACCTGAGATTTATTGAGATCTTCACTTTTCAGCGTTCCTAGATGACGAAAACAGGTTTTCTCAATTCCGTCTGTCGGTCTGTCTGTTGGTGGTATAACTCAAAGCTAATCATTAAAGCAAGACGATATTTTTTGCATGCTGATTATATGTCTACTTGGCATAACATCGAAAAAATCGTAAATGTATAAAGTGAGCACTTTTAAAAGACTTATTTCCTGTTTTTGCTTTAATTGAAGAACTACCAGTTAAATAAAAGTTATATTTTCACATAGCCACACTTTTTACCTTTGACAAACAAATAGTATTTTGGACTCAACATATGTATACAAGAAGGACACCATAGAAAAATAAAATATTTTTTCTTTGATATCGTATGCTTTGCATTAGAGGTCTTGTAACAGGATTGTCATGTTACGTAGGAACCTTTGATATATCCTAACAAATGCCACTGAAATGACTACCAGGACCGACGGCTTACTATAGCTTCCAAAGCACAACTGCCTGCGATTTTACTAACACTATGAGAGTATTAATAGAAAAGTCCGTGGAATACCATCTAGATATTTGTCTGGCCTTTGTCGATTTTCACAAGGCTTTCGATTCTGTGGAACATTGGTCTATATTAACGCTCTAAAAAACGCCAGAATAGACAACAGATATATACAGCTACTGGAACATATCTACAGTAATGCCACGTCTACCATAAAACTTCAAGAATATACAGATCACATTATGATTAAAAGAGGCATAAGGCAGGGCGACACCCTGAGCCCAAGCTTTTTCAACCTTGCTCTGGAGGATGTTTTCAGAAGTTGGAATGGAAGGATAAGGGTATAACGATCAACGGAAGAAGATTAAACCACCTTCGATATGCAGACGATGTTGTTCTCATTGCTCAAACACCTGGGGATCTGCAAAACATGCTTACTGAATTAAATAACGAAACTGCTAATATTGGACTCATATGAACTTTGCTAAAACTAAGGTAATGTGTAAAGTGGACCCTCATATCAAAATACACAATAAAGATATAGAAAATGTTCAGAACTACACCTATCTTGGACATATTATAACTTTAGGTAAAGAAAATCAGTTAATAGAGATCAACAGAAGAAAACGGTTAGCTTGGGTAGCATTTGGCAAGTTAGGTAACACCTTAAGAACAAAAATATTCCCATGTTCCTTAGGAGACGACTTTACGATCAATGTGTTCTGCCAGTACTGATGTATGGAGCCGAGACATGGACCATCACAAAACAATCAATGAATAAACTGCGAACTACTCAAAGAGCCATGGAGCGGCAGATGCTCGGCATATCCCTAAAAGACCGAAAGCGAAATACTTGGATCCGCCAAAAAACAAAGATTAAAGACATCGCGGAAGCTGTGCGGAGCAGAAATGGAACTTTGCGGGACACGTAGCACGGTTCAAAGATGAGAGGTGGTCCAGTACTATATTTGCGATGGAGACCATATATTGGCAAGAGATCTAGAGGACGTCCCCCATTGCGGTGGACAGATGACTTGAAACGCTCCGGAGGGACTGATGTGGATGCGAGAGGCAGAGAATAGAAGAAAGTGGTGGCAAATGAGGGAGGCCTATGTTCAAAGATGGACTGAAAACGGCTAATGAGATGGAGATGAGATGAGATTGGTCGGCCACCTACCATAGTACCGACCGCAGCTAACTAAGTTTTTAGAATCGAGACTATGTGACAGACGCTCATAGCATATGCCCATGCAACCAGCTTCATATTTCTATAGATTTTTCCATTCAGTGTTGATGCTTTTAAACCAGCTGGCGTTTGGTTATATTTATTAAATGTTAAAGGAGTAATTTTGGAGTGTAGAATATGAAATTTATTAATTTAAATAATTTTTGGGTTTTTATTTTACAATCCGCTTAAAATTGTCAACACTAAATGGCAACCCCTCTAATAAGCCTAATATAACATTTCGAAACAGAGAAATTCACTTACACCAACTTGCAGTAACAATAATCCAATTATGCAAATTATATCTTTCAATACAGAAAATAAAACAGTAAATGTATAACAAACTCTAATGAATCTGCAACAATTATCACCTGACACCGATTTAAAATCAACAAAAGTGTCTGCACTAGTGATGCTCGTTTTCAGTTAAAAAGCCCTATCTCACTCTAACAAATGCAGATAGGACTATTTATTACAGCGTTAGTCAGAAATTATTCTTTATATAAACACCTACTTCTATATAGTTGTTGTACAGAGAAAGCACATTTATTATCTAGTTGTTGGAAGTATTTCTGAAGATAAAACATTGGAAATATGATGTAAGAAGTTAAATTGCAACGTACTACGGCTGTTACGACAAGAAGAACCTTGTACCTTAATACAGGGCACTTTTTCTAAACACACATAAAACAATTTGTACTGCATTTCGAGCGCCATACAGCAAAAACCTGCGGTCGGACGGAAGAACTGTGCATCGAACTTCCCCCAGACAAATCAAATATATACTTTAATTATACCGGCAACTGTTTTCCCATTTCCCTTGAGAATCCACATCCTTATTTATAGCGTCGCATAAAACGTACACTGAAATGCTAACCTGAAACATGATGTTAAAGTGTGTTACCCATAAACATCTAAAACACTTTTTATAAATTGGTTTTTTATAGAATTTCTATGCTGAATGGATGTTTAGTCGCAAAATTTAAATTTATAGAATAATTAAGAAATAATAAAAAATCTACAATATTGAACAAAATAAACAGCTTTACTCTGAATAGGTAACATGTTTACCACTGTACCGACACGAATTTGTTGTCAATCGCTGTAGGCCCAAAATTAATCAAATCGGTCGTTTTTCTGATCATCGTTTACCATGTGGTTTAATTAATTCGAACAAGTAACTTTAATCACAGAAATATTGTAGATAAACAGCAATGAAAATTAATCAATATGATACTTTCTATGCAAGCCCATCCGTACTTTTAAAGTACGTCCAAAAAGTTTACATAATTGAAAAGGCATTATTCGTTGAAAAATAAAAGTTGAACTTTAGTCAAGCACTAACGTAATTTTTTCCACCTAAATTAGAAGTTGCTTTTTAGTAATCCTTTTTACTGACTATGTAATTATTCCGTTCGTTAAACGTGTTGACTATGACGTTTATTGAGCGTGTTCACATGACGCCGGTAAGTTGTTGATTTTAAAAGCTTTTTAAACCTGAAGTTAATGTAGAACGTAAATATTGCGTTCATAAAACACTAAAGTTTAACATTTTCCATGTTATATTGATATAACGTTAATATAAAACGCCTTAAAGATCGATATAACTTTGGTACAACAACGTGATAATGACGTTTTTTCATTACGTTTCGTGGTTGGTTTTAGGTGCTTTTTATAGCAGCATGTTAAACGTTGATATAACGTTTATAAAAACACCAAGATGTTGCATTTTCCATACTACGTTAAAGCAATGTAAATATAATATGCCTTTTAAATCAGTAGTCTACTCGTAACGTTGAAATGAATTTGATGCAACGACATAATAATTACGTCTTTGCATTGCGTTTTCATGTCGTTGACTTTAACTACACTTTATATCAGCAGTTAATTTTAACGTTGACATGACGTTTACAAAAACATGTAAGTTGTACCTCTCTTTAGTAAGGTCACGTGTGGTCAGCGCGTTGAAGCACATTACGCAGTATGCTGACAAGCCGTTGTTTTTCTTTGTCGACTGACCCGGATTCACTGTTAATGTAACTATTTCTGTAACTGATAAAATTGGAAAATCTGTGAGTCAGAACAACGGGTGTTTATTATTCCAGTTTGACGGCTAGCAGAGGATGTTGCTTTAAGAGAATATAATATGGTAAGTAGTACATCCCATATTCCATTACGCCTAATTATTTTTCCATTTAAGATAAAATAGCTCTCGACTGTGTGCATCGACATCGTGTTGAAGGAGTTAACCGATCGGTTTTGAGATTTCGTTTATCAAATGAAGTCGACGGTTTATTCAATTGGGCTGGGCAAATTATTTAGAAAAAATAACGTTCATGTGGCTTTAACCCTTGTCTTAAATAAAGTGTACATTTTTTACCAAATAAAACGTCGTTCGAGCGTAAGAAACAAATTGAAGTTGTGGTTAAAACATAACGTGCTTATAACGTTAGCAGTTAATGAAAAAATGACGTTAACAAAACCTTGTTTTAACTTATAAAACACGCAAATTTTCCGTTGAAAAGGCAACGACGTAACAACTTTAACATATGGGCGAAAAATACCATGAACAACAACATTACGTTAAAAAACATGGGCTTGGCAACTAAACGTAAAAAACACGTTGAAGTCACAAACAGCGATAAAACTTAACCTATCTTGGATCGCGATTATAACATCTACAGATAACGGTCCGGTTTGATCATCACCGCCATATGCTTAAGTAGAATCAACTATATAACGTTGAAAAAATTGTTGATAACGCTTGGACCATAGTTAAGATTAAACGTTACTTCAACGTGTCTGTGCACACTGAGTTATACGTTTGAATGGTACAAAACACAATCAATTTTAAGTTATTTACAGTGTGATATAGCAATGTGATCTGTCAAGCTGTAAAATTATGTGCTGATGAACAATTCTAATCAATCTATTGCAGTTGTACTTCGTTTTTTCTTCTCTGAAAATTTTGAATACCTCTTGCTCAAGAATAATGTGCATTTCCACTACACAAAACAAATTATATCATGTCAGAGTTTTAATAACACAATTTCCTAAACCAAACAAAAAACCAAACCCAACAATTATTCTCAAACTGAGGGAATTCCTTTGTGTAAGTGGCCAGCATTAATCTATTCCTTGTGCTGAATCACTAATAATTTACACAGGCCAGCTGTAGCCTTTTGAAGTCTAGTTTAGCTTTGTTCCTTCCTTTTATTTTCTTCTAGTCTCCGGATTAGCGCAGTCTGTGTCGAAAGTGTGTTTTGAAACTATCTGAGCATTGGTTTAGTGGAAAATGTGTCCCGTTAGATTTTACTGTGGACTAAAATATTCAACACTTATTTGATACTGTTTCAGCTTGTAAATACTATTCTAGCTTTTGTAAGATAGGTATAGTTGATATTTTTATGGCATTTTGTTAGTTTCATTTAATTTTTAATTATACTGTATGGGACAAAGGCGAGAAAGAAATTAAGTAATTACCTGTAACAATTATGTAATTGTGCTTATATAGAAAAACCTACTTCCTTTTTGCGTCAGACATTGCGTAAAAGGACGTATTAGATACTTTTCGAAATCATAATGTATTTTTGGCTATCGCTTCATATTACAGAGGTCCATCATGGGATGACATAATATAGGCAACCCGTTTCACAATTTTGGTAACCATGTTTAGAAAACGAAACTTGACAGTAGCAGTGGCGTGCCACATGTTAAAGAATTGGAATATTATAGGAACTATTGATGTAAACGAGATAAAGTATAGTAAGTTAAAAAAAATTCACGTGCGCTTTGCATATAACGTCAGAACATGGTCACGTGGTCTTCAATCATATATGATGTCTCTGTGTAAACAGCTCTCCTCTTTTTACAAGAATTTAATACCCGTCCAGAAGATATTTTTTTCATTATTGTTAAAATGCTTAGGTTTATGCCAACAATGAATATGTATCCGACACTACTTGTGTATGTTTTCTGTTTATATTTATATTTGAAGCAAATAAGTAAAATAAATAATAATGACGAGGTATAGCTATTACATAACGAGACCGATAAAATTTAGACGCTTTATTATTAAATTATTAGTAATTAGACATTATCCCCTTCGAAATAGTTCACCGCTGCCACTGTTGGAAGCAGTGTTGTAAGTCTTCGTCTGTTAAGGCTTTTTGAAGTTCTGCAGTTTGTCTCTTCACCTCTTCTACCGATATAAAATAAGTCCGTTCTAAACAGACCATTTATTTTCGGGAATAAATAAAAGTAGGAGGGAGCGAGATCTGCCGAATATGGAGGGTGTTCAAAATTTTTATCTGCCTTTGATGTGAAGAGGCGACCTGGAGGTTCATCATCCTCCACGTCGTTTCTTCCATCGTAAAACCGTTTATGCCAATCAAAAACTCGATATTGAGGCATGCAGTCTTCTCTGTACACCTCAACAAACTAAAAGTTTCCGTAGAAGTTTTCTTTAATTTAACTCCTTGGATTATTGTATTTAACATTTTTTTCGAAGAGACGTTAAAGCACGTTAACCTTAAACAGCTACCGATATATATATATATATAATCGGTTATAGCGTTTGACGCCTTCCAATTCCGAAATTCCAATCTCGTGTATGGTTCCACACTCCCTTGTTTTGCACGCCCATCGCTTTTAGTATACCACCACCCCATTTCCTAGGTGGATGTTCTCTTCTCCTTCGTGCAGTGGAGTTCCATTACATTACTTGTTTCAGAAACCTGTCGTATGTCATTCTCTGCACATGTCCATACCACACCAGTTGAGGTTGTTCCATTTCATTTATCTTCCCTTTTATAATTAGCTGTAGGAGACAACGTTTTTCCCCGCGTAGTACTTGCCCAAGATAAGAAATTTTGCGGTATGTTTTGTTGTTATTAATTATCTCGACGCCATTGCTCGCCTCAAGACGTATTGAAGTTGCTCACCTTTAATGCTCAGCACTATGCTCCATATAAGAGAACTGACTAAATGTAACATTTCACCATACGCTGTCTTAGTTTGAGGTTCACGTTGTCACTGCGGAAAAGAGTAGGTATTTTTCTAAAAGTTGTTGCGGCTGCTTCAACTCTACATTTTATTTATAATTCGAGGTTTAGGTTTTCTGTAATTATGCTGCCCAAGTATTAGAATTGACAAACGCGTTCAATGAGAGCACTGTTGAGTGATAGATGTACGTCCTCATGTCTTTCGCTGCTAAATACATACACGTAGTCTTGCTGACACTAATAGTAAATCCTAGTTCTGCTCCAGTTGTACTAATTTTATTGATCAACTGTTGGAGAATATTCTATCGAGCAAAACTTGGGTATCTTCCGCATATCTTATTGTATTCAGAAGGATATTGATTTAACGTCCATATCAGTGTCTTCTAGGGCTTTTTTGAAAATTTGGTCGGAATATAAATTGAATAGAAGTGGATATAGAATGCAGCCTAGTGCGACTCATTGGATGTTGCATTTGATGTTCTCAAACTTCCTACTAAGACTTTGGCTGGTTGTTCCCAGTACAGGTGGACCTTTTTTTAAGCTCTTGTGTGTGGTGCATGAATTACATAGAAATATCACGATGGCATCTAACCCATCAACTATTGATAAAACTCAGTTTGGTCAAAGTAACCCTTTAAAATGTTGAAGATGCTGATGCAATTTTTTTCAGAAATGCTACAGCCTACATGTTAACAAACGAATCTTGTAGATATTAATAAAAAAAATTCTTGTATATAAGGGAACGTCAACCATACAGACTTTAAAAATAATCTTGGAAAGCGAGTCTAAAAATCAATCTAAATGGGTCATTACGACACGTTAATATTCAAAAAAGGCAAATCCCAGCCTAATCACTCCTCAACTGTTCTTCAACAGGTAGTTGACCGACTATGGCTCAGGGAGATGGGGTGATCCGACTTAACACTCCTCCAATTAGTGTGAGATGCTGTCATACTAGGAGGTGGTTATAATCTAGATGAAAGTGGTGAACGGAGGCCACGAATTTTGCTAATATGGTATGAAACAAGGTTTATCAACAACCTCTGTAAGAAGTTGAAGTTCAAGGGTAATTCCTTCGCTTTGATGTTTCTGTGAGACGTCCCAGCAGTTTTTGAAACCTAGCTAGGTTGGTTTTTCTTGATTGCGCAGAGGTACCTTACACTTATTACAACAAAGAAAAGAATCACATATATAAATATCAATAAATCCATGCAAATACCATAAATGAAAAACTCTGAAGTTAACATTGAATTGCATTAAAAAGTTAATAGTCATGCATACGTGTAAACACGAGTAATCAAAAGGGGTAAGTAACACTATTTTATCTTAGAAGGTAGTCAAAAATTACACAACTGACGTTCACCGTGATGGTGAATAGACAACAAATATTTAAGTGACACGGCTAGGAGCGACGGATTTGAACGAGCCACACAATTCTAAAATATCTACAAACAAAACAAATGTAGGTCTCAAAGACGCAGTTTGGATTCACACAATGTCAAAGTACGTAGCACGTTATAATAATATTCGTTTGAGGCAACCGGAACGTCTTGTAGTGGAAGCTTGAAGCGGGCAGATGAAATAGAAAACGTAAGCTGTTAGCAGTGGCAAAAACGGCAGAGCAAAGATTCCTTAGGCGATGGTGGGTACAGCATGCCGATACTTGCACGTGGCAAGTATTGGAGACGGGTATTACTACGACTACCTTTATCTCATCTCGGAATTTCGAACTCTAGAAACCTCTCTCGTAGGGTACCCGTCACGACGATGATTGCATTAGTTTCTTAGATACGACAGATAAGGTTAATTGGCACTATTAATGCTGCCTCGGGAACACCCAGGAAAGCACACCTCCTCCAAAACTTGAAAGAGTATCAACACCACAACTAGCTTTTGCTACTTATTTGTGCAAGCGTCAGATGATTAATAATCTTAAAAAGAAGCCACGCTACCGAAATCGACGAAGAAGACGCACGAGTGCCTGACTTGTCCTCTGTATCTGACTTATATGAAAACGTTGCTGTCGCCCAGGGTAATGCGACAACTTTCTCGCCCAGTGCAGCTGCTAGAATTTGCAGGTCTCGACCTGTCGTTTCGCCCCTACTCCGTGGAGTCGCTAAGCTAATAAAAATGTGACGTCGTAGGGTATGCATGACGAATGGCACGTCCGGGAACAGACATTTGAAAAACAGTAAAGCTCGCTTTAATGAAGAATTTCAGTTCCGTTAGTGGACTGCGATAGATGTCACCAATTGTTAGGATTTGGACTGACGTTGCCCAATTGGACTTAATACGTTGGGGAAACCGCCGATTTTTTAAATGGAAGCGTGGAGTAATCTTGTCCTAATAAGTGTCGGGGATCAACCAAGATATCAAGCAAAAAGCAACAACCTGGTCTAGCCCAAGGTGCACGTCGCTTGCAAGCTGAATGTCCCCAAAAATTGAAGAAGGCAATCTCAAGAAACGTAAGCGTAATCTTGGATCGAATATTGCTACTGAAGAGTTTTGACCATGGCGTGGTTTACACGTCGAGTTACCATGCTCTTCTATCCCTTCGCTCGCAAAGAAGTTTCGATTCTGGCGTAGTTTTCACGTTGAGTTACCACGTTCTTTTGATTTTCTCCTGAAGAAGCTCCTTTCGAAAGTGGGTGAAAGTGTTTCAGACGTTTTCACACTCATTCATCATTTTAGGAAGTATTCCATCTTCCTGTGCTGCTTTACCGTGTTTTAGAGTTTCTAATGGTTTTTCTATTTCTGGAGGTTTGCTGAATTTACCTGAATTATTTTTCCTATTTGTACGTGTGCAAAAAACTGTTGCGTTCTTTATAGAATTTTAAGTAGTTATTGATCAATTTGGCTTCATCTTATACAATAATATCCCAGTGTTTTCTGTATTTTCCATTCTTTGGTCTTACCACCATCGTTTTTCTTCTATTGTTTCTTGGTTCCATATTCTTAGATCATTTTTTATTGCCTTTCTTTTGTTTCTGCTTTTTGCTGTAAATCTTGCTGTATGTCGCACTTAAGTTAGAGCCATTTTTCGTCTTAATTCCAGAACACCTTCAGTTTCTTTATATAGTGTGTAACGTTAGCCTCCGCGTAAATGTATCTAAAGTACAAATAGTGTGCAAGAAATTTGAATGGCGCTAATTTTTGTTACAATCTTCCCTCACATCTCCATAGCGTTCGAATTTTCAAGAAATCGATGTTAGCAGCTATGCGCGCACGTAGCGTTACCCAGTACGCCACGCAGTTCTTTCTTCTGATATCTAAGTGCCAGAAAAGTATAAAAGAAGAATCCGCAGCTAGTAAACGACATTTGAGACTTGAACCTGAACCTTAACCTGACTACCAGATCTAAGTCTCGGCCCGAGGTCTAAAACTCCTTTTCTAGTACCTACCTTAGCTATCACCGGTGGATTCGGCCCCAACTTGCTAGACAATTTCCTGACCTAGTTAGTGCTGGTTGATTCGGCTTTATCAAACAATCCCGTTTCAACCCGCACCAGCTGATTTTTCCAGACCAATATTACCATAACCGCTTCATAACCATAACCTTGAGCACGGCTTACCAGAATATTCGGAGAAATCTCCAGGCCGACAAAATCCAGATGCCTCGATGTAGGCAAATTAACCAACCTGCCGTGAGTCCGGGCCAACCGAAAACCTACAGCTGTTCCCCGTCGATTCGAGCTGTCAAAGGCGGACTTTTTGAAAAGTAAAACTTTAAATTTATAACACTCCGCGAAGTCACCAAGGGTGCGCCACATTCGGTCAGGAATAATACATTAGCCGTAAACATCACAACCACTGTAAAAGACTTTCTTCCTATTGAATTTTTCCGCCCGTCATGCATAAATAATAAACGCAGTCTTTGCCGGGGCAAATATGCTCTGTTTCAGATCGGTAGGTTCCAGTACATCAGAGCTACGGATCACCCACACTTACCGCTTACTTTCTTTGGAAGGATCCAGGGACAGCAACCGGGCCAAGCCAGCGTACAGTGTGGCATGCCGAACGTCCCAAAAATACCTAATGCCGAATTAATACACCGAAGGAATTTTGTTTTATAATATTTATGTACATAACTTTTTCATAACTAAGAATGATTTTGTATCTACTTAAATACATTATACAATTTATTTCTACACTGTGTTATTCCTGTATTTTATACATTTGTGTGGAATGGATGCTGGGCATCTGAGATTTACCCCAGGCAACCAGTTTAAAACTAAATTTAGCGAATTTTGGTGAAGTTTAAATAGGCACACTTGGCAGGGTTTTGAAATTAAATTTGTAAATTCCGGAACAATTCAGGTTCATAAAAAGCCTACTCTTCTCCTTACGTATCAAATTTCTTATCTTGTCTCCTTCATTTTGCTACATCTTTCCTCCATGATATCTGCTTCTTGTATTGTAGCTACTGCAATGTCTCTATTCAATTCGTCCATGTATTTTCTCCTATTTTTATATTTTTTTCTTGTGTCATCGCTTTGTATTGCGAATTGTTGTAGTCTTTCTAGTTTTGCATTGATCACTAATATTTAACTAGATTATTATTACTGCAAATATTAACTTGATTGGGGACCTAAACGCCATAAATTATGTATTTATGTAAAGATACTATAAAATTTATTTTCCCTCCCAGACGATTCCAAGTCCATTTTCTTTTTTTTCTTGAAGATTGTGCTTACTATGTATACATTTTTCTCAGGCAACTGCTTAATGTGTTTCCTCTTTTATTTATATTTCTTGTTACGAAGTCTCCTATACAAGTTTCAGCTTTCTCGTCACCTTTACGATTAAGCACCAATCATTTGCGTATACACTGTGTGATTCTCTTCTATGCATGCTGTTAGCTTTTCATAGAAGCCTTCTATTTGTACTTTCTCCTATTCTGTGATAGATGCTTCGACCTATATAACTTTTAGGCGAAATGCTCTTGTTGCATAAACAATAAATTATAAAGTTTCTCATTAAGAATCTTAACCTTTTTGCAGTTACAAACAGTTAATTACTAATGTATATCTAGTGCGGGCACCAAAGTTATACAGTGAATTTATTTTAATGGTTAACATGGCAGTTTCGTTTCTATGCCTGCATTTAATCATACAGGTCACCTCCATAGTTACCCATGAAATCAATAGATTAGAGCGAGTTAACATATGAATTTGAATTAGGTACTTGCTAATAAGAAACTTTAATTTTGTTACCGGAATGTGGGTGTGCAACTAAAAAGTAGATACGTAGGAACAACTCGTGTGTTGTATCTTTTCTTTAGTGATATACATTAGGATAACTTCTAATTGTCTTTTTGACAAGTAATAATTCCTGTGTTAACTCATAAAATACACGCTCTAATCTATTGGTTTCATTTGTAACTATGGAAATGACCTGTATGATTAAATGGTGGCATAGAAACGAAAAGCTTATGTTAACTATTAGAATAAATTCCCTGTATATTCAATAAATCAATAAAAAACAGCTGACGTAAAAATATTCCTTAACGTATGTGGCATACTCTATATCGTTTCTTGTGTTCGGAAGCTTTAATGAAATTGATTATTTCAAGGCCTATTGAAGTTGCGTCATGCTTTTGTTCCATACAGTATTTCATAATACTTAATCAAGCTCCCATTTTTTTAATATTGCAGAATCGGTTATACTTCAAAGGAATTTTCCGCCTGTGTTTGTTTTTCTCCCATGAACAGCTTAATGGCACACGAAAGCATTATTTTGAGAGCTTTTGTCGCCATAGGGTCGCACAGGCTTACCCTATTGTGAGTTATGCCTATAATAAGAAGCGTCCTTTGTAATTCGGGAGCGGAAGGTCGATAATTGCCTCGTTGATAATTAAGACAAATGACGGGTTAATCAACCCTTTCAGCGCCCTACAATGACGAATCTTAAAAGCTCTTAAGGAAACCAATACATTTGCGCAGTCATTGACGGGGCGTGAAAATATCATCCCCTTCAACAACCCCTTTCGAAAGCAGCAGACCGCGGAATTATGAGCGACCCAGACGGGGTAGTACTATTCGCATTATTGTGATGTAAAGCGTCCTGCAAAAGACTAACAGCGGAAAAGCTGGTGGTCCTGATAGGATTCCATCCTCAAGAATCGGCGCAACTGCCAAGAACCATTCATCCCGTTGCCGATATTCCTTAAAACGATTGGTTTTGGCCCCGAGCGAAATAGTTTGCCTGCGGCCAGGCGAGCGGTTTCGAGACGCTGAATTTGTTACGAGGTTTTGAACTGGACGTTAAACGAGTCGTAAATGCTCGGCAGTTTGGCGTCAAATGGCAAACGATAATGGAATGTTTAGCGGCCTCGATCATTCCAAGGGGTCGGGTTTGTTATGCAAACAGCGAACGAATTGTAATTTTAGTCGTTACTTAACATTTGCTGTTCGTTAGATGTTGAATTTGAACAAGCAAACAATTGTGACGGTTCATTACATTGAGTACCTACACCGTATATACGTATATACGTATAGGGCAAATATATTAGATAATTGTTACTTTCTACTTTTATCATCAACCTTCTATATTTGCTCTTGTTGTTTAGCGAACAGGAAGTACGCGTGGATTATTCATATATTCATGTATTCGAAAAGGGATGGAAATCCAATTACAGATCCCACGTCCGTCATCAGCGATTTCGGTAGTCTTTGAAATTCTTCTAAATAATAATATCCACCCACAAACTACTTAGTTAGAATTTATTGATTAGCACATATGCATGATTGAAGATGCATCCGTCTGGCAAGTTTCCATTGGTAGGTGATGAATCGACCCAGACACCCAGATAGTTAGTTTTATCGTACGCTCACCAACTATCGTAAAAACACCGTGACTAGAATTTTTCGGTTCCGGGTACCCGGACTCGGAACCACCGAGTCCAGTTAGTCATACCCGGACCCGATACCCGGTCTAAAACTCGGCAAGACCCCAGTCAACGTTTTTTAAATTATTTTGTAATATTAGTTACCTTCTGGTAAAATTGTATTTATGTTGAATAGATTTTTATTATTTAACTTTATTATATTATATTATATATACTTTACCTTTACTATATTATATTAGTTGAATGTGTATTTTCAGTTTATTATTTTTTATTTGTATTACGAGTACATTACTTATTTGTTCTTTCAATTAAAAGTTAGACAAATAATTCTCTTTTGTATATTCTTTTCATCATTAGTGGTTAATAGTTATAATATATGTTTCTTGTAATAATTAATTATTGATAACACAAAAGAAAATTTTAACATAAAATATAAAATTCCTGGACCCGGACTCTGACTCAACGGGTCCGACTGAGTTCTACCCGGACTCGAGGGGTTTGAAAAGCCCGAGTCTTCCCAAATTCTAACCGTGACGTCTACGAAAAGGTATTTTTCCTTAATACGACGGTTAGGCTACTCACCTGCCTATGTTAAGAAGAAGATAAAGGATTTAAGAATTACTTTGAATATTTTATAGTGAAAATCGTACGACACTCATTAATGACCAATAGAAAAATTAGTTCACGAGCCGTATCCAAGACAACAACAAAATTTCTTGGAAATTTTTTGTAGGTAGACATTACTTCTTTTTAGGGTTTGTGTCGTTACGATTTTCTTACCGAATCTGCATTCGAGCATTAATTCATATCCGGAAATTATTTTTCATGCATTCAACAACGTCCTAATTTGCCCTCGCGTCCCGCTCGGTCAAATTAATACGACGTTGTTGGAACGCACTCAAAAAAAATTCCGGAAAGAATTAATGCTCTTATGAGATTATATGTGAAAAGTTTATAATTTTAATGTAATTCTACCTGCTTCCGTTTGTGATCTTTTTATATTGATTATCTTGCTATCTTTAATACTTTTTGATACCTTAAAATTGTTTCAAAATAAAATTAAAAATCCAAAAATTCCGTTTTTACGATACCCAATAAAGAAATATGAAGAATTGCTGGGTGTCGTCTTGTTAGTCCTTTAATTATCTAGCTGTTTTCCTAGCAATTTAACCAAATTTCTAACTCTTACTATTAACAAGATCCCAATACTGTCTCTCCTTGTACAGCACACCACGCGTATTAGTATTAATATTATAATTTTTACTGTTATTTCACCATAATTTAAACATAAGTTCCTTCATTACACTAATTACTAGTACTTGAAACTATTATATGTATTTTTAAAGTATTTATAGATTGAGCATTAACAATCTTCCTAGGTAAAGGGTTTTATTGCTTTTGCAAAAAAGTTGGGCCAGTATTTAGTTACCATGTCCTTGATAAATTAAATTTTACCTACTATTAAACTAAACGATCAGTCAAGTTTCACATTTCAATGAAATAACTCTAAATGTTTTTGCGTTATGTTATGCCTCGCTCAACGCACCGAGGTGCCTTGGTTGCCTAACCTAAATTCCTCAAGGTTTTCCAAAGCTTGGGAAAGGTCTTTATCTTTTTCGGCCTTTTGCCAATTTGTGCTGAATTATGATGGATGACAAAGTGAATTACATTTGATGGCGAAAGTGCCATTTCATTTTGGGATTTTCGCTGTCATCCTACATTGAGCATTCACTTTGGCGTTGTGGTGTCTTTCGTGGGGAATTCTTAACGTTCCTGGAAGAGATAGTTTTCGTGTATTCTCAAAATCAAATATTTTTCTGGATTTGTACCTAAACGAGCAATTGCTAGGATTTTTACAAAACGGAGCAGATCATCTTAATGGTAGGCCTAGCTTCATTTTGTGCTATTTGTTCCGCTTTTATTGTGCTTCTTTTCTGAGTTATGAGAAAACACATTTTGTCGTGTGAACCATGAACCACTTTTTCGTTTGTTGAGAATTCAATTTCTGCAAGAGCTGAGAGTTACAACATCAAATTACAGTTCTAACCCTGTCGCAGACACCTAGCTTCCATTATAGCTTACCGGCATGGTGGCCAGCTTCCGACGTGTTTTCTACCTGGTAATCTAACCTATTTCGTGTGTTCTGGAATTGAGTCACGTTATTGCTGCAATCTCGACGTAACCTGTAATTTTGGAATTCTTTCTAGTATTTTCATGTTTTCGTGTTACTTTTATTGTACTCGTCAAACAGCAGACTGGCTCAATGATTACATAAATGCAGTATTATATAGAGCTTACCTGTCTAGTACTAGTTATTTAATTTTTTAAGCACTCGATTTATTGCTTGTTTACTTTCAATCTGCCAAAGATTAGATGTTGATATTTTGGGATATGTTTCACGTACCATGCAAGTTATTGTTGCTTTCAATTTTGACTTTTACTTTGTGAAGCAATTTTGCATACACTTTGGCATTTAAAGATTTGGATATTCACTTCATGTTAGTGACTTTCAAGATATTGAGTTAATAAATCTTTTTACCCTCCAAAATAAAACTGATTATTATTAGTAATGAATGACTAAGCATATTCAAGGGTAATACCACAAGCAGTGGATATATTTTTGACAAATATTTTGTCGTTTCCATGTAAATTATTGCGTTTAAATTTCACGATACAAAATCACATCAAAAATGTCACGAACCGAAGGCGAGTGACATTTAAATGTGATTTTGTTGAGTGAAATTTGCAATAATTTCTATGGAAATGGCAAAATATTTAAAAAATATATATCCACTTCGAGTGGTATTTGGGACGACTATTTAACAATATTAATACATAACGATTAACTTTATTGAAAAATAATTCAACAATTAATATAAGTAATTATTCATTCTCAATTAAATTCAGCGGAATACTTCCAAAACACAGCATTTTAAAGTTTTTAAAACAAGCCACACAGTTTGTTGGGGTTTAGTGTTACGTAACCTAGCGATATCACTAAGGACAGAACATCGTTGCTAAGCGATACTTCGCAACAAGGCTATTTATTTTTTGAGTACGTACATTGTTTTGTGAATATTTTGCATGGTGCCCAATATTCAGTGATATACTGCTGTTATTGGTTGAAAAAAGCAAATGTCTGCAATGTGATTGGCTTATATGTTATAGTGTTGAATAGTCCGGTATATATAATGTCCTACACTGATCCAAGATCTTGAGGTCTGTAGGACAATTCTGTTAATTATTATGAACATCTGAATGTTCTTGCATATGTGGGCCAGGGTGAAATTCAATCTGAACCCAAACATTTTACTAATAACGTTATCGCGGTCATGCGTTGTTACCGACTAACGTACCGGTAATACAAATTGCTAATTTTATGGTCAACTTGCGTTAGTTTTTATACTAGTTATTTATGCTAAACTTTCATAATTTGATTATTAACTTTTATTACTCTTATAACGACTCTTATATATGATACTGTGATAAATATTTGATCTTGTTTGTCGCGTTTTATTATTTTGCTTTGTGTAAGTACTGTCGAATACTTTTAAATAATATAATGCCCTGATTTTTATGCCTGCGAATTGGTTAGTAGCGCTTATCGATATATACTTTTTCTTTGATTAGCAAAGTGCTGGATAACTTGCTACTTGGTGCCCATATGTCTTTCCAGCACAAAAAATTAATGCAAATATCATCAGCTAAAGTTATGGGTTAATTTATTCTACTATATTGAAGTTATAATAATGGTGAGGCACTAACACCCCATGAAGGAGCTTGGCCTGCAAGGCGGAAGGTCAGAGCTTCTGTATCCTGTTAAACATAAAATTAACCAAGTACAATAGCTACAAATAACCCAAACAAAAATTTTTACAAGCTGCTAAACGTGGCTACTGGCTTTTCGTGAATATCTAACTGTAATTACTCATTGTGTGAGAAGAATAAATGTCTTTGCTTCACTACAGGTGTTATGCGATGTCTTTCAAAGCGCGTCACACTTAATTATTTATGCGGAACTTTTCTCACAGAGAAATAGGGACATGGGCTTTCAAACATTATAACACAGCACCTTAGAATTCTGGCGGCTTGGTGCTTGCTCTGGATGTCGTCGGAAAACGTGCGAAAGGTCAGTTGCTGACCAGGGAGGGTGTCTAAAGGCGGGTATAAACTAGTGTTTCTGTGCCGGGAAGAAAAACGTGGCTAATCGTCGAAATTGTGACTGGACAGTATGCTTGAAGAGACGAGAATTTCAGCAACCACACTCCCTAATTGACCTTTGCTGATCTGAATTTTTAATTAATTCCGCGTGGAAACGATATGAAACGTTCTCCTTCAAAATTGAACCTACAGCGACCCCGACCCATTCAACTACAGGTCACCCGACACTTCACTCTACAGAATGTTTAATTGCAACTGTCCGCATTTATCAATGTGGCCTTATCATCTAACTATCAACTGTTGGGTTCCAAAGACTACGGCAGTGCACAAATAGAAGTTACCCCGAGTGCGGTGTACACGCATCAGCAAAAAGCATTATACAATTTACATGAAGGCTTGCAGATGACTTAATTCAAAAATCCGGTAACTTAACGGACCACGTGCGCCGCTCACCATCTCTTTCCTACACACATACGCTACACTCGTTGCAGCAAACTGCATAATATTTAGCTGAAGTGCTAAAGATTGAAATTATTTCCTAACAATGATGCTTCAGAGCTGAACAACTGTTCGTAGATCTTCTTTGTACTTGTTTAACCATACCTACATTTTTCTCGGAACACCGACATCATATAACGAATGCATAGTCAATTATAGTCAATTACTAGTGTTATATATCTAGCCCCACTTGCGGTGCCAAAATTGTAATATAACTCCTTCTCGAGGTGTTATTTCAATTAATATCAAGTCCAAAGCAGTGAGTCAAAGTGTAACACGTCCCACTTTAAAGCTTTTTTTCATATCAAATTAAATATACCTTTCTACTAATTATTAAAAGAGAAATATTATCAGGTACAGTGCATAACTAGGAATTGACGTAACTCCTAAATCAATTTGTCATTTAAAAGTATGTTATGTGATTATCATTTTCAAGCCTCGACCAGTCAGTGTTACAAGCAATAGGACTCATAATTCCCAGCTGAATGAATTAATCTTCAACTAACAACTTTCTCTAATATGGGTTTCCCAATATGAACGATATGTTTTTAAAACGTCATAGCAACCATATCTAAACTTTTAGAAATCTCACTAGCTGTCATTTGTTTTTAGTATAGTTTGACAATTCATCATGTCAAAATACACGCTTTAACAACGTTTGGTTATATCCAAAAATTTTATAAAAAGAGAGAAAAGTTTGGTGAGTCTGTAGTCTCCAGAAATGGAACTGTTAATTGGCGTCCAAGAAGTTGTGATTTAACACCTTTGGACTTCTTCCTGTGGGGTTATTGAAAGTCGTTGTCTATACTCTATACCAATAAACCTCAAACTATTGACGCTTTGAAATTAAATATCGAACGCTGTATTAATGAAATTACACCTGATGTATTGCACAAAGTTACAGA
Organism: Agriotes lineatus; assembly: GCA_940337035.1. NCBI lineage: Eukaryota > Metazoa > Arthropoda > Insecta > Coleoptera > Elateridae > Agriotes > Agriotes lineatus. Next base: position 61,874,711 of record OW679200.1, read on the forward strand.
AAATTGGTTCATCGGATTCGATCCTGCAAACGAAGCCGAGGTGGACATTTGGATAATGTGTTAATTCAAAACATAATTGTCATAAGTAGTACTATAAAATAAAGAAAAAGTTTTGATTTTGTCTCAAATATTTTGTATTTTATTTAATTTTAAAAACATATCGTTCCTATTGGGAAACCTTAGTTAAATACTGAATTACTTTTAAAATATAATAACTATTTCATTTTATGAATGAAATATAAGTTTCAGGCACTTCACAAAGTTAAATTCATACGTTCAGGTTGTTAGTAGAACATTGAAGTTTGATCTGAGATTACACAATAAAAATCATATCGTCAAATATAATTTAATCAAATGTTAAATATATCCAAACTTGATTCAAATCATGATGTAAAAACAGTATGGTGTGCTATGGATGCGACTAGATTTCGTCCAGTCTGCGCAGTGACGTCACGTTGGGAGCATGTTGAAAATGGGAGCATTATAGTCCAGTCAAATTAGACAAATTTACGGCAAACTTTCGGAATAATTTAAAGTGAGCTGAATTTTTGTGTTTCCGAAAAGTGCCCTTGATTTGACCTTGAGCTTCGTGAGTTATAGGGTGCAGATGTGGAAAAATTTGGGTTTTCGCTTATATCTTCTTTTTTATTGACCTTAGGTATATGGCATTGAACAGAGAACTTCAAAGGCACAAAATTCTGTACAAAAAAGTACTTGGTAGTTTTTTCTGTAGGACCGACCGTTTCTGCGAAAACTCGTCATTAACGTTGATCTGGAGGATAACACTACAGAAATCCCGAGTTTCACAACTAATCTGAGGTCTGAAATGTAAAAATATACCATGAGCTGAATCGAAAGATCCTTTTCGTACAATATTAAGACAACAATGTTCCCAAAATTAAATAATTCGAGGGAATCGCAACTTTGAATCATTGACATCTCGACCTAATTTTGAAAATGCAACAATATAATTGACAGTGGCTTTCTCTTACACAGAGTTGTCTGGCATCAAAATGATTCTTTTAATTCCACTTGTACAACTTATGTACATTATGTACAGAAACATTTTGGCCCAAATAGGTACTACTATAGCTTTCGATGGATATTCGAACAGCAGCGATAGTGTGAAAAGTATGGAACAACTTCAGTGTCCTCTGTAGGTGCGTGGACATTTATAAGGCTGACTTTCCTGAAATTTTAAAATAAAATCCCTGTTTAATGCTGAGCCATTACAACGTATTAAGCTTCAGAGCAATTTTCGTACGTCTATTGTTGTTACTCTGTCCTATTAATTTTTAATTATTATATCAAAATCAGTCAGTTTCGTCAATTAAACAAATAAACGATCCGAAATTGAAATATGCATGGTATTATTACCAATTGAAATGCGTCAATTTCGTCAGTTAAACAAATAAACGATCCGAAATTGAAATATTCATAGTATTATTATCATTTTAATTCCAAAGCGTGCTCCCAACGCAACGTGACGTCAACAGCTGAAGCGAGACAGTATGATCTCACTCACTCGCTGCGCGTTGGCACACCATACTGTTTTTACATCATAATTTAAATGAAAATTTTAAAAATAACCTAATTCCAAGATGTGTTAATTTCAAAATATAATTGTCGAAAAACTTCGAGTACTTGAATCACGATTGAATTTAGAAAAATAATTCTTCTAAATTAATTTCTAAATACAATTACAATATCTTAACGATCTGCCGCACCAAACTTGCTTTATAATTTCTTAATATTCTGTAAAAAATGGGCACTAACCTTCTGAATGTTTATCTTGTACCTGAATGCTCTACCTCAGCTCCTAACTAGATAAATTCTAGTCAGCAAACACCTCCTTTGGTTCTTCCCGACCAAATAAAAACTCGCTGTAGCTCTTTGATAACTCTATTACTTGGATAGACAGTTCAGCAGCATACCACAATACTCACTTTCACTGGTTTTACTAGTTTCGTAGTAATATACCGCGTTAAATAGAATCAAATAATCTTGAATTATATATTTGAATAATATTTGTGACTTGAAGTTAAATTTGATCGTAGAGAATGCTATATTACTACTACGTAACAAATCAGCAATTATAATTTTCACAATTAATGTAAATTTAACCCTTAACGTGACTATTTCTCGTAGATTATGAATTCAAGTGATTTTGTTGCTACTAAATATAAACAACCCTCTGGTTGCCCTTACAACCCCACCAGTTAAAACATACAACTGTTATATCACATGATACCCATTAGATATCTGGATATAATTATTTAAATTAAATGTATCATACATACGGTATGCTGCATTACACTAGTCGAATTCACGTTTTAAATATGTTAGTTGTATTCGAAGCACTAACGTTTTTTAATGTCTTGGTAATTCAGTATGTTAATGAGTTTGTCTTCTTGCTTATTTGTATAACATGGTTACACCTACGTCTTTCTGCTATCTTACTGAACGTAGCATATTTTCACTGAGATGGTATTGAAAATTCAGAAAGGTGCGTTGGTTAACATTTAGTGTTAAGAGCCAGTGACTACACCATTTTTCTAATACTTGGAGATCCTGCTAAATACAAATAGACTGCGTAATTAAATTTCTAAGAAAATTGGTGTCATCTGCGAAACACGATATTACAGAACGCAAGCTTTTACCAAGATCAAAGGTGTCAATGTTGAAAAGTAAGAGCTCGGAAACTGATTCTTGAGGAACTTTACTTGCAAATGATAAAAATTCTGAATTGTTGTTACAAAATCTCACAGGAAATGCTCTACCGTAAAAAAAGCCTGATAATAATTTTAATATGACGCCTAGATGTTCAAGTTTTAGAAGAAGTCCTTCCATTGCCACAATATCGAAAACTTTTTTCAAAATGTAAATATATCACATCCACGAGCCCTCCATTGTCCAGCATTCTCGACAGTGGTTTAAATTAAATAGAAGGTTAGATACTAAAAAACGTCCTAACATAAATTCATGTTCCTTGTTAGACAGCACGTTGTTAGGGACAAGGAATTCAATTAATTTCTACGCAATTACTTTTTCCATAAGTTTACACACAACTTAAGTTAAGCTTATAGTTTTGTAATTGGAAGCAATTAATTTATCACCTTTCTTGTAAATAGGAACCGCAGCTGACAGTTTCCATTGAATTTTGCAAAAATTGAGCCTGCGGTTTACTCAAGAAATTACCGTAGTTTTTAAGCTTTTAAAGAGTTAAGCACGTTAGCTAAGAATTGCATGTTACGAATTGTTGCTCTACAGAATTCGTTATTACGATATGTAAGAGACCAAACCCCTTACGTAGATCGAAGTTTTGAGCAGCTCCCAGCTAGTACTACTGGAAACGCTTGTTGTAAACCTGTCAGGCAATCGATACCTATTTATCTTAGACTTATAAAGAAAAAAACATGTTTACAAAGTTCTTCGTATACCGCGAGGTGATGTGACGGCGCAAACAGAATTCCTAACATAATTTATTACGGCTTTGTTGCCCTCATTTGGAATCCACGGTAAATGTATTTGTGTGTGTTATTTTAAACATAACCCTTTTTAAATTTACACGAATTTTGAACTAAGATAAGACAATTAGATAAGAGCAAGGTACCTAATTTCTTGGAGCCGAACTACTTTCTAACGCTGAGAGAACCTACTCGTCATGTTTCCCATCTTTCGGTAGATGCGACGGGTGGCGCCTAAAAATTTCCCGAAAACGTCGAAGTATCTTTGAGGTACCATTTTTTAGCCACCGCGAGCTAATATTTTCTTTCAGTCAGTAACCTATCCCTATTTCACTGCACTGAATCAAGCACTTTACCTTTGCAGAGACATAAATCTCTTTTTACACGTAATAGTATTTCTCTTATTCCACAATTTGTCACAGAGAAGCAGTATCTCCAACTTCTATGAACCAACCACTAATTGTTTTTCAATATGTTATGGTAAATAAAATGTATTAAGTTAACACAAGTTGTATTTCAATGTACCCAAAGCATTAAACAAAGGAAAGGTAACACTAACAAACTGAATTACCAATGTACCTTTTAACGTCTGTTCGTTACTTCTCTTCTAATTGATTTTTTTATGTTACAGCTCTGAAGAATTACCAATACTCGTTTAGAAACTGTCTGCCCAAGAAGACATAAGATCATCAGGCACAGGTACGTAACGCTATTCAAGTCTTCCAGCTGAAATTCAAACTGTTGCGCTTTACGTTTTCCTACTATTTTAGCGGGCTCTGAATACAATGCAACTCAAACCACTTTTTTTTTCAAAATATACGTATGTTTATACACTTTGCTGTTTTTCAAAGAGGTATGTGGTAAATAGAAAATACGTATATGTTTTCTAGTGTAAATCTACCTTACTTGATTTAAATACAGTAGGCAGCGATTAGCAAGATGTTTATCAATTTTATTAGAAATTTTAGAGCAGGTATTTTTTTGCAATAAACGGTTTACTTGATATTAGCATATTTTAAAACTACAGTTAGTATTTGGTTATTGCACCGCCCGAGATTACGTTATCCATGCCATAGAACTACATAAATTATATGGAAAGAATCCTCGTGGCGTCGTGGCACGAGCTGGTTTCCGATCAAATAGGGGTTGCACCGATTAGATTCCTTCAGCACTTATATTGAGTCAGGTTTCCAAAAACAACTAAAGACATCTATTGTGTTCATCGATCTAACAGCTGCATGCGATACTGCTCGGATGCAAGGGCTAACATGTAAGTTTTTGCGTATCATATTCTGTCACAAAACCGAGAGCGTATTAATTGATATGTTAAGAAACAGCCATTCAAGATTATTATGAACTTCACGAAGAACAAACAAATGGAACTCAATAGTGGGTCGTATTCGCAATTTATCTTCAGTGTGTATATTGCGGATATGCGTCCGACAGTGTTTCATAAACGTGTCTATGCAGACGACTCAGCTAGAGTAATGAAACACAGAACGAAAACAACAGACCAATTACTGTAAGTGACTTAAGCACGCTGGGTAGATATTGTCGTAAGGAAAGCTTCAACCTATTTCAGCTAACACAATGCTTACATGTTTCTATTTGAATAATAAATGAGTTAACAAAGAACCACAGGCTTTCGATAATGCAGTTTTAGCTTACAACAGAACCCTGAAATATCTGTGGGTTATTTTGGATAAAACCTTGAGCTGTAAACCGTATCCCACAAAGACCACTGCTAAAATTCGAACTAAAAAGAACATCCTCAGTAAACTATGTGCAACTACATTGAGATTCTCAGCATTTACGTTACGCTCTACAGCCCTACTCTGATGTAAAATGCTACTCTCCAATGTGGCTTAAAATCGTTCACACATAAAAGGTGGATGTGGAACTAAATCGCACTAAGGCATATCACCCTAACACAAGTAGTCCGGAAAAGCGCTCTTGTACAGGAATATAAGAATATCTAAAACAATCTACTATAGCACTACTCGCCATACATGAATTTTCTGATGATGCCCAACCAACAAGCTTCAGTTCAGGGTTTCACCATATTATGCAAAAGCTCTAATAAATAATAATTTTAGTATTAAATGTTGTGATCCAGAAAATGGAAAGAAACCTCACAAAGTTATTACGCCCATGGTCTACCATATAGATATTGGTAGTGGAAACTGTGAACATAGGCAATCAAATGAGCTAGAGTACAGTTTATGGGCTTTGTATGCGTTAGACAGAAATACAGTAATATGCGTTAAACATATAGTATGTGTAGGCTCAAGGTATTTTGTTCTTAGAAAATACTGAATTCTAGGATATCTACTATATTTTAAGGCATACAAAGTATTCTTCGATTGAGTTTAACATACGTATGATGACCAAAAATTTTTAAATTGTATTTTCATATTTGCGATATCGTTCCTGCTTGCCCTGATACTTATTTTTCCATAATTTCTATTCAGTTGAAATCAACTATTCTATGACAACTCAGCAATAACTTTTATTTCATACTGCATCGTAAAACCCATGTTTAAGTTAATGATTTTAGTCCGGAAAATGAGGCTTTACGGTATCAGGTCCGGTAAAATATTTTACCGGACTCAAATGAAATAAACAGGTCCGGTAAAACATTTTACCGGACTCAAATGAAATAAATCAATAATCAAACTATTTATTATTTTCAATTAAAAAATTTTTTTTTTATAGTTTTAAGTAAAAATCGTATAATTGCAGTATGAAATAAAACGCATTACGACATACGTCCGGTAAACTTTTACAGTAGCTCGTCTCAACATTCCAGACTCGGCTCCTACGTCGCCTCGTCCCGAAACGTTTGGACTCGCTACTGTAAACTTGCGTTTACCGGACTTATAACGTAAATTACTATTCCGATTGCATGTAAAGTACTATAATTATGCAAGCTATGACAAAAGTTTACAAAGGAAAGTTTCTGAAAACGTTCTCAAGTACCAGTATGGAAATAACATACTCTTCCTTCGTAATGATAAAGTCATTATTTTTCGAGATATTTAAAATTAAACATGAAGCTGAACAGTTATTTTGATTTTAATGTGTATTAATTATGTGGGTGTTTTTTGTCAGAAGATTGCATTTATTACGCAAATGAAACTTTAATCTGTATTAATAAAAAATCGTTGGTATACTCACAAGAAATAAATAATCGTCAAGAACTATGGCAGCAAATAGTAAATTCCGCTAATTTTATTGCCAATCAGCCAAACATATTTTTTAAAGTTAGAAGATCGTTTAGGAAAAGAATTGATAAACTTATTGAGGTAAACGGGGGTCACATTGAACATTTATTATAAAAGGTTTTTGATATTTTCGTGTTATTCAAATTGTTCTTTTATTTTGATTAGGTATAACAAAATGGTTCTTTTCAGAACCACAATTTGTTTTTATGTTGAATGCATCTATGTATTCGTTTCAATAAATTTCATTAAATAACATTATGTTTTTTTTGTTAATACGGATTAAAGTTTCATTTGCGTAATAAATGCAATCTTATAACTAAAAACACCGACATAATTAATACACATTAAAATCAAAATAACTGTTCAGCTTTATGTTTAACATAAAATATCTCGAAAAATAATGACTTTATTACTACGAAGGAAGAGTATGTTATTTATGTAGAAAGTATTGGAGAATCTAAAAAGTGGGCTAAAAAGGCAATTCCACCAGTGCCGTAGAATTTGGGAAAGGTCATCCAATCACTTGCCCCTGTCGTACGCCTCTGGTAGTAACCACAAAAGTTTATTTAACATAATTTAGCATGGTTTGCAGTGTCCACACTTCCTGCCAAATATGATACGAATACGTCAAATAGTTTTAAAGTAATGGAAAAAAATCACTTATAAATTTTTAAATAAAACACCCTATATCTCAGTAAGGAGCCATATTTTATCTAAGTGATTTTAGTTAAATATTAATATTTTGAGCCCAGGATTTTGCAGTTAAAATATTTCCAATTATTAATGAAACACCCTGTATATACCGTCTGTTCTATAAAAAGGTCCCAAGACTATAACGAGTTTATTTGTTATTTTAGTCCTATAAAACCATATATATTTTGAAATGGGAAAATCCTCTTTACAATTTGACCAAAATAAATATTTTGTTAGTGCCTCCAATTTTTCGTGATGACGCCATCGGCACTTTTTTTCAAAATTGCATGGTACAATTTTTATCATATAATCTTGTAGAGAATTTTTTGTACTTTTCAGCCGTCTGAACATTTTGTAGGGTAGGGATTATAAAACTTTTGAAAAAAACGCAAAAAACTAAAGATGTTGAGGAAGGCCATGAAATTTAACTTTTGTCATCAAACAAGTAACCCTATCCTACAGTCACTTGTTTGACGTTTCTATCATTTTATTGCAATAATTGTGTTGCTAAACGTAACAGAATGAATAATATCAACGAGTTGGTACATTTCAAGGCCTCCTATGTCGCCTTTCAATTTTTGCGTTTTTTTTCAAAAAGTCTATTATGTAACCATATTAAATCTTTCTACAGATAAAATACAAATAAAATTCTCTACAAGAATATATAAAAAACAGTATACCATGGCATTTAAAAAAAGCATCGATGACGTCATCACAAAAAACTAGTGACATTAAAACAATATTCATGTTTATCAAATTGTAGAAAACATTGTCCCATTTGATAATATATATGGTTTGTAAGGGTTAAAATCAAAAATAAAGTCGCTAAAGTCTCGGGCCCTTTTTATAGAACAGGCGATATATAGTAGCTGTCACAGGCCGTTTGGGCCCATAGCTGTACGATCTTCCTCCATTCTTTGCGGTTCCTGGCTGTAGTTCTCCAGTTTCTTATTCCTTTTTCTTCCAGTTCTCTTTCTACTGCCTCCAACCATCTATTTCGTGGCCGAAGTCTTTTTCGTTTTCTCTCAATGTTGATTTTAAGCACTGCCTTTGTCAATCGCTTATCATCTAGTCTCTCCACATGACCTAGCCATCTAACACGTTGCGCTGTTACAAAATCTGCTATTTGTTTTTCTCCATATAACTGTTTTAACTCGTTTTTTTTTCTTTCCCATCCTTCTGCTACCTTTTTGCCTTCTTAAATTCTTCTCAGAATCTATGTCACAGTTGGCCTCAGCACGGTTTTATACACTCTCACTTTTATATTACTTAACACACTTTTAGATTTAAATATTGCACTTAGTGTTCCTGCACACTTGTCCCCTTTCACTAGCCTGTTTTCAATTTCTTTGCTGTTGTTTCCATTTTCTGTAATTAGGACCCCTAAGTAGGTGAAGCTTTGGACTCGATCCACTTTCAGTTTTCTGTTATTGTATAGGGTGATTTCTATTTCCGGTGTTGTTTCTGTATTTTTTCCCATTATAATATACTTTGTCTTCTGTTCGTTTATTTCCAGACCGACTTTTCTTGCTGCTCTTTCCAGGTTCATAGTTACTTTTCTTAGCTTCTTTTGAGTTCTTGATAAAATTGTGATGTCATCAGCATATGCTAGACCCTGGTGACTTTTATTTGATATCATTCCTGATCTATTTATTTAACTCTCTCTTATTATTTTTTCTAATGCTAGGTTAAAGAGTGTCGTGGATAAAGGGTTCCCTTGTCTTAGACCTCCTTTTGCATTAAACGACTCTAACATTATTCCATTTACTCTCACTCTATTATAACAGCCACTTAAGGTTAACTTTATTAGTTCAATTATTATATCGGGTATCCCTAATTTTTTTAACACTTGGAGTAGTTGCGGTCTCCTAACTGTGACGTAGACGCTTTTAAAATCGATAATGAGCGCGTGAATTTCGGTATTATACTCATAGCATGTAGAATGTACCTCCTTCAGGATGAAGATTTGATCGGTAACCTACCGGTTTTTCCTGAACCCGCACTGGTACTCTCCTATAATCTCTTCTGCAAAAACTTGAAGTCTATTTCTGATCGTAACAGCTAGTACTTTGTAGACTGTGTCTAGCAGTGCTATGCCCCCATAATTTTCACATATGGTTGTTTCTCCTTTCTTGTGTAGCGGAATCAAGACTGCCTCTTTCCATCGGTTTGGTTTCACTGCTTGTATCCATGCCTCCCTAACTAGCTTGTACACTTGTTCGTTTATTACCTCCCCCTCATACTTAACTAGTTCTCCTGCAATTCCATTCCCAATCGGGCTTTTTCCGTTTTTCAAGTTTTTTATTACCTGGTACATTCCTTCTCTTGTCGGTTTTTCCGTTGGTTCTACATCGCCTGTCTCAACTTCTTCTGGATTATCCTACCATTCGTCTATATCTTCATTTAGTGTTTCTTCGAAATGCTCTTCCTATCTTTTTATCATCCCTGTTTCTTCCCCTATTAAATTACCCTTTTTGTCTTTGTAGAATAACTGTGTTTGTCGATATCCTCTCTTTGTATTCTTGATTTCTTGATAAAAGTTCTTTACGTCTTTGTTTTTATATTTGCCTTCTAGTTTTTGGAACTTGAGTGTTTGAAAAGCCCTTTTTTCTTTTCTGTAAACTTTTTTTGTTTGACGCTTTTGTTCTTGGTAGTTTTCTTCGTTCTCTACCGATCCAGTACAGTAAGTATATGAAGATAGTAAACTAGGTATTTCCAATTTACCGTACTGGAGTATTTTAAACCTAGGGATATTTTTCAAACTTTGTATTCAAATTGCTGAGAATATTACCGACAACTTTTCTTAATAAACTTTTGCAATATTTCAGTTGAAATTAAGTATTCCTTGATAATTCAGGAACAACTCTTTTGGTTTCGTATAAAGTACTATAATTATTAAAAATATACCGAGACACGTGGTTTACTTCGATAATTGTTAATTAGGACAACGACCTGTTAGACTGAATGAACTTCACTTTACTGTACATCATTCACGTTTAAAATAATGGAAAACAGTACCTGTAGGGTCTTAGTTACTGCTGTATTACGTCCGACAATTGTTGTTGGGAGCTGCCGCACATTTAACTGATGCTTACTAGATGTACGGAAAAACTTCAACAACCGAGGTTGTCTTTACACGGGTTGAAGCTGCTATGCTCCCAAAGGTAAAATGGAAGACCTACTCACAATTCGAAATTATCAATACACGAATTTCCCAAAAAAAAGCTGGCACAAAGAGAGCTTTTACTGAATCCGCCTGAACTATTTGAAGATTGTCTCTCTTACGAAATGAGTTCCCGGCTGCGGGTCATAGGTGACTGTAAGGTCTAACTCGACATTCTGGCACCAAAACTGCCCGCGTAAAAGAAAGTCGATTCGGATACAAAGATCACCTGAAATCAACTGGCTGGCAGCATGTTTTCGTCCGGGGGCCGCGGAACTCTACACTTTACTTGCTTAAAAATGCTCTCAACTACCTCGAAAGAGACTGATGTCACAATCTCGGTAAATAACGGACGGCGTGCGTCTCCCATACACGCGTACGCTACTCTTGTTGCAGCAAGATTGCACCACATTTCCCAAGAAGACCGACACTTAGACCGGCACGTAGACCACAGGCAGTGCGACAGCTTGGCGCAGAAAAAATGACGTCATACGATAAAATTATTAATTCCGAAACGTTATAAGCAACGACCTCTATTATTAGCGGCCAAAACAACTAAGTACTGTTTGCGCGAAGCGAAACGGTAAGGTAGGGCTCACACTTACAGAACTCTGCAATATTATAGATGAGCACAAGATGTGGCTAGTTATTTCTTAAATGACCTGCACTTGGCAAAACATGCTAAAAGTTTAAATTATCATAACAATATATTTTGTCAGGAACTATTAGGACAACCACTAAAACCTTATATTTTTCTCTCTATAGAGACAAGACTTAAAGGGTAGCCTAAATGAATTTTCTTCTATGTTTAGAAATATAAAATCTGCTAAAAATTGATAAATGAGCGTTGAAAATGTTGAATAACATGACTTCTTTAAATTATTCAAATCTTTAAATTTGCAATATCCTCTAACGTTTATTGGAGTAGCTTATGTTAGTATTGCGGGTTTTCTAAAAAAAAATGTAACTAACATGTAGATCGGTAGCGGTCGTTAAAATTATTTTCAAACATATAGTAGTTCTTTAACAACACAATTAGTCAACACATAGGAGCCAACTCCATTAGAGGTGTTGTGACAAAGGGCTGTCCGCAAGGGGGGGTTCTGCCTCCACTACTGTGGAATACAGTGGTAGACAGCCTTCTAAGCACACTCAATGATGCTGGATTCTATACTACTGAATATGCGGATGACATCGTCATCCTCATTACTGGCAAGTTCGAGGGCACGCTCTGTAACTTGATGCAGACAGCTCTTCGAATAACAGAAACATGGTGTAATGAACGGTCACTCTCTCTCAATCCTTCAAAGACAGAAATGGTACTTTTCACAAAAAAAAGGAAGGTGGGATCTTTACGTAGACCTCTCCTATTCAACACTTCTCTCAGCTTTTCAGACAATGTCAAATACTTGGGAGTTATTTTTGATAGACAGCTGAATTGGGAGAAACATTTAAAAGTTAAAACTGAAAAAGCATGCATGGCATTCTGGCAGTGTCGCCGCGCTTTAGGTAAATCCTGGGAACTCTCCCCCCGAATTACCTTGTGGTTGTATACTGCCGTGATTAGGCCCATGCTATGTTATACAGCACTTGTCTGGTGGCCCAGGGTCAGACAGGCTGCGGCAGCAAGTAAACTAGGACATGTGCAACGTCTTGCCTGTCTTAGTTCTACAGGTGCTATACGCTCAACCCCTACAGCCGCTTTAGAGGTGATTTTATGCCTTCCACCACTTGATCTTTTTGTGGAGGAAGTAGCCGTATGGGCCGCCTTGACTCTGCGCTACAAAGGGCTGTGGCACACAGCAGGCAAGGGAGGCAGGCATACCCGCATTCTGAATGAGGCCGTCGACAAGATCCCTCTTCTGGACGCCATGGTGGACTACCTCCCTCTACAATATGCCTTCAACAGACAATTTAACGTTTATGAAAATGCCGGTTTTACCCAGCATATAGATATATCCATCTTTACTGATGGATCTAAAACAAAGCACGGAACGGGTGCCGGAGTTTTCTCTGACGATCTGAACCTCCGCCAAAGCATACCACTAGGCAAAATGGCCACTGTCTTCCAAGCGGAAGTAATTGGAATAATGCATGGTGCAAAAGCAATTCTTGAAAAGAAAATCGAGAATCAATGTATTGGTATTTTCAGTGACAGTAGAGCCGCTTTACTAGCTCTGGGAAGTTGCACAATTCCCTCAGGTAATGGTACTGCAGTGCCGTGAAGCTCTCGAAGATATCTCAAGAAATAATGTTGTTTCTCTTGTATGGGTGAAAGGATATGACGGTAACTACGGCAATTAGGAGGCTGATGAGACTGCGAGACTGGCTTCCGGACAACTTTACTGGCGCCAGAACCTGTAATCCCTATATCCCTGACAATATTAAGCTCTATGCTATATTAAGAAACCTTAAACAGCTTCATACGAAGATGGGTTAACATGCAAAGCTGTCGTCAAGTACTGGCTGCTATTACAGCGCCCTCGCCAAAGACAGCCAAATATTGCTTGCAACTGTCCCGAAGGAACCTTCGACTAGTCGTGGGTATCCTATCTGGACACTGCAATCTAAACCAACATATGCACTGGATGAGACTGGTGGACAGCCCAAGCTGTCGCGGATGCAACGAAGATGACGAGACAGCAGAACACGTTTTTTGCCACTGTCCAGCTCTCGCAAGAGTCAGAGGATCCATGTTGGGGGACTTCTTGCCCGATATGGTCAGAATTAGCAACACTCCAGTTGCGGTCGTCCTTAAGTACATTCAAACGATTGGGTGGCTTGAGTGATACCCAACTTGGAGAGCTGCTAGGAGGTAGCACAATGGGCCCACTTAATGCGGCCTAAGTGCGTGTGAGGTAACTCACCCTCCATTTTTAAGCCAGAATCCAGTCAACACAAAAATTCAGTTAAAATAAACAACTCGACGCTCTCCTAAACAAACACAGTTTTTAAAACAACTACAATTTTGATTTTAAAGCTGTTAAAATAAAAAAATATATAGACGATTTGTTTAAAATGGCTTTTATAAAAGAAAGAATCAAATCTATACACTTTATATCTATCAACAAAGAGCAGCATCATTGAATTTGATTTTGTTTAACAGTTTTTAATTTGAGAATTGTAACTATTTTGGGTGTAGTGAAATTCCTAAATTGATAATTATCTGTAAAAAGTTTATGGATCAAGTTGGTTGTGTGGTTAATATTTTCCACTATTGAAATGTATTTAATTTTGAAATATTTTAGAACGGGGAGAAACCCATAAATCTTGTTTCTAGTGTACTGCTATGTATGTTCCACGGTATCTCTATTTGTTCCTAATCCCACATAGGTTAGTTGTAATCTTTTGAAGTAATTGTAATTTTAGTAATAAGCTTGTCTCAACTGAAAGTAGTCGCTTGATCTCTTGGCGACTTAAATTTCCATAGGTCTGACTATTTTTAATGTACAGTCACGGAATCCATATAATTTACACTTTATTTGTTTTTTAGTGTAAATTCATAAAATATCAGTAGCTTTGAGATAATAGAGACAAGACTTTCAGGCCCTATTATGCTTTTCTAATATGGTTAATTTTACTTAATTAATCACGTATCATTGTAAATCTTTTTTATTAATTGTTCGATATCTCTTATAGACAAAAAATGAATTCTTTCATTATCCCTTGTTAGCCTCAAATCGATTTGTCGGCTAAACCTCTCAAACAAAACAGTTGCAGTTCTTTAAGTACTAACAAAAAATTATTAAAACCCAAAAGGGCGCCAACAAATATTTACCGATAAACGACAAGTGTATCCAGGCATTCAACTGACTATTCTTAGACTCAAGCAGCACATAATTTTCTGAAAGGAAGTAGCAGCAACGAATAATAACACCAAAATGCTAATATCAGAGTATTTAATTACAGATTGAAACGGCATACAAAACAGCACGGGGTACACGTGATAATCAAATATAAAGTCATAAATGCGACAATACGGTAATAAGTCGGTTAATTATAACTACTAAATTTAAGGTGCACCTCATAACACGTAACTCTAGCATCCAGGACAATAGTTTATAGCACAGTTTAAACAACGGTGCAAATATGAACAGTTTAAAAACAAATGCGGCGGCGATTAACATCGGCTCCATGATTAAAAAGTCACTGTTCATGTATGCAGCTCGTGAAGCGAACTGTACATAGCGGCTGGAGTCAGAAATTCTGACTGAATTCGATAACAATCTGGTGAAACTTTCAGCAGCGGTTCACTGTTCACAGCATTGTATAACTTGACTTAAAAAAGAAAGACAAAATCTGTTTCCCTTGGTTGAGCCGTTTCTGCACTCTAAGGGAGATTATATGATGGCCCAGATAAGCGAGAGAAGATGCCGCCCAAATATCCCAAGGTCGGAATTGCAAATGTTAAATGCAAACCGGGCAAGACCAACGTTCTCAATTGCGAGGATTGCAATTTTCGAGAAACTTCGAACCTAAGATTTTCAGGGGCTCCGGACTGGTTGGGAAAGAAAGAGAAGAGCCTAAGATAGAATCATTGATGGTTTCGCTAAAACACGGCACGAACAGCTTCGAACGACTTATCCCAGATTGAATTTGGCCCACGTGTAGGTAATGATTGGTAATTCGCTTTTGATCCGCCTACTTCGCTTGAGCAAATATCTCTCAATGCAACTGATACGGCTGCATCAGCAGCACATTTGGCGAAGGTCAAAAACCATAACTTGCATGGCCGCAAAAACCATTGGACAATTTTTAAAGACGCTAAACCAAAGTCCATCACGGCGTCAGAAAGGAAACAACCGCGCTGAGAACAAAAGTCACAGTTTGAGAGTCACTGTCCGGCCGAAGTTGAGGAAAGCGGGGTGCGCACGAACTTACAAAATCTGCACCAAAGAACTGCGAAATAATAGAGGCGCAATTGACGCTTAACACCTTATCCAATAATAGTTGAACTGACAATTTTGTGATTAGAATTCGAAATATCAATAAATTATATAGTTTCCTTGAAACGCTGTATTTTATGACCTCTAAACGCAAGAAAAAAATCTAAGAAATCTAATATGGCCTCGACAAATTTAAAAAAATATACTGATGAGATGGGTTACAAAATATTTTGTAAATTATAAAACTTCTTTGTAGACAATGTTTAACCTGTGACACGAACCATTACATACAATTTTAATTTTTAAATTTTTAAAACTAATCACGCCTGATATTTCTACTGTGATAGTTGCAGACTAGGACTGCCGATCTATTGTTAAAAAAATTAAATTATTATCTTTGGATTAAAAATCAATGGTTATTGAAGTTAGCAAAGAGCAATTTATAATTAAAAAGTAATATAATTAGAACAAACTACAATATAGTCTGAAACAATATGAAAGTCATAAGCTGAATTAATATTCAAATAAGTTACTTGGAATTTGTCAGATTAATTAAGAAAATGTACTGGACGTAGTAATAAGTAATCCAGGATGTTTGTTTAAAACATTATGTTTAAAATTGAGAATTGCTATAATAACTATTATTATTAGATAACAACTGATTTCGATTTTTAAAAAGTTGCACATAATTATTTTTGTATTGAAAATAAATTACTAAATAAACCCTTTATAATCAAAGTGTATTAATCGAATGATATACAAGGGTGCAAAAAACTAAATTAACTAAAAAACTGAAATAAACGAAAATTTTAAAAACTGAGACGGGCTTTAATGTAAAGAAGAGGACCATACAGTTAATAAAAAAAGCGCTACGAATATTGGAATTGGTGAGATAAGTTCGTACTAATTGGGTTGACTGGAGGAGCTGAGCTGTGGTGTGGATTTCTGTCAATACGTAGATACCTGTAAATAGTTTGAATGGGTGGGCTGGCATATACTTATTAATGGATTAATTATAACCTGGAACGGGAATTGCTGGTTCGAGTTCGTGCGGGTCACAGTAGAGCTGAGGACATCTGTGAATTGGATTTTCATTGGGCTTGCTGTCACAAATTCATGATGCCTGTCGGTGTTTATGGAATGGAATAGAAGGATTGGATACCATGTTGGTTGCTATGAAGAAGATTACATCTTGGATTTGCAGTTGTATGTAATAAAGGATCTACCATCTAGGAGAACTGGGTGACTTTTGGAGTGGTAGCCTGACACTTTAGAGGTGTTTGGTTCATTCTAACACTGTGGATTCTAATTGAAGTACGGTTCCCGGTTGAAGATTCAAATACATGTAACAAAATAGCTTGGTTATATTTGTGCTGTTTTTCCACAGGAAAATTGGATTCATTTTAATCGTGGAAGATATCCAGGTACGTGTAATTAATAAACATTATATAGTATTAACATTGGAATAATCAATTACTTACAAAAACACTTACTCTTTTCAGACATATTGGAACTTATTTGTGTTAATTAAATATAAATTCAGCTCAGTGTCAATATTAGTAAGTTGACAGTGTTATAAACTAAGCTAGCCAAGTCAAAGAAATAAAATAAAATATTAGGGCAAATATTTTATTTAAAGTATTTTGAAGTGAATGTATAAGAGTAATTTAGTAGTCTATTAGAGATTAATATAATATTGCCTTACATAGTAAAGCCAATACTATATCACTAGCATATAGTTGACCAGAGTTTGTCCATGCGATTTATTAATTGTCATTACAATTGCTAGGCGCATGGGAAAATTTCTTCTCCAAAAGCAAAAAGGTAGTGTAATATCAAAAGCTAGTAAATCTATATGGGGTAATAATACTCTTCTACCTGTGGCTTGCCTATTTAAGACTAATCTAAGCAGTTCTCATGTAGATTGCGTACCATTAATCTCGTTTCATTCATTAAACCAGTACACAAATTTATATTTCTCAGTAGAATATTAATTGTGCCTATTTATAGTGTTAAATAATGAGGACATATTCCACTAAAATTTAACGAATCTAGAAATTTTGTGGGAACATTATGAAAGGTCGTCACTGCCTGATACGACACTTAACACGTTCCTTGTTCATTTGCTCAAGCCCCCCATAGAACACTCCATGACCCATATATGGGACATATATCACTACTACAAGGTATTTATTTCAAGTCCTATGATCCAAATACAGTTCATAACCGCATTGCCATAAAATATACAGCTTGCTTTACAGAGTCCAAATTAATTGATCAATACACAGCCCAGAAGTGCATCTAAAACTTTAACTTGGAGAAAGGTTATAACTTATGATGGACCTATTGCTTGAACCATATATGGGTCATTGGACAGAGAAGGTGTTAAATATTGCTTTTCATATCCAGGCAAAAGTTTTTTTTTTTTGCGCCAAAATTTAGAATATTCAGATACTAAGTGTGTTCTTAATATTAACTGTTGTGTAACACCTACTTTTCTCACGTTATTAAAGTATTAGTTAACTCCTACAGAATTTCGGTGCTGTTATAACAAACCGCTTCCAGCTCCCAATTAGGAGATCTCTCATGAGTGGTAAAGACAGTTATTGTTATTACTAGAGCAGAATACTTGTAGGTATGCCCATGTCCAATGAATGGTAAATAGAAAACTTTCTAAAGAGGAGATGGAATGGCTACCACAAAGAAGAAAAGCTAGTGGAAGACAGAAAATAACTTGAAAAGAAGGGATTACAAAAGCGATAAGTGAACGCAACCTAAACGAAAGGAATTGGGCTAATGGAAGAGTATGGAAAATGGTGTCGGACAACGTCGAAAGATGTTTCAACAATATATGTACACTTATTGCAGTAACAGGAAAATTAGTCAACCAAATAAGCACAATCAAATAAAAGGAATACGCAGAAAAACACCCTATTGCATCTGGACAATACCAATTTACTGCCACATTTCGCTCACGATTTAGTAGGCCGTTGATTTTACATAAACATTTAGCGCAGGTGCAGAGGTCCATTGCAAAAATATGCAGAACACTGCCAGCCGACTTCAAGAGTTTACTCGTTCTACTGCTACGGCATGCTACAGCATTTGCTTTCTTTAACAATTATTTATTTATTTGCAATTTAGGATTTTCGTGCAAATCTACACGGTAACAGCTGTCATTTAAAAAAAGAATTATCGAAATCGGCAGAGTGGAAGTCTCAAAATAGATGTCGAAAGATAACGTTTCAAATATATAATTAAGTACATGTTTTCCGTAAATGTTTACATTACTTGTCTATATATGCATCTTCACAGAACGCTATTACTTAAACCAACCAGTTTTTGTTTCCACCCAACTACAGTCGGCTGCTCAGTTTGATAGCTGTCCGCAGATATAACCCGGCTTTCCCATTAAAAATTTACAATTCATTCCTGAAATGCTGCCAAGATCGGTTAAGTTTTGCTTGCAAAAACGAAAGCCTCGTATCTGTATTGGTAACTTGAAATCTCGATCCTCTGGGCGCCGTTCCAGACATCTCGGCTCTAAAGCTCGCACAGACGTCAAACCTTCATATTTGCAACGTCGACGAAATGGGTTAAATATTACCATAGAGCTACGTCTTGGCGCTTTAGTATGAATATGGAGCGCCACTCCACATGCTTCAGATTTAGCATCAACGATTTTTCACTTCCAATGCTTTATAAAGACTTCAACTTCAAATGTTTTGAAGAGGTACTCAAACATAAAATATGTAAAAATAGGAAACAGCTTACAATTTTCACTAATAAACAAAAATGAAAAATTCCAATATCAATAAATTAGTTACATGTAATTATTGACATGGAAAAATTTTAAGTTAAAAAATGTCAGTAGAATGTGCTACTCACACAATTAATTTTCTTTTTAATAAATGTAAATCTAATTAAAACCTTTGCTGTTTCTCTGAAAGTGCAACTTTAATGTATGAAAAGTGGATGTTCTTTCTGATAACTCATTGGAAAGCTGTTATTTTTACAACTCTGAGAAGGCGCTTGTATGCTTTCAGTAACTATTTGGTTTTGACCGATCCATGTTTGCTTTACTAATGACTCTTTGTAAGTTTGAAAAACCAATAAATACTTGTAGTATGATCTTGAAGTTCTTTTCTAAAAAAATCCCTATATTTATTTTTCACTTTCTGAAATATATTGTCAAAAATTCATTTGCTTTGTGTTGATTGTTAGTCAACTGCCAGTTCCCAATCAAGAAAAATTGTAGTTAAAACAAAATAGGATAGGAGCTTTAAGCTGGGGCACTAGAATGAATTGGAATGAAGATAAGTCAGTTATTTCCTCGATTAAACAGTAATAAAAACACCTACATCTCCATAGATCTAAAGTGGTACCCAGAATCTATTAGTTTTTCTACGTTATGTATGAGTAGTCCTAAATGTTGAAAAATGCATGATTTTTTATAGTGTGTGTGCACCTATTTCTGATTCATTGCAAATTTAAATAGGTAAGTCTGAACCACTACGTGAATAATTCAAGGTGCTCGAGTGCTCAAATTGTGTAAATATATTGTATGCCATATTTAAAAATGTAAAGTAATTTTTGATGCAACATCATACATTAGATTTATTTAATGTACCGTGTAATTTATTTCGTCACTTTTTCTGCATATTGATTTCGACAGGCAGTCATAAATTCATGAATAGAAGCACTAGCTATTTCTATTTTTTTATGTACGAGTGTAGGGAATTTGACTAGTAGATCTGGTTCATAATGAAGTTATATCATGGTGGATATTAAATCACTATAGTAGATTATGCAATGAGGGAGAGAAATGCGTTAGTTTGCTGAGGTGCAATTTCTGACTTGAGAGCGAAGCCAGAGAGTCAGAAATCGCACTGAAGCGAAATAGCATTCTCTCCGAGCTTCATATACTATTTTGTTCACGTTGCAGGAAGATTTAAAACGAAAAACCTGTATTTCTTTAAACGTCATATATGACATTTTAGTTACAATTAGTAGCCTATGGTAAATTTTAAAGATGGTGGCACTGTAAGTCATTCTGACAAGAGCTCACAATTATGTCAAATACGAGGTTAGCAGGTTAGGTTTTGCGTCAGTTTGTGTCAAAACTGACGCAAAACCTAACCTGATAACCTCGAATTTGACATAATTGTTGTGTCAGTCATAATGAAAGCTCCCTAGAGAAATTTTTGTCTTATTTAATCTATAGGGAGTAAATGTTTTACTTCTGTCACAATTTTAATGCTATAGAAACCGATTTCTACTCCCGGTCTTGGAAAATAGTAGATTATGCAATGAGGGAGAGAAATGCTTTATTTTGCTGAGGTACAATTTCTGGCTCGAGGGCGAAGCCCAAGAGTCAGAAATTGCACTGATTCCCTCCGAGTTGCATATACTATTTTTTTCACGTTGCAGGAAGATTTAAAACGAAAACCCTTTTTTTAACGTCATTTATTGACATTTTAGTTACAATTATTTTAAAATTAGTAGCCTATGGTAAATTTTAAAGTTGGTGGCACTGTAAGTCATTATGACAAGAACTCACAATTATTTCAAATTCGAGGTTATCAGGTTAGGTTTTGCTTCAGTTTTGACACAAACTGACGCAAAACCTAACTTGCTAACCTCGAATTTGTAATTGTTCTGTCAGTCATAATGAAAACTCCCTAGGGGAATTTTTGTCTTATTTAGTCTCTAGGGAGTTAATGTTTGACTTCTGTCACAATTTTGATGCTATAGAAACCGACTTCTACTCCCGGTAGTGGAAAAATGTTTTTATATCTCTCAAACACTTTATATTACCTGTTCTAACTTAGCACAAACATATTCAAGATAAGAAGAATAGTAACTTTTGAGAAATGGTAATAGATATTAATGTATGTGTTAGCTTTTACTAAAACTGATACACAAAATAAATACGCGTTTACAAATACGACTGCCCTGAACAATTCTCGCGGTCATTCTGATGCATAATACCTCGTTCTACAGCACCGATGAATCACTACTTGGACTTGCATCACATTGATGTAACAAGAATATTGGATAACCATAGTCGACGCTAATAGAGTGTGAACATTTGTGATTTAGTAATTATAGTTAATTGCAGCATTGCAGCAGTTAAACAACGTTAAGACATATCAATTTCACATATTTATCTTTTTCATATGAAATTTGAGTTCTATGATCTATCAACATTTACTTAACATAGAAATTATGTCGTTCTTAGATGTACATCCAAAATATATATATGAATTATTCTGTATCCACGGAGATGCAATGGAGAAAATCAAATAAGAAGCTGATTTAAAAATTCTAAATATGGTTGCGTTCCTAATAATATCGGTGATTACCAAATCAGCGAAATGCGAAATTATACTGCTGTAGTTGAGAAGAACTCAGTTATTTAGTTTTACTATTTTCGGATCCTTAAAATCAGTGTTGCATATTTCTAAAATATTACAGAAATTAACGTTGCTAATTCAATGAGAATTATTCTTTTCTGCTACATACGAGTATTTGCCTGCCGGTTATAGGACAAGTTTAGTACGGAGAGCTAGGCGGGTATAGGTTTTTATTTTAGCAGGGAGTCATTTCCGCTCATTGTGGCACTTGCTTTTTCGGAGTCCTAGACTGCAACGCCTCGGTTGCATTCCGCCGAACAATCTATAGGGGTTGAGACACTGAAAGTAGATTTTTGGGCGCTTGTTCGTCGAAGCTTTAGGAATTGCTAATGCATTGATGGAGAAAAATTGCTAGCATTCGATGCTTGTACCACATGTAATTGTGAGTTTTGTTAGTTACAACTCCATACGTTTTTAAGTAAGCAGAGTTGTAGTAAAATGTTGCTTTGTAGCTCAACATTGTTTTTCTTTTTAACCTTTTGTAAATTACCGTTAGAACTACGATGATTTATACAAGTCACAGTGGACGTTTCTACACAAATTTGATATTTGGGATCGCTCAGACTATTTTAGTAGGAATCAGTACTGAAGGTTAGTTTAGAGCAGTTTTATCCGCACGGGGTACTTAGGTAGGACATTCTATTCAAGTGGCTTTTGTAGTGGTGCTGTGCAAGTATTTTCGCCTGTGATTAGGCGATGCGGGCTGAATAAAATTTCTTAATATGTCGCAGTACTATCGATACATATTCTAATTCGATGTAATCGTAATACGATCATAGTGTCTGCCTTAGGAGGTTAAATTTAGCTATCGTTACCAAGTGGAAACTAGTCCAGTCCATTGTTTATTGTACGAATCCGCAATTTTTTTCACATAAAATTCAGTCTTCACAGATTTTTAGATTAGATAAAGGCAGGCTCTATCTTTTTACTTGTTTAATCCATTCCTTTTATGTATTTAATAAGTTACTTGCCAGGAGTAATCTCTATGATGTGAAATTATTTTATATTGTTTTGAAACTAGCTTATACATGTGAACTAAATTAAGTCGCTGATTAGCTAGCTTAAATTTTACACTGGTACTCAAAAAACTTTGAACTAAATAATTTCATACTTGCTTGCTGCCGGTAGTGTTGGTATAATTTTTAATTTAGTGGGAAAATATATACAGACACATAGATCAGATAAATTCCTTATAATAAAACTTACATTTAATTTGGAAAAAGTGTAAATCATACTCAGTCAGTGGAACATTTACTTTTAATTGCTCGTTTAAGCGAATGGCCAAATTACACCAATGTTTGAAATCCCTGAGCAGCAATTACTCCCCGGGAGAATTTAGTACGTTGTTATTCAATTTATATTATCTCAAGTGTATTTGACTTTTGACCTCTTTTGTGTCACTTAGTGATTTTTCGTCTTACAAATCTAGAGGTGAACGTACCAGATAAAACAACTTGGCTCCTCTTTAAGTAATTTTACCACCTAAATTGAACATGACGACCCATTCTCTAGAGCTAAGCGGTGATATGTCGACAGTTTGAGGTCGATCAAAAATCTCATAACATTAAGCTTATTTGAAATATGTTCTATCCAGTTGCTATTTATTTAAATTAGATACTAGTAACTTCTTCTTCGAATTAGTCATTTATTACACCACTAATATTAAATTAAGCTAAGCAATAATCACGAATATCTGAAACGCCTCTTTCTTGCACGAAAATAGACGTTTGGCTCCCTTGATGGTTTCCAATGGCAGCGGGAGAGAATATAATACATTAGATTTCGTTGCCATTCGAGGCGGTAGGGATGTTATTAATCACAAATCACCCAGCATCTGCTTTTGATATTTAAATATTTTTGAATTCAGCTGATAATAAAAAAGATAGTCGTACAATAAAATGTAAAAGTCTTAAAAAATATGTATAACTCTGCAGTAAAGTGCCCTTCCCTCTCTTGGATCATTACTGCTCTGGCTAACACTCGAGCATAAACTTCATCTGCAGGAGGGAATGATGCAGTTTCCACTCTAGTGATACAACTAAGTATTACTTCTAACTAAAGGTAAGTTCTATTGTCACCTATGGATGCAATTATTCCAATACCGTTTTAATAAGAAACTTCAAAAGCAAAGGTAACCAGAGCTTCTTTATTTGTACAAAGTTAACAAAATGCTTCTATTATTTAAAATTTTAACATTTTGTACTTTGTTTTTGGTAGCAGAAAAGAATAGTTACTATTTAGCGTGAAACGTGAATCACGATTTGAAAATTTTCACACACGTTCAGGGCCAGATTTTCAAATATTACTCATGCTCATGGCGTTACCCGCCTTGACCCAGCATGATACGATTGTTTTTAGGTGAGGTTCCCAACTCTAACATAAAAAGTGTCAAATAACCGCCACCTTTTGAAAATGGTAGTTGAAAAACTTCTGCGAATAATCCTAAATGATATACGAGGATAGTTCAAATATTAACAGGAATTGATCTAGAACCCTTCTATTAGCATTGCAAACATAGTGAATGCAACTTTTAAAGGTTTTTGGTTGTATCCGTACTTAAGCTTGTACAGCTATGATGAGCTCGATATTAGTCTTGACTTCCTGACCGCTCATAAGGTTAGTGGTCCAAATAAATCGCAGTCCAAAGGAAACAAATCGGAACTATAAAGGCGCTGACGCAAAGAGTCCCTCTTCCGTTTTCTTAAAGCTGGAAACGGTAATACGGATTACATGAATTTTTCTTGTTTGTGGTATTGAAGAATTTTCTTTCATGGAGATGCAATCGTAATTGAACTTGAGCCGCAACTATTTTTTTCAGTCCATCCATTTTTATTTTGCCTTGTTGTCGTTGTCGTGGTCTACCTCTTGTTCTTGGGGTGTCGAACTGTGATCTGTGAAATTTCTTTGGTATTCGTCACTCCTCCATTCCATCCCATTTTAATCGTAATAATTTAACGTGGTAGATTAATATCCGGCCACTGATACAATTCTCTTCGACCGTTATTGTACCGTATCTTCCAGTATTCTTTCTATAAATTTGTTTTGTAATCGCTCACGTTTATATACATAGGTGATCACCGGCCTTATGAATATTCTATAAAGTGTCACCACTTTGGCCTCTCTATTTGTTATCTTATTAGATTTGAATACTCTTTGTGGTGCATAACAGGCTCGATTTCTTGTAATAATTCCCTGTTGTATTATTTACGCTATATTGTTGTAAAATTTTATCAGTCAGAAGTTACTCATTCTGTGGTTTATCAGCCCTTTTTCTTTCTACGAGTTTTTTACGCACCGCTGAATCATGAGTTACAAGTACAATCTTATTGCATTCTGCTGCAAGTTAAAAGTAGATTACTAAGACTATTCAATTCACCTGTCATCTGTCAAAAAGTAACCAATGAAAATCCAGAATTCTGACGTTTCTTGACCAATCAAAAAATATCAGTGGATATATCTTCCTAGAAGGTATTCAAGTGACTATTTTAACAAATGCTATTTTTATTAGAAAAAGTCAATATTAGTGTTCTGTTACTATAGAAATTGCGTAGTTTGTTGCTAGATTTACTAAAAATTAATTTGAAAGAGGAGTTTGGTTCATTAAATAGTCCCTCGAATACCATTCTTAGTCAAAGTTAAGTAGATTATTTTTTGCGGTGGTATCACTACTCATGTCCATTGCGCTTTGGATTAGGACTCGTGCTATCGCACTCGTCCTAATCGTACAAAGCGCAATGAACATTCGTGACACCACCGCAAAAATAGTCGACATAACTTTGACTACTCATGGTATTATAAGTGACTATTTTGCGAGTACTATTAAGAGAGTCTCATTTCAAGAGATAGTTTTACTTTTTCTTCCAGATTCCTCTCTTCGCTTTACTTCAATTGATCCTATTTTCATTTTGCTTTAAATTCTTTAAAATTATTTAATGCTCTACCAATCATTGTAACCTACCTTAGAAGGCTCACACATCTCCCGACTAGCTTAATCCTCGGCTGCGATATGGGGTATAATAAGTGTGGGATTTTTTTAGTTTACTTTACTTTGTCAAAAAAGGTTTAGTTCATTAAACAAGAAGTACTGGGCGCCAACAATTTTATTTAAATCGTAAAATTTTTACATTCAATCTTATAATTCAGAGTTCATATTTATGTCAAATGGGAGTTTAACATAATAAATGGTTAATTAGTCTGGCAATTTCTACAGTTCACTTTATACTAAAATATTGAATTAAAGTTACCATTATTTTGATTTACATTGATTAATCAACTTATAGTTTTATAGAAGGTTTTCTATATTTTACGGACATTCAACCCTTTCAGGTAAGATAAATCTAAAGAGCTCTTTATACCCTCTTAAACCTATTTATAGTTTTAATTAATGTTGTTAATGGGTTTCACATTTAACTCAATTCAAATTTCTAAAGTATAAGAAACGCCATTAGTTGATATATGTCTGTATTCTATCATTAAACCCCTATGATTTGACGTTTATAAAATTATAACCTGGTTTGTTTAGCCTGGCCACCAAGAAGGTAATTAATTGTCTTATTACGTTATTATGAGGTCATTGAATGTTGATAATATGGCATATGCCCTTATTTAGTAGTAACTTGACATATTTTATGTTATAAATTGATTGAACAGTTTATATATATATTCCTAAAGTTTTAGGAGAGTTCGGCGCGAGTTTTCATGCCGAATGGTTGTGTGTGAGCACTGACCGCAGCGATATCAACAGCCCCGGGCAGTTAATCAGCTATCAACTGAGTAAGTTCAATACATCCTTATACTATCATTTAGTGAAACATTCCATACGAACATTAAATTACATCATAACTACAACTGCTTCCTCTTAGCGGGGTAAACAATGTCGGCAACAAATATAAATTCAGACCACCTATCGCCTCCCATAAGCGATCTACAGAGGAAAAATCAGTGGAAACCTGCATCGTTACTAGTGCAAAACAAATTTTATCTGCCCGAACACCTTGAACCGTCAGTGTCAGACAAAAGCAACGTCGGCTAACGAAAATACACCTGCGGAAACAAGCAAAGAAATTAAAGATAAAATTCCCCTGATATTTCTTCATGGACCGGTGGACGACAAAAAAGTCATAGATGACATCTATACCATTGCTAAAGATAAATTTAATACCAACCTCAGTGGGACATCACTTAAGATAACACTTTCGACTAAAAGTAATTATAGAGCGCTAGCAAAATATTACTTAGCAAATAAAATTGAATTCCACTCATTCCAAAATCCTAAAAAACGTCCCCTTTCAGTTGTGATTAAAAATGTCCCACCTTCCCTAACAAAATTCCAATTTCTGTGTATGCAATTCGACTCACAGCCAACGAAAAAGCGATTGAAATCTTCAAAATTGAAAAAATCTTTCAGTCATTAGTCAAAGTAGAGCCATGAAAAACGTCTAGCAACACACCACAATGTGACCGGTAACAACGCTTCAACCATACTAGAAACTATTGCCGCCTGTAGCCTAAATGCGTGAAGTGTCTGGGCAACCACATGTATTCCTCCTGTGATAAGAATAAAAACACTCTCCCAGTCTGTGTTAACTATGGAAACAACCATCCCGACAACTTCAGGGGTAGTAAATACTTTCAGGATTTAAAAATTGCCAAAAGCAGAACACATGCCCGAAGCCAACGACCTAATAATAATACCCCATCAGCTCCTGAAAACCACCCACCTCTGTCCAAAAACTACAAATATATAAATAATAATTACAACCAAAGCTGGAAGCCAACAAACTATGCCCTTAACACTGAATCTCTAACCAACAGAATTCTCACATCACTTTTAAATCTGGTCCAAGCCTTCCTAGGACAAATAAAACAATTCCTGTTAACCAACCTCTTACCGCTTCTCCTAAATGGATCATAACTCAAACAAAACACTAATTCAATTAAACATCCTGAACTGGAATGCCAATGAATTAAAGGCACAACAGAACTTTTCACAACGTTCCTTGCAAGATACAACATTGACTGGCATGTATCTCGGAAACTCACCTGACGAAAAATGATAGCATCAACATATCAGGATATTGTTGCTATCGCGCTGATAGAACATCAAAATTCGCTTCTGGGGGAGTCGTCATATTCGTAAAACGAAAAATTATTCATTATGAGGATATAACAGTCAACACCACCGGTTCTAGATAAATTGCTCGAATGCAATTACTCGAAATCAGTTGCTCGAAAGTCAATTGCTCGAATGTGACTTTGCTCGAATTGCAAGTTTCTCGAACAGCAATTTCTCGATTATCTGTTGCTCGAAAAAACTAAAGTTGTGAAATAGCCTTAACTCGAATCATTTAATATGAAATATAAAAAAAACAAATTACAAATTATAACTTATATTAATAAAAAATAGGTATAGGTATGTATTACTTTCAGATGATAATCACTTTCGTGTTACAAGAACATAATACTGTCTTTGACCATTACTACAAAGGATTTTGCAAATTTTAGTATTGACGCATTATTTAAGAGCACATAAATTCGAGCAAAAAATTTTCAAGAAATTGCGGTTCGAGGAACTTGTATTTCGAGAAAAGTTACATTCGAGCAATGTGATTTTCGAGCAATTGATTTCGAACAATTGATTTCGAGCAATTGCATTCGAGGAATTTGCCGGAGACGAACACCACCAACCTCAAGACAGGTGCCGTCAAAATTAAATCACAAAAAGACAACTATATTAAAATAATCAGCGTGTACCGGCAACCAAATAAGCAGCTTCTCGAAAATGACATGCAAAATTTTCTCAGGCAAAGAACCCACTTTGCTGATTGGTGATCTGAACTCCAAAAGTACTATATGGGGCTGCAGAGCAGGTAATCCAGCTGGAGGAAAACTTGAAGCAACTGCAACAACATATGCTCTCCAGATACTAGCGCCTGAAGAACCTACATACGTACTACCCATATCGATTAAACCATAAGCCGGATATTCTGGACATAATTGTTCAAAAAAACATAAATACACAAATATTCCAAGAAGTTTATGCTGAGCTCAACTCTGATCATCTGCCGGTAATAATTTCATTTATAACAACAATTTCTCGAAGACGTATTGAACCGAAACTAATAAATGGATTAGTTGACTGGGACCTTTTCCGTGAGCACTTGGACAAAAATGTCGAGTACCCTAACAAATTACTACGCTCAGAGGAAATTGACGAAACAACAGACATCACAACTGGCATACAAGAAAGCGTGCAAACAGCTACAACTCCTCGAAGGCGCACAGAATCAAAAGGGAACTGGATGAATACAAATATAGGTCATATCGACAGCTCATCAGCACCTACGAACCAGGCGATCCAGGACTATGTAAAACCACGACAAGGAAATTACAACAGGTGCAATAAATTCCTTCAATAACCACTAACAACACAATAAATAACACTGATGAAGAAAAATCTGAAGCATTTGCTGACTACCTCGAAAAAACGTTTACTTGTAGCACTCATCAAGATCCAAGTTTTGTAAATATAATACTTAGCTATACAGAAACCCACTTGCCAATAGCTGGAGACCAAATGCATCCAACTTCACCTAAAGAATTAGTTCAGATAATCAAAACACTTCCACTAAATAAAACCCTAGGCGAAGATGGAATACCCTATATAATCCTTAAGCAACTTTCATGGAAAACACTAGCTCACCTAGCCACCACCTTAAATGCATGCCTAAAAACTGGCTACTTTCCCAACAAATTGAAGTATGCATTAATTCTTTTCTTCCACAAACCGGGAAAAAACAAAAAAGCTATCGACAGCTATATACCCGTTAGCCTGCTAACAACCTTATCGAATCTATTCGAAAAAGTAATATGTACTAGGTTAAAAGTTGAAACAGAGAGACTACAGCTACTACCAGTCTTCCAGTTCGGCTTCAGAACAGGACATTCTACATGCCACCAACTGCAAGGTATCGTTGAAATAATAGAAAAAGGGTATGAGTTCAAGCAATACACAGCGACACTCTTCGTGGATCTAACACAAGCTTTTGACCGCGTATGGACTGAAGGTCTAAAATACAAGCTTGCTAATATTAACATTCCAGAATACCTAAACTCGGTATTATATTCATAACTAGATAACAGAATGTTTGCAGTGAAGATTTATACAACTGTTTCATCAAGTATAAGCATTAGAGCGGGAGTACCACAGGGGAGTATCCTAGGTCCTACTCTATTTAATATCTTTACCAGTGATATTCCTCACACAGAAACTGACTTAGCATTATTTGCGGATGATACTGCATTACTGACTAAGAGCAACAACTTACTAGATGCATTAGTACAACTGCACAATGCAGCGAATGTACTGGCAAGATGGTTCAAACGTTGGAATCTAATGATAAACCACAAAAATGCGCTGCGAAGATATTCACTCTTAGACATGTCTACGGACCACTACCATTAATAATAATTAATAACAAAGCAGTCAAGTGGCTACATAAAACAGAAGCAGTGAAATACTTAGCTCACCTGGCGATTTCATATAAACAAAAAATTAAACGAAGGACATACAAGGTTGATACAACTCTATCCGATCATTAACAGAAAATCGACACTAAAACTGGAATGTACCATGTTGCTCTATAAAACACTAATACGGCCACTAGTACTCTATGCCTGCGTAATCTGGGGAAATACTTCTAAAACAAATCTACGAAGAATCCAAGCACTTCAGAATAAAATTCTTAGAATTTCTGTGAACGCCCCCTGGTATGTTACTAACAAGCAATTACATACAGAACTAGGTTTGTCAACGATAACGGAGCATATAAAAAAATTAGCCGTAAACTTCCATGCTAATATCAACAACTGTTCTGGTGCAGTGTACTATCAACTTAGCCAAAGGCAAATACATACAAAACTGAAGAGTAACCTACCACAAGACATTTTTCTAAGCCAAAGTGACAGTGATGGTGATCATGCCTAAACGAATGACACAATTAGCGCATTGTTTAATTTAAGGGTCTTTCAAAAATGTGAATTTCTAAGTGGTGAGATTATCTACTCTGTTATTCTGCTATAGTAATCACGTAACACTACCATGCATAGCAAATTAATTGTGTTGAACTGGTGTAATATTTTAAATAAAAAAAAGTTTTAGGATTAACTTAGTTATAAAAATCCATGGTGCCAGCAATTGCTGCCTTGTCCATCAAGTTGAACTTTATGTAACTGGAGCGACCCCCATCGCCAAACCAATGAAGTGATTCTATGGTGAGGTTTCTCCATTAATAACCAACACAGGTCTAACATGGTCCTGCTTTTCCGGTTATGCCCTTCCAAAAGCTTCCGCTACGACCCAGGATGATTCTATTCACGCTATCGTAATGGATCGTTGCTTTTAAAGAGCAAGGATTAGAGGGGAGGTCAAAAAGCTAAACCAACGATACTCTCAATTAAGATATGTATGAATTACCCTATTTCTTTACATACCAGTTAACTAATAACCGCTTTTCTAGTGGGAAACTGTCTAATGAATCAATCCTATTTGCCTAAAAAATTATTATTTCTTAATATAATGTAGAATTATACTAATTAAAACATTACAATTGCAAAAGTTTATCCGTTTATGCTGGAATTCAGTTCTTAGCTTTGCTTTTCTGCTGACGCTATAAAGTCTCAATCTGTTTTTTATTCAAAACAGGAAGTGGTTTCTCTTTTATGATTAATATCAAAATATTTCAGCTATCCACCTAACTCAATTAAAAAACGACTATATAATGAATCTGCAACCTGTATTTCTCTTAAGTGCTTTAAGTTGCCTA
The DNA here is from genome assembly GCA_940337035.1 of Agriotes lineatus. Lineage (NCBI taxonomy): Eukaryota > Metazoa > Arthropoda > Insecta > Coleoptera > Elateridae > Agriotes > Agriotes lineatus. Next base: position 61,906,384 of record OW679200.1, read on the forward strand.
ACTATCAGGTTTTTGTGATTATCCAAATGTATTACTTTTGAGTAGCTAAACTTTGTACTGCTACAATGCCTCCAGATTTAAACCATTAACAATAAATATAGTTTACGTAATCAATTGCGTTCACTTAAGGTCACAATCTAGCTCTCTCGGTAGAATATTTATGATGAAACTAGATTTATTTGAGACACTAAACCATCATTAAAGACAAACCCGAATAATAATTTTTATACTCAAAGTTTACTAAATGCTAAATCAAGACAAATCGAATAGGGCATCTAACATAGCAATTAAGTAAATTTTTATTTCTTGACGTGGAAATTTGGACCAGCAGACGTTTAAGCAAAATGCAAAACAAATTGCGTTAATTTCCAGAAACGTCGTCTAAAATTTCCATCTCCTCCACTCCAATTTGCCTAACAAAGGGTGCTGGAAGACAATAACGTCAAGCAAAGTAATAGCCGCACTCTCGCAACGCGAAAAATGGAAAATAAGGAGAGTAATGCATTTGGAACACGAGAGGCAGTCATTAACATAGAGAGACGCATTTTTCTTTCACCAATTTTGTAGAGAGTGAAAAACGACGTGAAATAATCTCAAAGGACTCGCGAGCAATGGCGGAGCAACTTGAAACAGACGGCAGGACATTGCAGGCAACAATCACGCCATTGTTCTGAAAAGTGCGCGCCCAGAATATCGCGAGTGATCCGAATTTGCGAATAGTTTTTGCTAACTAGACTGTAAGAACAACAGGCCGAGATAAACCGAGGGCCGTGAGCGCGACGTTGATATAACAGAAAAGAGCTAAAAGAAATATGTACTCTGCAACCTGAAAGCTAAAGGGCACGAAGGAAATACATCATAAGAAAAATGTCACCCAATTTGTTATGATATTGAATTCTCCTTCAGATCACGAGCGGAATTATACGTGACGAACATTTATAGCATTGTAAAGGTAACCAACTGGTGAATTTGCGGTAGCAACGGCAGCCATCCTTGTCTGGCAACAGATTTTTCCGTAGGACTATTAATCAATCTACGGCAGATTCGTAACGTAATGTGGGAAAGCACGTAAACTTGGAGGGCTTTCTATAGACATTGTGAGAATTGAATTTCGGGAATATGAGCCCGTTGCTTTTGTTAAACGCAATCGAGTAGAGCATAAATCAGAATTTAAATATAAATAATATGTTGTTCCAAGTATTAATAATCTTGATGAACAATCCCAAAATTATCTCAAGTGCCAGTTGTATTATGTAAAAACTGAAATAAATTAAACTACTAATGAGAGCACGTAGAAATGTTTGTAACTCGGATATTGATTTAAGATTTTTCACAGCTGCACAGAATTCAGTAAGGTTCATTTGAGTCGATACAATCTGTTATGGAGAAAATCAATTCATATAAATGAATATTAGGTGACCGAACGGTCTTAAAGATAAAGTCAAGGCATTTAGAATAGGCAAACTGCAAAAGCAATACCAAAAAAATCTGCAAAAAAGTGCAACGTGGATGACCTAATGAAATATCAGGATATTTAATAACTAGGAAAAACATAGACAGACAATAATACTGTTTACTAATTCACAAGAAAAAACACACACATGTGTATGTATATGTGTACCATTTAAAGATTTTAAATAAAACTGTAGCAAGCAGACCTCCAGAATGCACGATTTGCCATGCAACAACAGTAAACAGGCTGTAAAAGTTATTCCATTGTGTGGACACAGCTACACTTTGACACAAATTGAAGGAAAAACACCAAAAGTAAGACACCGGAACAAGCTGAAAGGTGACCGATAGCTCAGTAGAGTCGGGATGGGTGATCTTAAACGTTTATTTACTCGTCAAACATTAAAATAGGGTTTTGCCAGAGGGCTGAAGGCTAATATGAAAAAAGGTTTGCTGCTACCTGCTGATATAAAGTCCAGAAGTGCAGTGAAAATATTTCCACGAGATACGAAGTTCTCTGGCTTCGAACTTGTCTATTGAAATTTACTTTAGTCGGTAGAAATGCTTTATAATTTCTTTGAAAAAAAGCGCTGTCTGTTTTTAGCTTTACGTACAATAAATACTGCTTCAAATAAAGAACATCACAAATATCAAAACTTCCATCAATTTTAAGTGCACGACACTGTCCATGTACCAAGTAACAAGAACCTTTGCAATAATCGTAGTGCAGATGCACCTATGCGCGCTATAATATAATCTGTTTGATGACGTCACGCTGGTGTACAAGACAAAGGAATACATTAAATGCGATGGCATGATCAGCACTTCCAATTTTTAATGCTTTTCGTAGCCCTGTAGCTGCGCACAATAATCAGTAAAAAGGCAAGGTAACAGATTGTTTAAACTACTCGCTGAAGGCGATTGTAATACATTAATTCGAAAGTAATGTACTGATAGGTCAGCACAATTCATAACAGGAAAATTACATATTACTATAACAATAATGTGAGTATTGTTCGGCGAAATTTTGTCAATGGTAGCCAGCTGTAAAAATTAATTCATCAGAGAAGAGGTGCTATCCTAGGATCGATTCTATATAGGGCAACTGAAGAGATACAGTACGTCATGGACACATCCACAATGGCTCAAAAGTCCCGTTTTGTTAATACGACAGTGTTCCAATGCGAAACCGGTGGGACTAAGCAGTCTTCCAGCAAGCACTCCGCAACCCAAGTTAAAGAAATTGAAGGAAATAAAATGTAAAAACAAAAACATGTTAAAACGTTACTTGTTGACTATTTACTGAAGCTGCCACTGCTCACGATCAATCATGTAGTAGTAAGAAACATTATTGCCGTTCTTACTTATTGCAAAATTGAATATTCTTGAATTGTATATTTTGTTATACAATGAACATTGCTTGTTTTCAAAACGTGATCTAATTACAAGCGTATTCTACGGTTTGCTTTCATGGCGACGTTATCTTCCCTTTCTTATTTTTATTTTAAGAAATGAAATGAAACCAATGTAGCTCAACCGTTAACATTAGCAAACGATAATTCTGATCAGTATTATTTATTAGCCGCACGAAGTAATATAGTCTAATGAAAATACTCCCTTGCTATATTTTAAATATACTAATACTTTCTTAACTTCAGAACAAAGTTAGTGGACGTTAGGGATGGGCGCGTGACGTGAAAACAGTCGGGTCACGCTCGGTCACGGCGGGTCCCGTCGTAAATGTGAGTAATATGTGAAAATCTGGCCGTGAACGTGAATCAAAGTTCCAAGGCGATTCACGTTTCGCGTTAATTTCACGTTAAATATATAGCAAAGAATAAAAGACTGCAGTGTAGGGTGCCGCTTTCCCCGATTCCGACCAATGTGTCAGATCTAAAGCTGGAGCGGGAGGTCATTGTACTTCTGTGTAACAGCCTGCAGCGATAGAGCTTCGCACCTGTGTTGTGTTGTGAATGTTTTGTATACAGCGTTGCCGAGCAACATATACCCTTTTGTGCTCGTATCAGTAAGAGAAACGTCAATTCCAATGACATCATTTGGTATTAAAAGTAATGTCTGTTGCGAGAAATCAGTGTTTTTCCCTTCTTGTAGTCAATTTTTATTTATTTCTTATTCTGTCTAACACATAAACTATTTCAAGTGCAAAATATGCTTTATTTTAGTGGCTATAGTTCTGTTGCGGGTTCGTTATTGGTTTTAAAAAGCTGCGGATTACGTATTGAGTAGAGAGTAACGCTGTGAACGTGAGTGAACCTGAGCGTAAACGTGCGTGATCGTGAGTGTTTAAAGCAAGCGTGAAACTTGCGTTACGTGAGTGTTCAAAGCAAGCGTGAAACGTGCGTGACGTGATGAATACCCACTCATGCGCCCATCTCTAGTGGATATATCCCGAGTGGACCACAGCCTTGCGATGTGACTTCTGATAATATTCTCTGGTAAATGAAATTCATCATTTTCCCTTTGATAATAAACACAGATGCTTCTCATCCACATTTATAAAAGATATCTACAAGGTGATCCAATACATTTCAGCTCTAGAGTGTTGTCGCTTCATATAAATTAACGAAGCATTCGCTCTCTATAAGTAAAATTGATTGACTCACCTGTCAGATACAGTTAATACTAATTTATGCCAGCGATAAACTTTGAATATTCAAATTGGAAATATATTTTAATCGGAACTAATAATTTAAATGGAAAGTCAAATTAAAGTAAACCAAAATATTCTCTTGGAAAACCGGAAACGATATATTAGGTGTAGGTTGTTGGAAGTATGTGTAAATACACCGTTAGCGCATAAACTGTCTTTGCATATAAAAAAGCACATACACATTGTGTAAATTAATGTGAACAGAGCAATTATTTTAGATGATTACGTTCTTCAACATTGTTGCGGTATGCAGCTATGTTATGTGAAAAACTACCGATAATTCAATTTGTCTTTATGAACAAGTTTTGATAATAGTCAACCAACTTTTTATATAAAAATTATTATTAAAGTTGATAGTCTATGTCTTTAGTGATAGTATACCAGATTAACCAATTTTATGATCAATATTCTATCGGGAGGGATAGAAAAGATTGTAACTTTACGCGAACACGTTTGATGACAAATAGGCATTTTGTGAAAGAATGTGATTTGAACCTAAGAAGATTTTGAAACGAAAAGAAAATTATTTCAGTTTAAAAGAAGCGAAAATGAAAATGTGAAAAAAGGCTATCCCCTGAGATGGGCCTCTGCTAATAATAAATAGCATAATAAACTCCAGAAAACCTCGTAGCTTTGACTGCAATAAAATGCACAATATTGGAGAATATATCACGCAGCAGTGTGGAAAAGACTGTTAGAATAAGGAAGAAGGCCTGGTAAGAGTAAGAATTAGAGGTGGCCAACTATTCTCAAAAATATTTGAGGTCATCCCAGAAAACTGAAGGTGTCTTTCTCTGTTTAGTGTAGAGACAACGACCAAACTTTGTACGAAAAAGCGAGAAAGAACAACTGACTAGTACTGGTCATATCGACCAGAAGATCAAACATCTTCTGAATAAAATGTTTTAGGGTTGCCTTTTGAACAAACTGCTGTTGATTGAAGAGACTTATAAATAACATTTTGATCAAAAATTAGAACAGATTTGTCCTAATAGAGAAGCAAGTTTTCAACAACAGACATAAAAATTCTTCCAGACGCATTTTCAGGTGAAGAAAGTAACTTGTCTAGACCGGTCTGATTGTAAGATCAGAATACTTAACATGGATTGGACAGCTGTGAGACAAATGATCGAACCAGTAATTCAAGCGTGGCTTCGGAACGAAAATAACTTAGAAATCTAGTGCAGAAAATCGCGTAAGACGAAATGACAAAGAAGTTTTTTTTAAGTAAAATGACCTGCGTTAACATTAATTCATACAATATTGTAACTATATGCAGCCGACGTAAAAATATATTTTTGCCCATTTTCTCAAAATAAATACATAAGCATAACATTGTTTTGCTTTTAACAAAGAGTAACAGTGTTACATAACCTGGAACAAAACTGATTGAAAGACATTATTAACCCATTTACAAATACTGTTCTTTTAAAAGTACAGTATTCTTCAATTAGACATTTAAAATTCTGCTACAGTTACAGAGATACCGCTAACGCCATTTAAATGGATAAAAATGGTTCTCTGTAACATGCTTGTGAGAGCCTAAAAAAGTAAGGGTGTAATACGTATGTGCCCAAGTTGATGTTCTATTAAGGCATCATGGATTATGGAGGTATGTATTTTGTGTATTTTTTTGTATACCTATTGCCGGGCTCCATAGCTCAGTGGTAAGCTTTCTGGCTACTGAACTAAGGGTCGATAGTTCGATCCCCAATCCCGGTAAGGTTTTTAAAAAATACAAAATTGCGGATGTAAGCCTCTACAGAGTACCATCATTTGGAAGTGATTTAGAGCCGTGGGTCGCATGTTACTGCGATGTGTAGCATGTAAAAGGTCCCTTGCTAGGGTTGAAACCCCTTAGTCTCGGCAAAATTCTAAGTACAACTAAGGTACCTGGTACTCTGCATACCTAGTTCTTATCCATGGAGTTGGCAAAAAGGGCCTATGAAAGCTTACTTGCCTGACATCAGTCTCCCCACAACTGATACTAATATACTACTTATATACCTATACCTATATTGAGTATTTGGTGACTGAAACTGCACACTTTTCTTAGCTTCAATCTACTTATACATAAGCACAGTTTTGTATGATGCTAACTGAGTAGTACCTATCTATTACTTAGTGTTATTATTTTTTATATAGACGACCTTGGAAGCTCCACAAACACAAGAATTAGAAAATTTTACGAAATCTAGGTAATCCCAGATAATATTGTACATAGTCGAAAGCAGGCTTTCACAGCCGTTGTCCATAATGGTAGGTTATTCCGGGTGATGCCGTGGTGGTCGATTTGAACTTGAGCTGTCGCTGCTTATGCTGTTAGCTTTTTCAGAAGTTTTCTAAAGACTGATGTTGGTGTTGCTGTTGCTCCTGGTTATATACCGAGCAGTCGTTACAGTTGACTAGTCATGTAGATTTTACATGTTATTGAGACTTGCCGTTTTTTCCCTTGGTTGCCCACGTGAAACTTGTTTATGGATGGATTGGTTTTGCAGAGCTATCTTCCATGTGTTACTTAGGTGGTACCATCTTCTCAATTGAAATTGTTTGGATTTTTAATCATCTCTAGTGATTCCGGAATAACACTAGGGAGGTATTTTTTAGTCCTGGCTAGTATGTTTACGGAATCGTAATTTAGTCTGTGGTCGCTTGGTCCTAATAAGTGTTCTGAGATAGCTGATTTTTGTGTTTCCAAGTCGTGTGTGGCTCTGGTGTCCTTTTATTTGACATTGGATGCTTGTTCCCATTTGTCCGATGTAAGATTTGCCTCAAGTGCATTGGAGCTGGTAAACGCCTTCTGTCTATAGTCTGGGCAAAGAATCTTTGTTGGAGAGGATCAATTGTTCGACCTTTCTATTGTACCATAGCGGACTCCTATGTTCTTCTTATCTCAGACCTTTCTTGTTTCGTCAGTTACTCCGGCGATGAAAAGAAGGCATTAATAGGTTTAGGTTTAGGTTCTTTCGGCTTTATGGTGTATTGGCACGCTTTCCTGATGTCTCGTCTACTGTAAACATTCCTCTGTAAACCTTCTTCTACATGTCTCAGTTCTTGTGGTTTATTGTCCTCGTCACAAATAGCGTTGGCCCGATGAATAAGAGTCTTGATCAATGACCTCTTTTGTTGGGGATGATGAAGAGACGAAGCATGCAGATAGCTCTCAATGTGAGTCTTCTTTCGATTCACTGTACAGTTTAATCTGTTGTTAGCAGTTCGTTCCACTAACACGTCCAGGAAAGGTAGGCGTCCATTTCAGTTGTCATAGTGAATCTTATTTTGGGCTGGTGGTTGTTTAAGTGTGCCAAGATAACTTCAAGAGCTGCTTGTTCATGGGGCCATATAACGAAAGTGTCGTCGACGTAGCGGACCGGAACTAACCGCGACAACAAAAATTATCCACTAAGCTACGATCTCTTCAGGGACTTTTTGCAGAACACATACAGTGCATCAAACCGCTATAGTGTAGCCCTTAGGCACACTGAAGACATTGAATGGTTACTAAACATGATTATCGACATTTACCCAAACCTGAAAAACAAAATCGTTTTACGTGAATAAGAAATTAATTTTCTCAAATACCAGCTCTGCTAGTAACTCCGACGTAAGCTCCACTCACTCAACACATTATACTTACTGAATTCGGTATTGATCAATGAAACGTAAACGGGTTCTGTGCCGGTTTGGGAAACATCAAACCGTTATTGTCAGAACATAAACCCAAAAAAGCTTATTTCGAATATAAATTTAATACAGCTAACCCAAAACAAATGTGGAACGAACTAAAAAAAATCTTGGTATTTCACCTACAACTAAAAATGATTTGCCCCAACACTTAACAAAAACCGGATGAAATTGATAACTACTTTCTAGATTCTATTCCTCAATCCAATTGCAATCTAAATGAAACTCTTAATTACTATAAAAATGAAATTAACCATATTGCGACCAACGAGTTTCAATTTTAAACTGTGGATGTCGCCACTATTAATAAATTTATACATGAAATAAAAAGTAATTCGTCGGGTTGCGATAATCTAAATATATTTATAATTAAACTTTGCTGTCCTATTCTCTTGCCCTATTTTACGCATATAATAAATTCTTGTTTTATCTGTAATACCCTTCCATCCGCTTGGAAAAAAACAGTTATTGTACCTGTACCCAAAACTAATAGTCCCGCTGAGTACAAAGACCTACGGCCAATAACTTTACTGCCCGTTTTATCTAAATTTTTAGAAAAAACTCTAAATCAACAACTTAGAAATTATTTAAATGAAAAACATCTTATTCCTGATACTTAGTCGGGATTTAGAGCTGGATACAGCTGCACGACTGCACTTTTGAGTATCACAGATGATCTTATGGTTGCCACTGATCAAAATAAAGTTTCTGTACTCGTGTTGTTAGATTTTAGTAAGACATTCGATACTATAAATCACAAAATTTTATTAGTTATTTTAAAAAGTGTTGGTCTCGATCATAACGCCGTTTCTATGTTCCGCAGCTATTTAACCGGTCGCGAGCGGTGTGTAAGATTGCCTAATGGACAAGCTTCTTTCAAACCAGTAACCAGGGGTGTCCCACAAAGCTCAATTTTAAGTCCATTACTGTTTACTATTTATACACGTTCTTTTAGTGCTATAACGTCATTCTGTAACATCCATATGTATGCAGATGACACTGAGTTATACTATTCTTTTAAACATGAAAACATTCAACAGTCACTTAAAGATATTCAATCAGATCTAAATGCCATAGCTGATGCTTCAACTAAACATGCTCTTTTATTAAATCCATTAAAATCAGTTGTTGTGCTGTTTGGTAGGGTCCAGGATGTTTGCGTCATTAAGGATCAGATTAAGTTAAATATAAACAATGTGGCAAGCCCAGTCAAAGAAGAGACAAAAAATCTTGGTTTAACGCTAGACAGTAATTTTAGGTATAAAACACAAGTTTTAAATAATATTAAAAAGGCCTACATTGGTTTAAAATTAATTTATCCTCACAGGCATCTTCTTTCTAATTCTGTCAAGGTTACCTTATGTGAAACTTTGGTTTTATGCCAATTTAGCTACTGTTCCCAAGTGTATGGTCCGCGTATAACAGCTGATACTGCACAACGAATCCAAAGAATTCAAATTCTTGCCTAAGATTAATTTTCGGAATCCGTAAATTTGAACGCATTTCTCATAAACTGAAAGATTTGTCATGGCTCAATATGCAAAACAGGAGATTGATGAGTGCTGCCTGCTTGTATCACAAGTTAATCTTAGAAAAAAGTCCACTTTATTTGTATAAGAAAATCTCCTTTAGAACAGACGTACATAATTTAAATTTACGATACAAAGGCGGGATCACTCCTCCAATGCACCGCACCTCTATGTACGAAGAAGCTTTTTCTTTTAATATTTATAAAGTCTATAGTTCTGTCCCGAATTCATTGAAAAATTTACCGTTAAGTTCATTTAAGCGCGGGTTCCGCCACGTTTTGTTAAACAGGCAATAATAAATTCTAAATTTGTATTACTATTTAATAATACTTTTATATATGTATACCGGGTGTCAACGAATTTATTAGACAAGTAATAACTTTTGCCAACTTGTCTTATTCCTATCTATCATACTAATCACTAAAACTTTGCGATTGTAATTTTCTAACATCACCTGAGGTCTTTAGATTAGTTTGCGTCTGATCATGGCCACCTAGATGCCATATTAAAAGTGGCTCTAAAAAAATCAAGTAGGCTTTAACACTTTTTAAAATGTTACATTCTGATCCAAAATTGTCTCAGAAATCCAAATATGCAAAAATATACAGAGTATTCCATTTAAAAATTCGAAATCTGAGCCATTTCCGGTGAAACCGGAAGTGACCGGAAAGTGAAAAATATGCGGAAATGCTCCTCTCCCCATACACTTTACCTATACCAAATCTCATTTTAATACACGTAATACTCTAGAAGCTATGACTTGTCTAATAAATTCGTTGACACCCGGTATATACGTATTAGATGTGTGCTGTGCATTCTCTTTTGTTTCCAATATTTTTTCTTTTTTTACTATTATTCTCTTTTTTATTTATTCATAAATACGTTTGCCCTCCATATAATGACAGTTGCAACATTTTATTTATTTTAATTATTTGATCTATGCTTTTTTCTGTTTCATTTTCCTTTTTATATTTTTTTCTCTTTCTTCTTTTCCTTCTCACAAAATAGCTTAGGGCCGGTGTTTCGGTTGTGGTTCGGGCTTGGTTGAGTCGGGCTTAGATAGACAGAGGTGCATCCAAATACCTTTATTAATATATTTATAATAAATTGTTGTTGTAAGCTCTCTTAAAATGGTGCGCGTTTGTTCATTTTGGGTTGGTATGACTGAACCGCAACTGAAATACCGGAGTTTATATATAATTTTATTAGAAATGTAGGCATTTTTTTAATTAGAAATTTAACTTTTTTTTGTCAAGGTTTGTACAGTGTGTCCCAAATTGGACACTTTTGATAGGAAATATTCATTTCTAGAGGAGATAGTAAAAAACTAACTTACATGTTACGGGCTCGTTTTTTGTGTAAAAATGAATGGCGAAAACTGCACATCGATATCTTGATCTCTTTAAAAGATACAGGGTGATTTTCAATTTGGTGCATTTTCGACTCACCCCCGTAACTTGCTTATTTGTGAATATTTTGTGTTTCTGCAAAAACATTCTTAAGGCACTTTTTTAAAAGAAATCGAATGGTATGCTTAGTGTTTTTGTAAAACAAATGGCTGGGAAGCTATGACATGAACTTTTATTTTCACTTATGGTAAATTTTCGACTCACCCCTGTAACTTGCTTATTTGTGAATATTTTGTGTTTCTGCAAAAACATTCTTAAGGCACTTTTTTAAAAGGAATCGAATGGTATGCTTAATGTTTTTGTAAAACAAATGGCATGGAACCTATGACATAAAATTTGTTTTTACTTATGGTAAATAAAAATAGAAGTTTATGTCACAGCTTCCCCGCCATTTGTTTTACAAAAACACTAAGCATGCCATTCGATTCTTTTTAAAAAAGTGCCTTAAGAATGTTTTTGCAGAAACACAAAATATTCACAAATAAGCAAGTTACGGGGGTGAGTCGAAAATTTACCATAAGTAAAAATGAAAGTTTATGTCACAGCTTCCCCGCCATTTGTTTTACAAAACACTAAGCATACCATTTGATTCCTTTTAAAAAAGTGCATTAAGAATGTTTTTGCAGAAACACAAAATATTCACAAATAAGCTAGTTACGGGGGTAAGTCAAAAATGCACCAAATTGAAAATCACCCTGTATCTTTTAAAGCGATCAAGATATGGATGTGCGGTTTTCTCCATTCATTTTTACATAAAAAACGAGCCCGTAACATGTAAGTTAGTTTTTTACTATCTCCTCTAGAAATGAATGTTTCCTATCAAAAGTGTCCAATTTGGGACACACTGTACAAATACCTTGTGATTCCTGTATAACGTATTTACTCCCATATTGATCTATACTACTTGAGTTTGTAATAATAGTACAGTAATAAACAATTTATTATTATTATTACTATTAATAATTTGTTTTGTATTCAAGAAATATATTCTAAATAAAATCATGCTGGAACTCTTCAAGGATTTTCTGCTTACTTAAAAAATCGCTCAATACTGATATATGTAAAAATTTCGCTTTCAAGTAATACCATTGCTCTGAACACAATCATTGAAGCTATCGCCATATCTGTGAACCATCCTACAAAAAGTAACCATATGTTGCATGTATCTACCAAATAGTCAGTTTATACGAAGAATTAACTATGAAAAAGCTTTGTGCAAGATGGGTGTCGCATTTGTTAAATGCTGATCAAAAACTCATGCGAAAAAGAATTTCTCAGCAATGTTTGGACCGTTTTATGAACAGTCCAACTGATTTTGTGCGCCAATTGATTACTATGGAGGAGACGTGGATCCACCAAACCACGCCAGAAACGAAGCGGCAATCAAAGCAATGGGTGGAAACAGATGGATCTGCACCAAAAAAGGCAAAGTGATTTTATCTGCCGGAAAGTTCTTATGGCCAGTGTTTTCTAAGATTCAAAAGGGATTCTTTTTATTGACTTCTTGAAAAAGATAAAACAATAGCTGACGAATACTATGCACGTTTTCTGGCCCAACTGAATAAAAGAAATCGTGAGAAAAGACCTGGATTACACAAAAAATCGTATTTCATCACGACAACGCACCTGCCCACAAAAGTGCTTTGGCAATGGTAAAACTAAACGCTCTAAATTACGATTTGTTGGAACGTATTTATCAAATATGGCTCTCTCTGCTTTCACTTATTCCCAAGTGTAAAGAAATATTTGACTAATAAACGTTGTGATGAAGAAGTGATAGCAGCCGTAGATGGGTATTTTGCAGACCTTCCAGAATCTCACTTCAGGGATAGAATCCGCTTATTGGAGAAACGTTGGATAAGATGCCTTGAAGTAATAAGGGGCTACGTAGAAAAATAAATGCATGTTTAGATTAGAAATACTCACCGTGTCCTCGCATAAACCGACGCATCAAAAAGTGACAACGGGATAGGAGCATCTTTTGTGACTGGCAAGACAAATGTGAATGTGCAAGTACAATAGCATCTTTACAGCTGAAAGGCTGACAATTTTGAAAGCAGTAGAATGGATTCAAAAACTACCAGGCAGTAAATACGTTTTATTTCCGATTCGAAAAGGTCCCTTGAAGCTATCCAAAATATATATTCAAAAGAACTTTTAGTGCAGCAAATACAGAAGTTGATTACTAGCATCGTTCACTCAAGGAATATTGTGGAATTCTTATGGGTTCCATCACATGCAGGAATCATCGGTAACGAACAGGCAGATAAGTACGCAAAGGAAACTATGTCATCCGAGGATGCTATCTACTTCCAGCAACCAAATGATTACGAGGTTCTAAAGAAATACTTCAAAAACGTATGACTCACAACATCCATAATCAGTGAACATATGTTAATGGAATCCGTATACTCAGCAGCTACAACGTAATATCCAAGCCAGCGGTAGACATCACCAATTAAGACTCGCGAGACTGATAACTAGACATACTCGGCTTACTCACAATTAGTGATGGGCATAACCGGAGAATTTTCATAACCGAATTATTTGCATTCGAATCATATTAATAACCGATTGATTATTTGAATAATCATTCGAATCAATTTTGGCTCTCGATTAGTTTCGATTAAGTCAGCCGGTTTTCCGGTTGGCGGTTTACCGTCATCTGCATCGGCATCGTAACTTGCAGATAGCAGAAGAACTCAGTTAATCGTTAATTATAATAATTGTATAAATGATTTTTATTTGATTTCTAAGGAGTTTAAACCATTGAGAATAGCTATATCAATATTAATTATAAAGAAATTATAAATATGCGAATACAAAGTATCTATTGAATCTATTTTTAGTTCCTAAAATTCTCTAGTAGCCACCCTTCCCTTTTCGCTTGCACATCATACCGGTATATTTTAGAATCCATAATTTATCTACGTTCAGCCTTCAGCGGTTTTAAGGACGCACACTTAAAATTTTCAACATCGAAATCCACTTCTTGTCCCGACTGCTCCGTTATTAAAAATTAAATATAAATCTGTTACGATATTGGAAAATCTTATTTCGCTTTCTGTTTATTTCTTATTAGGCATAATCAACCGCGTTTCGAAGCAAAAATTTAGGCCGTTATAAATTAATACCAACACAGCTTCGGCAAATCTCATACTCAGTAGAACGTTAGCTTTAATAGGAACGGCCCCATAAATTTAACTCTTCGACTGAAAGTCTCAAATGTCTTAATAACATCAACAAGCAGCCGCGAGCCTCACTTGGGTCAATCAAGTACATACGTAGAAAAGGTTATATGAGTTATGAATGACGTATTATTTACAGAATTTCGATCACTCGCAGGTCGCTGAGATGCGGCACGTAGTACGTATCAGGATGAGGTTATTTTTTATCCGAATACTTGGAACGAAAACCGAGTTACACAGGTTATTTCAATAACCGGATAACCGGTTATTTTTTATTCGAATAAGCCCATTACTACTCACAATACCACCTGAAAAAAAACCGAACGCCTTTACTGTATTTCTTGTGGTATTCCGTAACCATATACTTCTCCAATTTAAGGAATATGAAACATTAGAAGACAGTGTCAAATCTAGCAATCTACCGAGGAAACATTTAGAAATTCTTCATATATTACACAGTTTTTCGAAAGAACAAAGATTTGTATGTGATAATTTATTTTCAATGTACCACGATGTAATCAAATTGTAGTTTAGTTGCAAGTGCTAATGATCACACGCAGTCGAAGCAATTTATTTTTTGTTTAAAACGATACTAGCTTTGGCGTTTTTTATGAAGCGGGTGGTATAACACCTCTTTAGTACGTTGTGGCAAGATAACCAAAGAATATCTGCATGTATGGCTACCCTTAAAATTTACTTACCAGCTTCTGAAGCATGAGAGGAAACCTATCTCGATGAAGTCAACAGTTTTGGACGTAGTCTCACGATTTTATTAGCCATGCTGCTATCACAAATTTTCGCCAAAAAATTATACATGTTTGTACCAGTATGGCTACCCACATAACCATCGGAGCGGTATGGCAATTATATTTTTGGATAATTGGTGTTTAAATGCCACTTCGGACAGAATGAAGTGCCCTTTCTCGGTCACTGGGTCACGGCGGTAGAGATTCAACCGTTACCCAAACGCGTAGAAACCGTCTTAGAGTACACGCAACGTTTTACGGTACATGAGCTTCGTCAGTTCCTGGGCATAATACATTTTGATCGCCGCTTCCTTCCCCAGGCATCTCATCTCAAGCTGTTTTCAATGAATATTTAAATTCATCACGGAAGGAAGACAACAAGAAGATTGTTTGGACGGATGCTGCTTTTGCTGCGTTTGAAAAGTGCAAGGTTGACCTCGCTTCTGCAACACTCCTAGCACACCCGTCGACCAGTTTCCGTCTTTGTTTGTCCGTCGATGCATCAGATTTGGCAGTAGGAGCTGCGCTACATCAGCTTCACAACGGCAGTTGGCAGCCGTTCGGGTTATTTTCGGGAAAATTCAAGCCTGCGGAGCAATGGTACAGCACATACGATCGTGAGGTTCTAGCTGCTTATTTGTCTGTACAGCACTTTCGGTGTATGCTTGAGGGCCGAGCGTTCAAGTTGTTCGCCGACCACAAACCCTTAGTCTATGCATTCTCGCAGAAAGCTGATAAATGCTCCCCTCGTCAACTAATACATCTGGATTATATCGTGCAGTTTTCCACTGATATTCAACATGTCTCAGATCGTGATAACATCGTGGCCGACACGTTATCGAGGCTTTGCACCATCGAGATACCATCCCATATCGACCCAGAGACTTTGACTATGTCTCAAGGGTAAGGCGAAGAGTTATCCCACCTGTTACAATCGAATAAGACCTCCTTCAAGCTTGAAGTCGTCCTGTGCAATGACTGTGAGCTGTATTGTCATACCTCCAAGGATTGCGCTCGTCCTTGTGTACCTCTTACACTACGACGATCACTTTTCAACAGCTTATATAACCTGTCTCATTCTGGCATTCGTAGCTTGGTCCGTTTGGTGAGGAGCCGATACGTTTGGCCATCGATATCTCACCTGGGCCCGCAACTGCGTCCTATGTCAACGCAGTAAGATTAGTCGACATACACAGGCACCCTTGGACAAGTTTCCACTTGTAGAATATCGTTTAGAAAACGTCAACATCGATATAGTCGGTCTCTTTCCACCATCAGAAGGTTTTCGCTACATTCTAACATTCATCGATCAGTTCAGTACATGGCCTGAAACTTTTGCAACGACTGATATCTCGGCGGATACAGTGGCGAAGACTTTCTTAGGGAACTGGATATCACGCTATGGCATTCCCTCCCGGTTATTGTCAGATCAGGGTAGGCAATTTGAATCTGAATTATTCCAGTCTCTGACCAACCGGTTAGGGGTCACTAAGTTCCGTACTACACCTTATCATCCAGCTAGCAATGGAATAATTGAGCGCTGGCATCGCTTACTAAAAGCAGCTCTAATGTGTCATTATTCACGTTCGTGGACTCAGGTTTTGCCAACTGTACTCCTTGGGTTACGCACCGCCGTGAAAGAGGATTTTAAATGCTCACCAGCTGAGCTCTTCTATGGTACAACGCTGCGGCTTCCTGGCGACTTATTCTAACATCCAAGAGTATTTCAGGGCTATGGTAATGAATGTGTGGACAATCTACGCCGTACCATCAGGCAATTAAAGCCTACTGCAACTTTTGTGCATAAGAACCTTGCTACATGCACTCATGTTTTCATTCGCTCAGATGCTGTAAAACCTCCACTACAACCCCTATTCGAAGGACCCTTCCGTGTGCTGAGCAGAATGGGCAGTCTCCAAGCTGCTTGTTAAAGAAGTAGAAAAGAACATCAGCATAGACAGACTTAAACTGGAATTTTTGGAAAGTCAGCCCATTTCTACAATACCGTTAGCACCTCCATCCGTTTCACCAACTGCCTCTATCCCACCAACTGCTCCTATTCCACTAACTACTTCTACTGCTAAAGCCGCTCCTGTCACTGCAACCAAATCTGTTGTTCGTTTTCCCTCTACTTCCCGTTCCCAACGTACTCGTCAACGTCCTGTGCGTTTCTGTACGTACACCGCTGTCGCTAGGGTAGGAGGGGAGGAGCCCTGTAGGAGCCTTGGCGTCGCGTCATGGAAACGAACATAGTTTAATTTTTAGTTGATTGTCATTCTGACATAACGCATGTATTAGTTACTGAATAAATACTTTGAGTATACTAAGTTCAGTATCTACAGTTTGTTTCTTACATATTTGTTGTATAAAAGGGTTATTGTTGCACATTGTTGCATATTAATTAGAGACAAGCACAATTTAAGAACAGGTTAACCTAAAATATTATGTGTTTAGCTAAAAGTCAGAATGATTGAAAAGTAGGAATCATAGGTTATGAAGAATATAAATTAATGATAACAATTGTGTGTGTAAAATATTGAATTGAAATGACACCAGCTTTAGAATCAAGCTAAAAGTAGAAAAATTAAATTATATTAAAAATAAATAACTGGTATGTGCTCAGAAGGAGTGTTTTTTATAAAATTAATTTGGTCAGCATAGAAAGTTTCGACTAAGAAATATGAAGATGTTCGTTCAGCGTGTAGCATAACTAGCCGGCGTTGCTGACGACGGTGCAAAGCAGTAGATGCAAGTCGATTATGTCAATGAAGATAAATTGAGCTCCAAGATGGAAAAGCCAGAATGAAAAAGAAAAAAATATATATTAAAAAGTGAAAATATAGAAATTTTAAAATTGAAAAAATAAATTACTATAAAAGAATTAAAGACAAGCAGAGTTAACAGTGTTAGGCAAAAACGTTTATGAAACAATTTAAAAATAAATATTAAATTAAACTGCATGTAAACATATTATATTAGTAATTATTTAAATTTGCATTTAATACAAAATTTACTAACGATAATTTGATTAAGCCTACAGCACAGAATATTTTGGCATTCCGTATGTAACCTGTAAACATTCAATAGTGTTTATGGTTTTCGAAATAAAACGAGATCAGTCCAAATACATTTGAGACATTATTTTAAATCTCACATTTTTGCTACCTAGGATGAACGTTATCACCTCATAAATATACTGGTTAGAAAACTGGTAGCTCTGTTGACGAATAGTATATTACACAACAAGCTGCTAAAGTGCCGTATATCGTGCGAGTATATTTGAGAAACGAGGAGAAGCGTAGCGGAGCAGAGTGACTTAAAATACGGGCGTACGATACACTTTCGAGGGAGCTATGTACGCCAAGACCACAAAAAATACACATATTTGCAATGTTATGGATGACAGCTTTATTGACAACTGACAATGTCAGCAGATTGCCCGTAATTTTTAGGTCAAAATGACATATTTTTAGTAGTTTTTCGGTTGACATATTGTCAACAATTCTTAGGTTAAAATGACATATTTAGCCTACTTTTAGCTGTGACTAGTGCGTATTTTCATAACAAACACGTTTGTTATGATAACGACCGGCTTTCGTATGTGGACGTGGGAAAATAATATTATAGGAGAGACCCTGAACAGAGATCGCAGAATCGCGGATTTAAGTACAATGGTTTATGCAATTTTTATCACAAAATTGGATTATAGATCGAATATTAGAAAGCAACGCAAAATTAGTTACTACAGATTTAACCTGTAATCGCAGTTTGGTCGCTGTGAATCGCCTAAATCGTAAATACACGTTTTCTTTCAAGCGAAAGAACTCCGAATGAAAAGGCTTTGACGTGGAAAGCAAACCGTGAAATTCAAATAATAAAGAATTATATCTTGGTCCTCTAGGGCTTTCTGCCTTTGATTTACCGAATCTCACAATAGACTTCCCGACACTGATATGTTTTTGTCAAATCTTGTTATCTCTGCAACATTCCCAGCGCGACGTGTTGAGGTAGCTTGCGAATAGAATCGCTTGTTTGCATTGCCGGGATTACGCCCCACGTTAATAGAAAATCAAAGTTGCAAGTATGTGCGAGGAGATTGGAACAGACTCCCTTTCGCTAATGCTGTTTGCTTTGGCAACAGTTCGTCGAACAGCGCTGATGAAAAGAATAGTCGTAAAAATAGCATGCTTATTGAAAGTAACTGTTACATATTCGGATTATTAAGCATATAAATATTTTTCTAGTAACAATAATATAATGCTGAAACGAATCGAGATCCTACACGCTTCTATATCAATTTTTGAATATGAAAAGCCTATACTCTACAAGAATAGATTTTTTTTCAATAATTTCGTTATACACATGTATCATCAAACAAGTGTTAGAAGCTTCTAGGAGTGATAGTACTCAATAATATAAGCAAATAACCATTAAAGCACCGATTGATTCCTAGAAATGCAATAACTCCTCGCATGTATGGCCTACCTAAGATACATAAGGAGGGCGTGCCGTTGAGACCAATTGTCAGCTCGATCAATTCTCCTACACATGCTTTGGCAAGACATTTAACCAGTATACTACAGCCTCTGACTGGTAAAACAGACTTCTTTGTCAAGGATTCAGCAGATTTTGTCCAGAAACTAAAGAACATAAAGTTAAACAAAGATGATCTCTTAGTCAGTTTCGACGTAGTATCACTCTTCACGAAAGTGCCGGTTGATGAGGTGCTAGTAATGCTCAAAGATCTCTTGCCTACAGACCAAGTTGAACTTGTCGAAATTTGCCTGAAAACACTTACTTCAGTTGGAACAATAAAATATACGAGCAAGTCGAAGCAGCGGCCATGGATTCACCACTATCACCTGTTATCGCTAATATCTACATGGAAGCTTTTGAAACCAAGGCTCTCGAACAAGCGCAGCTAAAACCGACTTGCTGGTTGAGATATGTAGATGATACCTTTGTCATCTGGTCACATGGACGCCAGACATTGAATCTGTTTCTAAAACACCTGAATTCTGTACATCCCAACATACAATTCACAATGGAAGTAGAGGAAAATTGCAGTATTCCGTTTCTAGACGTCCTGGTGAAACGTAAATCAGATGGCAGTTTAGGACATGCAGTCTATAGAAAGAAAACACACACGGACAGATATCTAAATGCTGACTCACACCATCATCCAATGCAAAAAGCAACAGTTCTCCAGACTCTGGCGACAAGAGCCGTTCGTATCTCAGACGAAGAGAATCTAGAGAGAGAAAAGCTACATTTGTTTGACTCTTTACAAAGGGACGGATACACAACTACCGCCATACGAAAAGCACTAGACAAGACTATGACAAAGAAGGCTAAAGAAGAACCTCCACCTCTGGAAGGCTTAGCATTTCTACCTTACGTTAAAGGCTCAACTGATAAGATAGGACGTGTCCTGCAACGATGCAACATCAAACCTGTGTTCACGAGCAAGGAAACTTTGGTCAACGGCTTCAGATCGGTAAAAGACAAGATTCCAAGTTTAAAAACCGCTGGCGTATATCGCATTCCTTGTTCCTGCGGCTCGAGTTACATTGGACAGACTGGTCGTTCCGTTGATCTAAGACTCCAAGAACATAAAGGCGATTGCAAACACAAACGCATCACAAAATCAGCCGTAGCTGAGCATACATTTACAAATGGGCACACTTTAGAATTTGAGCATGCCAGAGTACTTGCCAGAATACCTCATTACTTCCCGCGAGTGATACGTGAAGCCATAGAAATAGAAAAACATCCAAATAATATCAACAGGGAAGATGGCTTTAAACTTAGTAAAACGTGGACCCCTGTGATACACGATCTAAAGCATTACAACCACTGTGCGTCATACGGCCACGCCCCACGGATTACGTTGCACTCGGATGACCAACCAGCGTTACGCCACTCCGCGCGCCTGGCACAGAGGACTATAAATAGCTCCACACCGACCTTCGGTTCTTAGTGCGACTTTCACTCTGATGATGCAAGCTGCAAGGTCTTGCGAAACGTTAGTGAATATGGATGCACAAACAGCAAAACGGCCAAATCTGCCTAAGTATCCTCGTTCTCAATATACTCAAACAACACGAACCACCAGAGAGCATGGCCATCGCGCGGGTTTTTGCTCGACTTCACAAGGTGCAAGGCACATTAAGCCAGAAAATGCTGGGTGTTCATACACAAATACTACGCGGTCTAAGCCGAAATTCTATGCTAAGGAGAATAAATAACCATGGATCTGAAATTGCCACTTGAGGAGCTGGAACTGTTTCTAATACTTTTCTGAATGTATTAACCTCAACTGCATGGATATAAACTTAGTGAGCCTCAACTGCTTCGCAGAGCCAAACCTAACCTCACAAAAATTGTCTTCGAATACCACTACTCAAAGTTTGTATAAAACTTCAAGGCAAGTAATTCTAGAAGTTCTGGAAAGTAACAAATAAATGCAATGCCAGATTTTTAGTGTGAAAACAGCTACTTATTTATCTCAACTCAACAACTTAAAATCAAGTTAATATAGGATGGAGATGTTGCGTTTGAAGTATCTCGGTGCTAGAGTAAGGTAAGATATTATCTCATGCTGAGACTTTTAGAATGAAGTTGGTGTAGAATGTGAATCCAAGTCCTAATGCAAATATGACAGGATGTTAGTTTTAAGCAAGTCTTTAAAGAGGAAATTCAAAAAGCGCAAAATAAAAAATAATTGTAGCCATCAACTTTTTCGTTGGCTTCAAATTATATTCCAAGAGATGAGGTCTATTGAAATGAAAATGTAATATTCGGAAAGTGAGTCAATGAATATACAGGGTGTCCCAAAAAGAATGGGACACGGATTAGTCGTAGATTCCTTACGTCATAATAAATTGATTAAACCTAATATACCTTAGTACAAAGTCTCTTCAGTAAGAAGTTATAGGGCCTCGAAGTTCAATTTTAAATTTTTTATTTTTTTGTTAATTTCCACAAATGTCGACATATCGATTTTGGTATACATGCTTACTATTTTGTAGTGCACTAATAGGACAAATTTCATAAACTAGATTTGAGTGTAAGGGGTAGTTTACCTATATTTCAAAATATTGTTAGCTGTAACTTCGTTATGTGTCACACTTTCTAAAATTTTAGGTTATTGTCTGAAAGAGAATTAAAATGCACAAAAATAGTGTACGCTTAGTTCATATAGTTCATAAGCGTTAGAGCAACCGTTTACCTTAAAATGCCTATCAAAGGTTTTTGGTTGTCATTAAGACGTGCAATTATCAAGTAGCCATGATCACAAAAACAATGGGTAATGATTGTAATCTAGTAAACAACAACATGAAATCAATTAATGACGTTGGTGACATGAATTTTTTGTCCTTTGTGCTTACGAAAATGCTGTGACATAACGAACCTTTCAGCATTGGAGAATTCGTTATGTGGCTGTATTTTCTTAAACATAAAAGAACAAATTGTTATGTCACTAATGTCATTAATTGTTTTATCATTTTTTTTCAATAGATGACCATTGTTTTTGTGATCATGGCTACTTGATAATTGCACGTCATTTTAAGGTAAACGGTTGCTTTTAGGTTTAAGAACTAAGAGTATATTATTTTTGTGCTTTTTAATTCTCCTTCAGATATTAACCTCAAATTTAAAAAAATGGTACAGATAACGAAGTTAGAGTTAAAAAAAGTTCAAAGATAGGTAAAGTGCCTCTTACAGTCAAGTCTAATTTATGACAAAAAATTTGTTAGTGCAGTACATAACAGTAAGCATGTATACCACAATTAAAATCGATATCTCTGCATTTGTGGAAATTTACAAAAAAAAATAAAATTAAAAATTGAACTTTAAGGCCCTATAACTTCTTACTGAAGGGAGTTTGTACTAAGGAATATTAGGTCCTCGATTTATTATAACATAAGGAATCTATGACTAATTGGTGTCCCATTCTATTTGGGACACCCTGTATAGTCTCTCCAGATATTGGGTAGTCCCAGATAGAAAATACAAGTAGAACAGTAATTGTTAAATTACCAGAAGAAAAATAGCCTCCTACGAATGGCGAATTTCCAGCAGCAAAACATATTGTATCTTACGTCAAGGTTAATAATTATTTTAAAATATCATATACCACACACAAATCGCCAATAGTTTGCAATGAAGGCTTCGTGAAAGTGGGTAAAAAGCAAAAATAATACAAATCGTTCGCACCTGCTTATCAAGAACACGAGGCCACGCTGATAAGGCACATCCCAGCGCATTGTTATCTCTTTGCCACATTACGAATTATGTAAAACCAAAGAGCATATAACGCAAAGAGGTTCAACCTTATGGCAATAAACGTAAGTGTGTAATATGGGTTGCATAAGCAAATATTTCGTGAAAAAGTGCCAATAATTCGTTGAGACAAGGAACTCTTCTACCTATCCTTGTTTATCTAATCTTTGCTAATGGTGTCTTAACTGCTTTCAGAGAAAATATTTAACATTGTTGCAACATAGTAGCTTGCTCCTATGCAGCAATAACCTCGGAACCACAAGCTTCATTTTCAGGATTACTTAAATTATGATTTCAAATATGACATATACTGGTCAATTACGATTTTAATTTGGCGCTTAGGAATCAAAATCATTAGGTCGGGAACGGTAAATAATAAATATACTTACTATTTTTTAAACTGAAATAAGTCTTTTAAGCAATTTTTGCGCTAGTCAAATATTATGAAATGTAGACGTTTACATCGGCATTTATAATGACACTAAAATGAAATGTTGCAGATTTTTAATGCTTCCTCTACAGGGGGATATTTAAGTTGATTCTTTCCGTTTACCAGTAAATAAAGCTAAACAAAATAAGCATTTCTTTCATGTACCACTTATCCGAAATATCACAATTAACGGAGGTATATGGTGTTAAAGTTTCAAAGTAAAAACTAAACTTTGGCGTAAAGGTGGTTTATTTTTGTTTATGTCTGTTGTCAAGCAATAACCTATCAACTAGCTTTCCGTTGCAATTTTATTAATGTTATTGCTACAATAATGGTTATGCAAATAATAAATTAGTGAATATGCTTATTATTTACTGGGAGTTTCGTCAAATTGCCGCTGCCGCATCGTTCTTATACGTGGAACGTATGCGTTGAAACGATTGATGATAATTTTGAACATGTAATTTAAGTTAGATTAAGTTTAGTTTAATTATTGTTAAGTAATTTTAGTTCTTAATTTGAAACTTTAACACCCTGTATCTCCGTTATTTTGATATTTCGCAAAAATGGTAAATGAAAAAAATGCTTAATTTTTAGCTTTATATCCTGGTACTAAGGAAAAGAATCAACTTAAAAATCTGAATTATTGTAATTCATATCTATCTGACGTCATTCCTCCACTCCAAACGCCAATGCAAATTTCTACCAAGTGTTATCTTAACGTAAGAAAAGTTTTAAAAAACGAAAGATCCATATGAAAAAAGAGTTTTTTTTACTAAAACGTAAGAAAAGATTTAAAAAACGAAAGATCCATACGAAAAGAGAGTGTTCTAAACTAAAATGTAAGCAAAGATTTAAGATACAAAAGATCCATATGAAAAAACAGTTTTTTTTAACTAAAACGTAGAAAAAGGTTTAAAAACGAAAGATCCATATGAAATTTTTTTTTTACTAAAACGTAAGAAAAGATTTAAAAAAACGAAAGATCCATATGAGAATAGAGTTTTTTTAATTAAAACGTAAGAAAGGATTTAAGATACAAAAGATCCATATGAAAAACAGTTTTTTTAACTAAAACGCAAGAAAAGATTTAAAAAACGAAAGATTCATATAAAAAAGAGTTTTTTTAACTAACACGTAAGAAAAGATTTAAAAAATCAAGAATCCACTTGAAAAAGGAGGTCTTTTACAGAGAAACGTAAAGAGAGATTTAAAAAACAAGATATACACATTGTAAAAGAGGTTTTTTACAGGAAAATATAAAAAAATATTTAAAAAACAAAATCTACACATGAAAAAGGAGGTTCTTTAACAGGAAAACATCAAAAAAGACTTAAAAAGCAAAAGAACCACATAAAAAAAGAAGTTTTTTACAGTAAAACGTAAGAAAAGATTTAAAAAATGAATTATGTGTACCAACAAAAGAGAGAAAATAAAAAAAGGTTTAAAGTCAGGGGTTCTAGTTTAAAAAGACTAGACTGTAAGTCTATGTCAAATTCGAGGTTAGCAGGTTAGGTTTTGCGTCAGCTTGTGTCAAAACTGACGTAAAACCTAACCTGATAACCTCGAATTTGACATAGACTTACAGTGCCACCAATGGCATGTAAACAGTCTATGTCAAATTCGAGGTGCCAATGCAATAGGGATCCAGTTAGGTTTATAAATCGTATTTTGAGTTGCATTTTTACCTGGTCAGGCTCGCCATCTTACCCTATATAGTATAGGTCAATATGGTCCAACAATACAATTCAAACTTTATATAAAAAATCCGTTTTTATTATGTTTTTGGATGGTTTTCCGTGTTCTTACTTGTTCTGTGTCCTTTGCAGCAATCTGGGCCTACCTGCCTACCATACTATAAAATTCAAGTTTCTGCAGGCTTGTATTTGTTTCGCACCCACTGCTGTACAACAGCTGTTGGAGGACATGATTGTCAGTAAGTTGAAGTTGACATGTGCATTAAGGAAAAGATCCTTGAATCACGACCGGTTGTCAAGTACGTTTAAAAGAGTCTTATTGTGGCAAAACTGTATTTAAATTAGAAAATCAATGAAGTACTGAAACTCAAAAAGAATACTACTAAACATTTTGTAAGAACATCTGAATGAATGATGTAAAATTATCGCTCTCTAGAATGGCATCTGTATCTGTATCTGTATTATTAATTTTCCGGTAATCATTTGCACCATGTCGGTACTTATTAGGGATGTTCAACTATTGAGCTTGTAATTTATTTTGTGTTTAATTAAGCCGGCAATTATACTAATCACGTAGGTATGTTACATATTATCAGGGGTAATATAATAACTAGTACGCTTATTATCGATGGTTTTTTGATGAATATTTAATCCCAACGCTGAAAATACCTAGTCCAAAGAACGAGTTGTATTTTCTTGCATTGGGATTATAACGAAATGATATTCTTAAAAAATCATAGATTATTAAGCGCACTACGAATTACATTTAAGAAGAGAATATAATGATTTAAAATATATACCAGAGAGAACGTAACGCCATTATATTACGTGAGTATCAATGGTAGTGAACAATGTTTGTCCCAAATACACCTTTTGTTGCTTTTTACGCTTAAAACGCACGACCTAACCTAGAAAAAAAATAAAATGAAATTTCTAAATTACTTCATTTGACACGTAAAACAAAACCAAGTTAGCTCGTGCCAAATCGAAAATCGTGAGCCGCTATATTGTCAGCATGGTAGAATGTCTTATTGGCCAATATCCTAAATTTAAGAGATGATGATTGGCTCAAATTCAATGAATTATATTCTCACATATAATATCATAAGAGCATTAATTCTTTCCGGAAATTTTTTGGAGTGCGTTCCAACAACGTCGTATTAATTTGCCTGAGCGGGACGCGAAGGCAAATTAGGACGTTGTTGTTTCCGGATATGAATTAATGCTCGAATGCAGATTCGGTAAGAAAATCGTAACGACACAAACCTTAAAAAGAAGTAATGTCTACCTACAAAAAATTTCCAAGCAATTTTTGTTGTTGTCTTGGTTACGGCTTGTGAACTAATTTTTCTATTGGTCATTAATGAGTGTCGTACGATTTTCAAGGGTAATACCACAAAAGGTGAAAAAATTTGGAAATTTTTTTCGTTCACATGCAAATTATTGCGTTTAAATTTTTCGAAACCAAAACTGCGTTAAAAATTCCGAGAGACAGCAGGTCGAGTGGAATTTGAGCAGTTTTTGTTGAGAGAAATTTGCAATAATTTGCATGTTGACGAAAAAAATTCTCTTAAAAAATTTTGCCGTGAGTGGTATTTGGAATGATTATTCAACAATATGGATAGATGACTTTTACCGTGTTCGACAGCACACATTTTTAACGTTTTCCACAATTAATTCAATACTGGAGCTTCCAACACGATTATTATGGGTTTTTAGAACGACGCTGATTTGCAAACTTCACTTTGACGTTTTGGTGAAATGTCAGTCAAAGGCTACTCACTAAATTGAAATCATTGAAACCAATCGGGCTCGAGTGAAAACACTGTGACATTAGGGGCCGGTTGCAGAAAGCAATGTTAAGTCTGGTGTTAGCTAACATCGCGTCACCGACCATTTGGAAAACCACTGATGAACTTGGTCAATACTCCGTTGAAAGTTGGTAGCTGCCCAGTTGATGTCCAATCTTGTGTGAGAATGACCGTGCCATCTGCGTACATGGCGAGATCAGCACCAGAGATGTCAGGTATATCCCTCATGTATACAGTGTGGAAATAAAGTAAAGGATAAATTCATTAACTTTGTTAATATTAATGTTTATGAAAAAATCTTGAAGGGGTATAGCGATTTTAATTGTAGGACATACACTACAACCACCTTTATGTCGTTTAGATATGGATGTTAGTAGGCTTATAGGACGGTAGTTTTGTGAGTTATCGTGTTTTTTTACCTGGTTCTTAAGCACGTATTGAATATTGCTGTTAAATAGGATACGGACTTTGTCTGAAGATGTTTGAGCACTATGTGTGGAATCAGATTCTTTGCAGGAGATTTATTAGTTTTTAGCTTGTTCATATATATTTTAGCTTGGGCTGGTGGTATTGGTTCTGAGAGTAGGATGGTATTGAAATTGTGCTTTTCGAGTTCATTTTCAATTAATTGTACATGAGTCAGATTATTATGGTTTATTGTAGTTGTGAATGTGTTTTCAAGATGTTCAGCAAATAATTAGCACTTGTCTTTGTCTTGCGGGACTGTGAATCTTTGTGCTCATTGCGTCGGAATGGTATTTGGCTGCCTGAGGATTCTTTTAGTGGCTCTCCACATGTTTGGATCCCCCGGATTGAGCGGCTCTACGTACTAACTGTAAGATGCGGCTCTGTTTTAGTCTAGTTCATTTCTAATTAGTCCGATTATATCACCCTCTATAACATCAACCAATAAAATACCGTAAAAATGCATAGTTTCGCATGGTCTAACTTTTGACGTTATACATAGCAACGGTGATAATCATATAACTCCTTGACTAATAACTGATAGTCAAATACCGTCACAAACATCGCGTTATCTGCTGAAAGTACAACCGTCATAGCAACTACACTAACTATAATTTTAATATTTATAAATAAACTATTCAAACCGTGTGTATTGACTGGTGATATATCTACCCGAATGCAACTCGTGTCTTCTTAATTATCAAATCATTTCTGTTTCCACTCGATATATTGTTTCAGGCAATCATACTCGTTCTTCTGACTCTCGTGATTCCAAACAATATATCTCGAGTAAACAGAAATGATTATTTGATAATCAAGAACCCACTATTCACTATTCTTACATCTGGATTTCGGGTATTTTGCCATAATCTGCGAACTTCTCGTATTAACTGATGTATATGTGTCGCAGTGGTTTCGTTATCACAGTGGTTATATGGTCGAGTACTTTGAGTGCATTATTGTATAGCATGAGTGGCAGCCGTTTTGAATATTTCAATAGTGTTTCAATGTTCTCGTTAGTCTCTAAGTTAGTAGGATACGTTAAGGTAGCATCCATTTTGGCTCGGAGTTGTTCCTAGTGATTAAACGTGGGCGTTGGGGATACTATTATGGGGTGCAGATTAACGTAAATATTACCGGTAAATGATTTGAGTCAAGTTCAGAAAGTACTGCCTGGTTTAGTGGAAATTGAAGATTTTTGCGGACAACTATATCTGGAACTTGATTTTGCTTGTACGCAAAATAAGTAGTATATTCTTGTAGAATCGATATTTGCGCACCTATTGGGAGTTTTACTCCATTGGGGTTAGTTTTTCGGCATCCCCAGTTCTAATGTTTACAGTTTAAGTTGTTAATTAGTAGTGTGGATTGTTGAT
Organism: Agriotes lineatus; assembly: GCA_940337035.1. Classification (NCBI taxonomy): domain Eukaryota; kingdom Metazoa; phylum Arthropoda; class Insecta; order Coleoptera; family Elateridae; genus Agriotes; species Agriotes lineatus. The sequence goes on from OW679200.1 coordinate 61,935,128, forward strand.
TATTAAAGATGTGTTAAAACCCTTACCGTAGAATTTGGTTGTTGGGGGGCTTGTAAGATGAGAAAAATCCCTGTGTGAAAATATTTTCAAATGGGAGGCTGATACCTACGGCTTCTAATTGTTGAATATTTTCCAAATCTATAGGGATAGCAGCGACCCAACGTTTGATAATTATCACAGATCCAGCCCATCCAATTGCATTTATTCGATCTCTTCTGAAAATTTTATATCCATATTTTGAGAAGTTTTCATTTTAATAAGATGAGTTTCTGTGATGGCATGCTGGATCGATACCATGTCTGGCTTGAAATGCAATAAAAGTTGCTCTTTGTTGCTTTAGTCCGCTAGCATTCCAGCTTAGGAGGATTAACTGATTTAGATGTTCACTATTTTACGCCACTTTAAAACAGTTTAGGAATGAGAGAGGCAATAATGTTTCTTGTTTGGTCAATATAAGGAGTGATTAATTCTAAAATGGTTTCAAGGATGTTTGGGATAACAGAATTAGAAGTTGTAGAGTTATTATTTTTTGGGTTGCTAGGTTTGGGAGCAGATGTTTTTTTTAGTAGCGATGCATATGTTTCGTGTGAAGTAATTTTACCACTGAGTATAGAGTTGGGATTCAAGGATTTAAGTGTAGGGATGATGGTTTACTATTGAATAGCTTTATGTACGAACAGTCTCTATAGTTTTCCATGTGTCACCCTCCACAATTGATACACACGGGTTTGTGTGTATCTTTGGTTTATTTTCGCACTGTGAGTAGTGATGTGGCTCTTTGCATTTGACGCATCGAGGGGGTAAGTGACAGTAGTTCTTGGTGTACCCTATGAGTTGGCAATAAGTGCATTGAGGTGTGTCACTGTTTTTGCGCCTTGGTTTCACCGTTACCAGACGGTATTAAGGTTAATTTGTAGTTCTGTGCCTCTGTAGGTAGTTGTAAAATCTTCAGAAATCGTTGCCTTAATGTCTCGTATGATACTTTGATAGTTAGTTCCGTTAGGTAATGATGTTGGGAGATTTTTTGTTTAGGAGGTAGTACAGTTGTAGAAGGTGTTGAAGAGGGAGTTTGTTCACTGCGCTGTCATACATAAAAATTATTCCGTGTAATTCGTGAATTATTATTCAACACTTATTTTTGTTAAGGTCGTTTTCTTCAGGGGAAGAGAGAGTTCGCTTATATGGGTTCCGATTCATTCTGCTGTCCAAACTGCCTTCGCACTCCATTTCAGACGAATTTGGGATAACTTTAGGTCCTTGATAAATAATTTTTGGCGGTTTTAGAATTAATTTCTGTTCGTCAGTCATTTTGGTATTTTAATATTTGATAGTTCGAGATAAACAAGGTGAATTATAAGGTTATTCGCCAAAACAGTTGTACTCACCGCAAGCGTCGATAGCAGCACACGGCCTTCACAATAGACGCTTTATGTTTATGTTCAAATTTTAGCAACTGTTTAAAAACGAAGAATCCTAGCTGTAGCCGTACAAAACAATTATAACGGGAGATTTTAATATCTTATAATATCTTATAATTCAATATTGTATTCATTAACATTGATGCGCAAAACATAAAATAAGCTAATCTCAAAGTGTAATGGTAGGTTCTTCCAATAAGAATCTACCATTATGGACAACGGTCGTGAAAGCCTGCATTCGACTAATCTCAAAGTGATTAGTCAAATTTATGAAATCGTATACAGGATGTTATGGAAATTAGTGCAAATATTTTAGCCACTAATAGAGCTTATCAAAATGAACCACTTTTCTATTTATCGTTTTTGATTTAATTCCATATTTCTTCAATTATTTTTCTCCCCGAAATTTGACGAGCCGCATGGTAAGCAAATCTAAGTTAAAGGTGAGCGACACAATATACAGAATATATTAAAACTGCAAAGTTCATGCACAAAAAACATGCGGTCAATAAATGATAAATGGAGAAGTTATTCAGTTTAGCGAGTTCTAGTGCGTGTTAAAATATTTGCACTCATCTCCATAACACCCTGTATTCAACAACCAATCTTGTTAACGTGACTACTCTCAAGTTAACCCAAATCAATCATATTTACTAAGTGGATTTATTTTTAATAAAACAAGAACCTTCTCTGAGTTACAATAAAACCAATGTAAGTATCTTTTAATACTAATATTTTTTTTGTTAATTTGTCGACAGTTTTCAGAAACAACAGGTAAACAACTGTATTTTGTATGGAAATCAAAGTGTTGCTACAGCATCTAGACTAATTCATTTTTATGAGTAGTATATTTACAATGCATCACAGCCAAAGATTCTGCTTAAAAATATCATCAAACTAACCTGCATAAGTCACTGACAGTTATTACGTCAGCCATGATAAAATACCTGTAAAATTAAAACTGTATAATAATAATAATAACAATAATAATAATAATCTTTATTTGCCCATAAGGATATCCAATTATAGGACAATAAACTGTACAAAGGAACACGCACATTATTTAAATAATATAAATGTTACAAAATGAAGCTTACCTAAAAAAGAGAACCGAAAACATTAAGATAAATAGTAATAAATATTGTATGCCGATCTATAACACAAGAAAACAGTAAAAAATATATGTATAATATCACATACCTATTCCAAATGCAAAAAATATGATTTAAAAAATACTAGAGCTAAAAGCTTAAATAAAATATATATATATATGACTATCAAAAACAGATATATCTGAACAAACAAACAAAAATCAGATGCATATACGTTTATTGCACTCCGAAATTTAATATCGCAGAATTAACTAATTGATTGGTAGTGCAACAGAAAATATCACTGATGTGACAATTTTTTTTATAATTTTTGCACATATAATATGTTGGTGATTTTAAAACTAAATTTGTTTTTGCTAAAGGACAATACAAAATATGATCTTTCCTGGATTTTATTCTAGGTACTACAAAATTCAATTGTTGCAAAAGTTTAGGACAATCTATACGGTTATTTAGTAAATTGTACAAAAAAATCAAAGCAGTGCAAATCCTGTGTGTGTCTAAACTTTGTAGTTCAGCTTTTCGCAACAATCAATTAAAATCTGTACCAATCTATGGATATTCGCCTTCGGACTTACACACAAAAAGTTTTATAATTTTCCTTTGTACTCTTTCGACGGCTAATTTATGTCTTAAGTAATACGGATTCCATATTAAAGCACCGTATTCTATCGATCTAATAAATGTTACATACAATAGTTTAAAGGCTTTTAAACAGGTAAATTCCCATATGACTTTAAACTACCAAACTAGAATTAGATTGATGTGATCAACAAACGCTAGTTTACTATCAAATACAACTCCCAGATCTTTAATGGAATTGCAACGTGTTAAAGGTAACTCTTCGAAGTTATAGTTAAACTCGATTGTTGTATTTTTTATTGAAAAGGACATAATTTTACATTTAGAGATATTTAAGTTAAGCTAGTTATTCACACACCACTCATAAACAATTTCCAAATTCCTCTGCAAATAACAACAATCGTCAAGTAATTATACTTTCCTGAAAATCTTTAAATCGTCGGCGAAACAGAGACTTTTGCACTCAATTACACTTCTTAGATCGTTAACAAAGATTAAAAAAAGTAGGGGTCCAAGGTTGGAACCCTGCGGAACACCTGACGTAGCATTGTAAATCGTTGAAGAGCTACCATTATAGCATACAGTTTGCTGTCTATTTGTCAAGTACGACTTAAAGAATACAATAAGAGACTCATTACACCATGATATGTTTTATCGAACTTTTTCCACTGTCTAGGATGTATATCACACGACGTTTCGGGAGTTTTGATCTACTCCCGTCTCCAGGTGTTCCTAGTTAGTCCTAGAAGGACTGATATTGTAAGTCTTTATACGTACACTGGTGCCTACCCCGGGATTTGAACCCAGGACCGCTGATCGCGGTAGTCGTGGTAGTCCGATAAAACATATCATAATAGACCACTGCCAAAATCATGACATTCAGAGAACAAAATCATTACAACCAAAGAGTCTTAATTTATTCAGAAGTATAACGTGATCTATACGGTCAAACGCCTTAGCAAAGTCCGTGTAGATCACGTCAACTTGTCCTCGATTATCCACGATTTCAAAAATGCCAAACTGCGAAGTCATCCGTCACACCTTCTAGAAACCCTACATCGCCAAACTATAATTATCTTCCCAACCACATACTAAGTCTAATTAAAACAAGAAGTCAAACTAGACGCCAATGGCAGATAACTAAAAACCCCGAAACAAAGAGACTACTAAACAAGCTCACTCATCGTCTCAAAAAAGAGCTGGATGAATTCAGACTAGAGTCATATCGAAGATACATTGCAGACATCGGTCCCGGCGATCCAGAAATGTGGAAAACGATGTCTTCTGCACAGATAATGAAAAATCAGAAGCCTTCGCTGCACATCTTGAACATGTTTTCACACCATCAATTATCTGCAATCCCACACATGCACTTCACGTACTTAACCATATTGAGCTGAACCATCCGGTTATCATGGAAAATATCCACCCTACATCTCCGAGTGAAATAACCCAAATTATAATCGCTTTGCCTAAACGAAAATCACCTGGCCCCGATCTTATACCCAACACAATTTTACAACATCTAACCAAAAAGTGCGTGGCATATCTAGCCTCTATGTTCAATTCATGTTTCCGCATTGGCTACTTTCCTCGAAACTGGCAGCATGCTGACATCCTCATGTTCGCTAAACCAGGAAAAAAGAAGGAAGATATTATGAATTATCGGCCAATAAGTCTACTTACTACACTTTCCAAAATTCTAGAGAAAATTATTCATGCTCGATTACTGAAATTTGTGGAAACCCAAAACATACTACCGCCCTTTCAATTTGGCTTCAGGAGAGGGCATTCAACCTGTCATCAACTCCAGAGAATTAGCGAAATAATTGAAAAAGGATTTGAACGTAAGTGCTACACTACAATCCTCTTCTTAGATGTAGCGCAGGCCTTCGACAAGGTGTGGATCGAAGGCCTAAAAAAGAAGCTCCTCGATATCAACGTACCAAGTTATTTGCAAGCAATCGTCTTCTCATTCCTGGAAGATAGAACCTATGCCGTTCAGATCAACTCTTACACATCCTCCAGAAAAGCAATACATGCTGGAGTTCCTCAAGGAAGTATACTTGGGCCTCTACTCTTCAATATCTGCACATCAGATATTCCAGCTACCATAGCTTCCATAGCCACATTTGCTGATGACACGGCAATAATCACGCAGTACAGACTTACAAGACGCAGTACAACAATTACAACAACAGATACAATTAACAAATGGTTCAAAACCTGGAATATTCAAATAAATCCCTCCAAATGTCAAAGTAAAATCTTCACACTAAGGAAAATAACTACGCCGCTCAACATCACAATTGAAGGAAAATCTATACCCTGGAATCCAACAGATCTAGCCGTAAAATATCTTGGAGTTTATTTGGACACACGTCTCACTTGGAGTTTCCACATAAACCATAAACTATTGCAAGGTAACAACAGATTGAAACTATTATACCCATTAATAAATCGCAAGTCATCATTGAAACCCGAATGCACTATCTTAATGTATAAAACCCTGCTACGCCTACTAGTTCTATACGCTTGTCCAGTTTGGTGTACTACATCTAAAACGAACATTAACAAACTACAGCGATTTCAAAACAAAGTGTTGCGAATTGCAGTGAACGCGCCGTGGTTCATTTGTAATAATCAACTCCATTATGAACTAGGAGTATCATCTGTGCAAGACTTCATTCGTGAAAGTGCCAAAAAGTTCTTTCAAAACGCGAGTGCATGCAACGGTGTCATCCACTACAATTTGTGCCAACAGAACATACATGCTAGACTGAAACGAAGGTTACCTCAAGATGTTATAGCCTCTGACGAACATAGCAGCTAAACTAAAAACGAGTATTGTAATCAAGACGTTATAAATAGTCTTGTCCCGTTATTTATTGTTATTCTTTGTCTTTATTAAGTATGTCATGTATAACAATTTCATTGTTGATCTGACAATAACTTGTAAATAAAAAAAAATAAAAAAAAAATGCCAAAGCACGGCCAAATTGGAAATTGCGGCGATGTTTGGAATAAAACTATGTTAAAATGGAGCTGATTTTTTGCCAAAGATAATAGAGGATTATACAATATTATTTCAAATACTCTTGCAAAGTTAGAAAGAATAGATGTTGACCGATAATTAGCAATATTTGCTGGGCTACTACTCTTGAAAATCGGACAAACTTTAGTAAATTTCCATTTCCCTGCGAACACACGAGATTGCAGCAATAAGTTAAATAATAAACTGAGAGGTTTGACAAATACCACAGCACAGTCACTGATAACACACGGAGGAACTAGATCTAGACCACAGGTTAATTTTTTAGTTTTTAATTTTTTTATTGTCCTTATGATTGCAGTTGACGTAATCAAATCAAATTGGTTTGGTGCATTTAAATCGATATTCAGCTGATCGCCGCTAACCGGTCTATATACAATGCTAAAAAACTGTGCAAACCCATACCCAATTTCTTTTGGACTATTATATTGTACTTCCTCGTAAAACATTTACCAGGAATTCTTGATTGTTTTTCTTTGTATGTATGAACGACCAGAAATGTTCACTATTGGTGGATATTAACGCGTGTGCAGCATCATACGACTCTTTAATTTGACGTTTCACTAGTTTCCTTAAATTCCTGAAATTTTCTAGATCGTGATTTGAATTGTATCTTTTGTAGTTCCTAAAGTACCTAGCTTTTAGCTGTATATTTTTGATATCTGGTGTAAACCATTTCGGATATTTGCGCTTATACAGTGTGTCCCCGGATAGGTGAAACGACTCTTGTGAAAGGTAAAACATTTTCGATTTAAATTTTCAGTTTTTGGGGTTCAGCCCTGCTTGGTTAAAGGCGAATTTCTAACATAATTTCAGTTTTGAAAAATCAAGCATGCCTTGGAAATATTCAAAAAACCTATTTTTCTGTAGAGTAAAGTGCCTTTTATATGAGAAATACGACAGAAAGTTATTAATAAAAGTAGTTTAGAATCAACATCCAGGCCCCTATACCAAATTTAAATATCCTCGGCCAACTTTTATTTTTCACATTTTCTTTCAAGGTTATTTCCCAAATCAAAGAATCAAAGAGTTTTTTATTTGAAAAACAAATACTTTTAACAAAGTGGTTTATTTCATAAGAAAAAAACTTTGTTAAAAATGAAATTCTTTGATTTGGGAAATAAAATTGAAAGAAAATGTGAGAAATCAAAGTTGGCCGAGGATTTTGAAATTTGGTATAGGGACCTAGATGTTTATTCTAAACAACTTTTTTTAATAACTTTTTGTCGTATTTGTCACATAAAGGGCACTTTACCTTACAGAAATATAGGTTTTTTAAAAATTTCCAAGGCATACTTGATTCTTCAAAACTGAAATTATGTTAGAAATTCGCCTTTAACCAAGCAGGGCTGAACCCCAAAAAACTAAATTTAAATCGAAAATTTTTTACCTTTTACAAGAGTCGTTTCACCTATCCGGGGACACACTGTATGTTATAAATACGGGTACATACATATCGAGTATTTGATTAAATGTTATATAGAAAGCCTCAACACCAGCATCAACATTATTAAAATTTTTTAAAAATGAGCAATCCATATTTAGTAGAGCCTCATATAGGGCAGGATAATTTGCTTTATTAAAGTTGCATGTATATAACAGTAGGTGATTATAATATAGAAGTAGTGCGCGAGTTCATATATCTAGGTTCCCAAATAAACAATGAAAGAAACACCGAAGAAGAAATAAAGCGAAGAATAATCATAGCTAATAGATGTTACTACGGACTCGAAAAACAACTAAGATCGCCGAACCTGACACAAAAGTCCAAATGTATAATATACAAGACATTAATAAGACCAGTACTAACATACGCCTCCGAAACATGGACACTAAGCAAATCGGATGAGAATCGACTGGGTGTCTTTGAGAGAAAAGTACTGAGATGAATATTTGGCCCCATCCAAGAAGACCAAGCATGGAGAAACAGATACAACTACGAACTACTCGTATATAAAATATATGAAGATGTCGACATAGTAAAAATAATAAAACTAGGAAGATTGAGATGGGCAGGACATGTTATGAGGATGAACGACGAAAGGCCTACAAAACGAGCATTAACAGCAAAACCTGATGGAACTAGAGGAAGAGGTAGACCAAGGCTACGATGGATGGATGGAGTAGAAAAAGACCTGAGAAGCATAGGAGTGAACAACTGGAAGAATCAAGCCCAAGACAGAGACAGATGGCGGAGAGTCCTTGAGGAGGCCAAGACCCACCCAGGGTTGTAGTGCCAACGATGATGATGAAAGTTGTATGCTTTCTGTGCAGCTCTGAGGAAATTCACGTTCTTACTTACACATATATTAGATGTTATAAAGAGAGCAGGATGATAAGAATCCTCTGCCATTAGTGGTGCGCCATCACCTAGTACTTGACACTCAATATTTGAAAAAATAATGTCTAATAAACGATTAGCTAAACTAAAAACAGTGTTTTGTCGCTTTAAATTGAAAAATTCCGAAAAGTTTCTTAATAAATTAGATATTCTATCACTTTCATTGTATACAAATCTAGGTGCATTAAAATCGCCTATTAACAGAAATTCATAATTGTCAAGGTACTTTAATTTCTCAAAACCTTCTAAGAACCGTTCATAATCATCAAAGGAACTTGCAGGTGCAACATGAACTACGAAAACATATGAGCTAATAAAGTTAATATGTAATTTAATTCCTACAATATCAATTTGAGATATTTTAGTGAAAACAGGTAAATCTAAGAGTTCGGATTTAAAATTTGTTTTACAAGCAACAAGAACGCCACCTCCTCTAGGTTTGCCAGTAATGTTTACTATTCTATCAGATCTAGAAACAGTGTAATCTACTGTAAATAACTCACTATTCAGAAGTTCATCATTAAGCCACGTTTCAGTCAAACAAATTAAGCCTTTCTTTTAGTTTGTCGCGCACTTCCTGCAGATATTTAAGCTGCATCGGGGTTTGCTTATTTGTTAAGCGTATCTCTGTATCTACAGGAACTGTTTTTTTTTTGTTTTTCAAAATTGCTCTAGCGTCAGCAGCACTCTCCAAAACAACTTTTATTGGGTGATTTTAACCGTGCGAGACCTTGCCTAGACGAAATGTGCGGTATTATCCACTTTTACCTTAGCTATTTTGTTGATTATTTCTATAACCTTAGATTTATTATCAGTAAGACAAGATTCACGTAATTCAGATTATAATATTAGTGGACCTTTTCTTGCGTTCGGCAATTTCGGATATCACCGATTCAGTAAGCTCAATGCTAATTCGCTCCTGTTCAAGGGATTCCACTAATTTTCTCAAATCTTGCACTTGGTTTGATAATTTAGAAATGACGTTCTTCACTTTAGAAATTAATTGTTTTTCTGCAATACAAGTATCGCAATAAAATGTTGGCCTTCTTTTGTCACCTGGTGCAACAAAGGATTGTATTTTAGTTCTAGATAAACCAGAATAGGTGATATGTATTGGAATGCGGCACTTATCACAAATTATTTCCTTTTCTGGGCCTAGCGGTTTATCACATACATTACAGTTCTTTAATTAAGGCATCACTAATAAATTTCAGGACCAATGTTAAACAATGCAATAGCACATTAAAACGCGTGCTGCTCGCTCAACGTTCAACATTTTTTTATATAAATAAATAACTAAAATAATTAAAACAACATATTGAAGCTAAAGGTTTCCCAATATAATTTTAAAATATTTGTAGGACATATTAAAGTAGTTTTTAATCATTCGACAATATTCATTTATTGACTAACAAATCATATTACCATTGCAGAAGGCGTTAGTTTTCGTTTTTATTTACTTTTTTCTATTCACCACTATAAATTACGACTAAAATATGATTCAAAATGCCCGTTGATTCTGGTGCACAAGCAATTTTTTGTCGGTGTCAGCATTTGTAATTTACAGCTACAGACATTGTTTTTATTTTGATACAAACTTTATGCTAGGCCGTTATGGCGAGTTTACTGCCATGCAGCAGTTTCAAGGCATCTCAGCGCTTTGTTCGCGGAAGTTCCGTTTTAAAATTTATGGCATGCTGAAGCTAGGGATGAATTACGTTTTCCATATATCCACTGCCGAGTTTACATCTGGCGGTAGCGCGCTGGCAAACAACTAACACTTGGAGGGTCCAGAAAATTGGTGACGGGTCAAGCATCCGTATCCAGCCAGGTGGGATTTCCTTAATAACCGGCAACTTGTGGAATGCGGTGCTCCAGTGAATGCCTGAAAAATTGTTTAGGGATTTAGGAAAGCCTTACAAAGCAGTTCTGTGGTGTCGTTCAGTGGTTACCGGGGAAAATGTGCAACACGTGCGCAATTTAAGGATCTAAATTTTTCAAGGTGACCGGACCACTGTAATTTTCTTAGAGGAAATGGTTGATTTTGCTTTTATCTGCTTTTTGCTTCTCTCAACCTTTGTATAATAATAAAATCTAGCATTGTTGCCCTAATACTTCTTTAAAGATTATTACATTTCGTTACGTGTTACCATGAAACATCTGAATAGGTCTCTAGACAGATAGATGTAGATAAACAGAGAGTTCACGATTATTCTCCTTAAATAAGTAGACTTAGACTACCAAAATATATGGTTTCTGTACTGCATGTCTGTGGGATCCAACTTACAAGTTTTTCTAAGAGTAAATATTGTAACAAATGATTCCAAGCTTCCAAGGAGATTACTTGCATATGCGGCAAAATGCATAGATTCAGCCATGTCATACTAGAAAGTATTCTTTAATTCTTGACAAATAAGGGCTAATGTATATTTTATTGATCCATTCTGAACGTGAGGGATGTTATTTAACTTTTTAGCTTAGGAAATAATAATAATAATAATAATATCAAATCACTAAGTAATGTTATTTCGGAGTTAAACTAAAATATTGTACGACTACAATAAAAACAAAGGCAGTCTAAAGAGCAAGTAGGTAACTGAAATTACCGTTACCATGATGGGCGTCACTGGATTGCTTTGTTAGTCCAATTAAATACACTTCCTCTAACAAAGAGCTTGTTTGTGGACAAGTGACCTTCAATGACTGTCTACCATTTCCTATATTCTTATTTTTAGGCTTCCACCATTTATTCAGCACCTATCCTTACGATTATTACGATTGAGTCATTATTGCGTTGTTATCGATTGTTCCACTTTTTTCTAGGTCGTACTATGCTTCTGTTACCTGTTGCATCAAATAGATTTTAAGTTATTCCACTTGCTTAAATATTTTCTATACACCTGGAAGGAGTAGCTATCTATATACGAAAACAAAAAAAAAACACTTTATTGCCATATTACATTTACAAAATGTAAATAATGAAGTGTAATGATGCTACCAGCAAGAGGGTATAATAGATCGCTCAGCCTATATTGTTAATTGATCATCGATTAGGAAGACACGGTATCATAGGCAACTACCTAGCCAAAATATCGCTAAGTAAAAACCTAATAAACTACCAAAAATCATAGTGATTTGCTAGAATGCTTATTGCATTTTAATAGATATTTATGCATTAAGGGAGATATGAATATGTTTTTTCCCTGAGGTTGACATGTGTTATAGACCGAGGGCCTCTGACCTCTGGCCAGAGGCCCCGAAGCTAAAGAACATGAATATCTCCCGTGGTGCATACAATATTTTATCTACTAGCATATTCGTAAAAATAGTATGAAATTTCAAAATGTCATAATGACATTTAAAATTAGAATATGTAAGTAACATCAAGGATTGCCTCATTGTATGGTTGCTAAGACGTTAATTGTAGTTTCATTGTTACCATGAGTTTGAGGGAGAAATAATTTGACAAGTCCCTTGGGAGTTATGAGTAGCTCTTCATATTTTGTTTCTATGACAAAAATGTACAATATCATGTTGCTAGTAGATAAAATTAATTTACTACTCGTGACCCAGCTAAAAGTGCAAATAGTTAGCTTTAGTGGGACATATGCGCAAGTCTATTCTGAAAGCGTGGGTGATTCTGTCTTAAGCAATTTAGGATGGTCGTCAACAGTAGGTTGCTAGAATTTTGACGTGGCGCATGGATTGCCCATAAAGATGGTCGCCGGAGTGAAATAGATGCAAGAATCAGACCTAAAACGCAACTGCCCCACGAAGATGGTTGCCGAGACGGCAGAGATGAGGGAATATGGCGATAAATGTTGACCCACAAAGTGGATGATTTGGTGGGGCTGAAATCCATAGGGAAGCACATATTTGAAAGTGGTACGAACGCAAGAAATAAATCAGAATTTCCAATTAGCTGATGTCAGTCGACGAGGATGAACCTTTTGGCTACACGGCCTTTCCAATAATATAAGCAATGAGAAATCCGGTAAATTGCCATCTATCATATCGCCTCTCCCGTCGATCATAGGCGAGAAAATTCGACGGCACATTACGATTTTTTTTTTCTACGACCACTACTAAAAGTACGCATTTTAGTACTAGCTTGTTGAACTAAATATCACGTTTTATACATCAGGGTGCTAAAAGTGAAATCAGCTGTTTACTTTTAGCACCTGCGTCGGTCACGGCCATCTATTTACTATGACATAAATTATTGCTGTCATAACTGCAAAACTTTGCTAAATCGACATTTATGGATTACAGTAAACAGTAAATTTAAGGTCGTAGACAAAATATAGTATGCAAACTCGTTCTAAAAGTGTTATTGCACTCGACATGTTATGGAGACATTTTCATGTCTCGTGCATTCACTTTTAGTGCTTGTTGCATAAATAGCTATAAAATATTCTAACATGCTGTTCTTTCTAAGGGCGTTGTTTTCATCGCCACAAAATGTTGAAACGATCACCCTTTTCTTCAGTCTTGGATTCAAGCGACTATCATTTATACCAATAATTGGAGCTGTATTTTGGTTTCCAATTATTTAACTGTAATGGCGGCATTAATATTATGACAGCACAGTTGCTGTAATAAGGGTAAATACAAGATGTATTTAAAAAATTTAAACGTCAGAAGGTAATGCAAACAAAATACTTTAAAAAAACTAAGATTGGCTCTGAACAAGGAAAAAAATTAACTGTAAAATAAAGTCAAGCGAAACTACACAAAATGCCAAATAAAAAGCTGTTAGAATTGCAAGATTTGGTCAAATACAGATTTTTCGAAAGATACGTATTGTAAATTTAAGAATTCATTTTTTTTAGTATTTGCTTGTGACTGATGCTCCCTCAATTATGAAGCGACTGAACTGTTTTGACCACAAATATTTGGGTGTTTTCCATCTTTTATTCTTAATTCTCCAATGGCTTGTGTGATCCGGGTGTAAAAACTATAACATGTTTGGTATGCTGCTCTTCTAAATACCGTTTCAAGTATTTAAGAATGTTCCAGAAGGTTGAAATTTATCGAGAAAAATTATATATATTTGGCACTCAATATACGCAATACTAATTTTCTAATTATTTCTGGGGGCACCTTTGTTGCCTTTGGTATATTACTTCGAATAAAATATCCTTTAATCTTAATGTATACTTCATCACTTGCAATAACTATCTTTAATGTAAACCAATTATATTTAAATGAAAACCAACCTTATTCCTTGTTATTCAAAAAATTTTGGTGTTTCAAAAATATTTATATTATTAATTGCTTTTCAATGAAAACGTTTTACGGTTTATAGGTAAAAATATAGTTTCGACCCCAGGCAATCTAAAAAGTGCTCCAGTTAGCTGTGTGTGAAGAAAGAGTTTACACTGGAATAGATACTCATTTACTCTGGCCAAAAATAAGTTCGACCTTATAGATACTTGGAAAAGTTTGAGTAATTTGCTGAGCCCAATTTGCTGTGTCTATCGGGGTGAAGTTGAATATTGTCAACGAAACAAATGGCTTCAGGAATGTGTTCAACTCCCAGATATGACTTACCTTGTTTCGTAAATCTGAAATGCTTATCTTAGTTCAAGAATTCACATAACTTCTTTCCGCTTTACAAATAAAATTCAAGAACATCTATATTAAGACACACTCACAAATGCAATTATCGCAGGCTCTAGCTGAAATCTAAAACCGCAACAATCCTCAGGATTCCAACTAAATCGTACCGTCCTATCGCACCACACAAACAAGCCCCTGAACATAATATGTTCGTAGCGACAGTTTCTAGCAAGTGTTTTCAGCAATCCCAACAGGAATCTGCTCCAAACTTTGGTTCTCTTATGGCGATCAATATTTTAAATATGACGCAGCATATTCGGAACGGAATAATTAGCAACTTACTGGATCAACTTAGCTTGGAATGTAGCAGTTTGGTAGGCGGCGTGTATGCAAAGCTCCAAAGACGAAACTTGTGCTGAGTGGAAAGTAATGGATAGCAGAAACCAGCAAACTTGAATTACGGGTAAGCCCATATCAACGAGCTTTAAAAATAAACAGCAGCACTTCAGAGCGTTGGTATTTCGCCGACGTGAAGAGGTGGGATTTTTCTAGGGATTGACATAACGCTCTGTATTAGAAACGGTTAAACAGGAAGGGGGAAGTTAATTTTGAAAACCTGGAAAAATACCAATATTAACTGATAAGGCTTCCAAAATGGGTGCTGCATTACGCGAAACGGTTACACTCAAGCGCGCCCTGCTGGACAATAACTTTGGATTCGTGGCCTACACAGTCTTATGTTTTTGCGCCAGGAACTAAGCAAACTACCATTCCCGTCTTCCCGCCGGGTTAAAATGCAATGGCGGTGGGCAACTTTTAAACTGCTCCAATTTTTTTTTCATCTAAATTGTAATACTTAGAATTGAATAGTTACTCCACAGTTAATAGCACTCATGTGTGTTCTTGTTTCTATTCTCTATATTTTGTGCTCGACAGCATTGCTCAATTTTGAGTTAGACTCTCATTTTCAACAATGGTGATATTACTTATGTTGAAATTGCCTTTGCACTTGCTGAATTGATTCTGAACTGCAGAATTTTTTTTTCAAATTTAAAAGCTTACACATTTTGCTTTTATAAAGTCGGTGTATCAAATAACATAACTGAATTGATCTTGCAACAAATAAATGCACGCCTACGTTGGTAACTGCAGCCCACCTGTATTTAATTTAGAACTACATGCTTTTAATTTAGATGTTAATGGAACTGCGTTTATTTTATAACGTAGGGTAACAATTTCTCATCAAATGATAGCTAAATTTAGATATTAGGGAGTTTTTGGAGAGTTTATAGAGTATAACCTTAAACGTTCGCAATTACTATATTTATTAAATAATGTATGAACATCATAAACAGTTTTTTCACCTTCAATGCATACTCTCAACGTTACATTAATGTATAAACATATCAAATTTGACGTTTTGAAATTTATGAAACACTGGTAGTTTATGCTTTCGGTGAAATAGATGATAGTACATTTGAAGATGCATTTTGACTTAATATATTGAAAGAACCACCACGTCCCAGAGCAGAGGAATGAATCCACATGGTATTGATTTAAATTTTCGTTTTGATAAAGAAGATTTATAAAGATTGGTGAACATGCTGGGTATTCCAGGTAGGATATCTACCATTAATGCATATGTTGTTAGTGTAATTGACGGTTTATGTATTTTACTTTGAAGGCTAGCTTATCCAAACAGATTGTCGGATTTTGAACCATTATTTGGATCTGCACTTTATATCTC
The DNA here is from genome assembly GCA_940337035.1 of Agriotes lineatus. Lineage (NCBI taxonomy): Eukaryota > Metazoa > Arthropoda > Insecta > Coleoptera > Elateridae > Agriotes > Agriotes lineatus. Next base: position 61,950,942 of record OW679200.1, read on the forward strand.
AGTGATAGCAACTGAAGTAGCAAACATTATTTTTCGAAACATGGCACATCTTTTCAAAGATTTAAATAATTTGCCCTGGTTGATTTCAGTATTATTCGCAAGCAGTCACAAACAAGGGTGGACGCCAACGCTGGGATTTTATCGATGGTACGGCAAGACCAATCTGCAGACCTCTATGCAACAATAAGAATATTATTCCGGGCACAAAAATCATCATTGCATTAAATATCAGTCTATGTTGTGCCCTGATAGAATTACTGTTAGTCTGCACGGTCCTTATACAGGACGTAAGTATGATGCAAGAATATTTGGAGATACTAATTTGTATACACAACTGGAAGAATGTGCTACGTTTATAATTTTTGTCTGTATAGGGACAGTGGAAAATTTGAAGAGAAATGCATGAAAAATGTGTATCATCGTCAGAGCTGGGCAAATTACTTTTAAAAAGTAATTAATTACTAATTACCAATTAACACCCAATGCAGTAATTTAATTACCAGAAATCCAATTACTCACAGGAAATAGTAATTCGATTACCAAATTGTACAACATCAATTACTTTTCAAATTACTTTCAATAGAAATTATTGTCATATAGTTGTATTTAGTAGAATTTTCTTGGAAGATTTTTTGATAATAAATTAAATCTTGTAGCTACATGCACCGTTCACCAAAACCAAAGTTTGTTTTGATGTTAGATGTAAGTAAATAAATAAATTTAAGTATAACAATTATACAGGGTGTCCCAAATATAATGGGACACTGCTTGGGCATAGATTCCTTAGGTTATAATAAATCCATTAAACCTAATATACCTTAGTAAAACGTCTTTTCAGTAAGAAGACTTGGAAGTTGAAATTTATAATTTTTTTTTAATATTAATTTCCACATAGGTTATCACTGAAGTTGACTTTTTATCACAATTGTGGATTTAATAGCCCGTAGGGCCAAAGCAAATAAACCATATGAGGGATAAAAAGAAATCTCCAGTGCCGAGGGGTACATTATTTTTTAAATCGAGAAATCGCGAAATTACATTTTAACCAACTTTTGTAGGTTATGTTGACGTCGGTTGACGTTTACCTATCGCTCAGCTGCCTACAAAAAGTCGATTTTTCGTATTTTATTTGACGATTTCGACGTTCTTCACTGTCGATTAAAAAAAATATTTTTTCGAATATGAATATGGTATTAGAAAATAATAGCACGCTAAATATGTTATAGAAGTGATTTTTCCATGTTCGTGATAAATTAATCCACTCGCTTTGCATCACTCGCTCGTAAATTAAATGTTGAAAAACTCTCACTTTTCTTAACTTGTAGAACAATTTACTATTAAATACCTAACATGAGGCTGAATGAAAAAAATATATAACTTACCTAAGTATACAAGGTGCATCATTGGTTTTCTTAATTATTTGACAGCAGAATTTTATTTAGATTTTGTAAAGAACATTACATGGTCATCCAATTGGTGCAACTTGAGCATTTTTTGTTGACTTAGTTCGAAAATACTGTTTTTACCCTATTATACAAAAGTGACACTTTCTGTCGCCTATTAGGGGTTTCCCGAAAATATACGTTTGGTTCTCTGGTCGGTTTGTAATGGCAGTGGGAGAAAATATAATAGATTGACTCCCATTGCCATTAGAGACGGGAGACATGTGATTAATAATAAATCAACTAGCATCCGGATTTTCACTTTTAAATATTTTTGAGTGGAGCTGAATACAAGAGATAGTATGTCTCATTATAAAATGTAAAAGTGTCATATGTATAACTCTAAACTAAAATGTCATTTACTCCATTGCATGATTACAATTGATTAGGTACTGTTCTCGCTAACGCTGGCGCTGGGGAATTAAACTACATCCTGGGGACGGAATGATACACTTTCCTCCCTAGTAATACAAATAGCTATAAAAAATGTATTAGGTAACTTTTGAAGTTTTAAAACAAAATATCAAATTGTTGTTAATCAGGGACTGTTGAAAGTTGACAGGTAACTGATAAACCTAGTTGAAAACGACTGATTGAAATAAGAATTCGTACATCAGATACAAAAACAAAAGACATTTTCTCAAGCAGTAATTTTTACATTCAAGAGACCTTTATACCATGTATTCAAAAAGAAATTACATAAGCAGCAACACTGATAACAGTTAATGAATTCTAAAGCTTGCTGTTGACATTACTTTTATATTCCATGGCCAACCCTTATGTAATTTCTTTTTGAACACACCGCTTAAGAAACGGGAGAGAATACGTATTTTATAAAATTACTGTGAAAGCTCGACAAATAAATTGCTCAGGTAGCTTTCATATTTTTACTTCAAATTTCAAAATCTTAACAGCTTTTATCTACTTTGCGTTCGTACTGAGGCTATTACGATACGCGTTTGCGTATCGTAATAAACACAAAGCGATGCTATAATAAAAATACTAAACATTTTCATTTTTTTGCTTAAAAAAGTGGCAAAGTAGATAAAATACTGTATAATACCTCGTTTATAAGGCATTTTGTAGCACTTACTCCTTTAGGGCACTCCTCGCTTAGCTCGTCGTACCCTAAATCCGTGCGTGCTACAAAATACTTCTTATAAAAGTCGTATCATAATATACTATAATAATACCTATTAATTTTATCAAACTAGTTAATAATAGCTATTAATTTAGGGCAATAAAATATCTGCAATTACATAAACTGGGTCGTTAATAGATTGTTCTTTTTAAAAAACTATGGGATTTTGTGTAAAATAATTAAGAAGCCAATATTTGACTCTCGTAGTTGGCATGGGGGTTTTGTATGTTTAATGTTGGATGAGGTGATCGGAATTATAAGAAAGTCACGATTTTTATAAGACACTATTCCAGATTTTTAATAATAATCGAAGCTAACATGATGCAGTAGACTGTAATAGTTGTTTACTATACAGTGGGATAAGTGCGTGTGTGTAAGCACACAAGTATATTAATGATGCATTATCACACATGTATTTTATCTACAACCGCACAAAATGGAGAAATGCCTTAAGAAAAATGTCAAACCTGCCATTTTCAAAAATATTTTAGTAGGCAAATGTTATTATATCATTCATTAGTGGTTGTAATGAGCTGCATTACATAACGGAAATAGTGTTCAATGAGTGACGTAATAAGTTACTTATCCCACTGGAGTAGATAAACAATTTTTCGTAGTCGCAAAATTATGCCCTAGTTGCCAGTATACAAAGCAGCATATGAGCATTACAAGGCAAGAAAGCGACAAAGAGTGGATAATTTACAAAATGTTCAATGCGTTAACCAGGCATGAAATTTTATAATTAGGTACATTTTATTTATGTTTTACGCTGTTTAAATTTAATCGGATTTTGGCCGTTTAGTTCAATTATTCTCTCAAAAACGTCATTTTCTGGACTTAACGCCTTTAACACTTGTATGGCAGTTTAACCCTATGCTGGTACATCGTTTAAAACAAGCAAATTCAAGTGAATAAATAATTATATGAGCCAATATCGTCTAATGAAGTTGTTTTAAATTATATTTTTACCGTAGGTAATTAGATATTGTAATTTGTAATGTACTTACCGCAAATATAGTTTTAGCGTCTTACACAATATTAGCTTCACTATTACAACGTACATATCACATATACATACACGAACCAATGCACTCTTTGTGCACACGCTGTACAAAATGCAAATGTTGCTATTATTCGACTCGTCAGAGGATATCATAAGTTAGGCTTAAGTCCTTCCGGGAATACCTTATCGATATGCTTAATATGTAATTTAATAAAACCTTATCATAAATTGTGCGTTCTGGAGATTTAGCACCCAATCGAAGTCAGTAATTTAGTAATTAAATTACCATGAAGTAATTCAAATACTGCGAGTAATTTCAATTACCACAGGTAATTTAAATACTTGGAAAGTAATTTAAATACTTTAGAGTAATTTAATTACACAAAAGTAATTGAGTAATTGACTGTAGTAATTAATTACCTTCAAAAAGTAATTTTCAAGTACCTTTTAACAAAAATGGCAATTCCCAATTACAATTACCGCATTTTGAAAAGTAATTCAATTTCAAGGCAAATAAACAAAAAGGAATTTAATTAGTAATTTAATTAAAAAGTAATTAATTACTGCCCAGCTCTGATCATCGTCAAATAGCAGTAAAAGCATGGGTATAAGAGAGAACGTGTTATATTTCAAACCTTGAAAAAGTATTAAAGATAAGTTACTGTTTTTCAATATTTCAATCGATGACTGCAAAAACAGAATAATTTCGACAAACTGAAAAAGCCATTTTGTATCAAATTTCACGGTCTATCCGATGATCCTAAAAACTGAACTCTATCTATTACCATTACCACTGCAGAGAAAGGCAATGAGTGGAAGAACAGAGCATGTCCAGGACCTATTTTGCTTTTGCACTCAGTATCAAGCTGGCACAGTTTGAAAGTAATGCAATATACAAAAGAAGACGAATTGGAGTGTACTACCCCATTAACTTCTACTAGACTGCAAATATAAAGACAACGACCAAAATTCATGAATATATACTTTCTTTAGGTCTGTGCACAGTATTTTAATAATTAAATTTTGTTATAAATGTTGTTTTCTTATAAATGATTTAGTACTGCTTTTTGAACGAAAATTAAGCTTCAGAACAACTACCAAGGTATTTACTGCATATTTTCTGTGAAAAACGCCATTGCTGAAATATACAACTTTTATTGATTACTCAGAATGGAACATTTGGACTTCTTCTGTTGTTGCACTCACGAATTCATTTATGTAATGTAAAATAAATAAATTTTTCTACCACCCCTTATGTAACGCTAATGTCCTCCAGATAGTGACAGTGACAATAATCTATCTTCCTTGCAATGCTAGAAAAAGAATACCATATCTATACCTTATCTATGTCTTGGTTTATTTGACAATTGTGCCCACATTCTTCTCTGCTACAAATTTGACATATCAAGGTACTCTAATTTTAACTGGACGTATGAACAGTTCTATAGTCTTTATAAAAAATGTTGATACTAAACGCTATGGCGATATTATATGGTAGAACAGCCGTGGTATGTTGTACATACTTAAAATACCTATATTATACCAGCCTGAAGCTATATATAAACTATGAAAATCCAAAATTTGCCTGGGAAATGATTACTGTTGCATTTAGTTCTCATGTCACTTTATAAATTAAATTCTGATTGCTTAACAGAAAACTAAAGAGAATCAATTTTCCAGATATCATTAATTAAAAAAACTTATGATGTGATATTATTGCATACCTTAGATTAATTTATGCTTAGACTGTGGTCGGGGAATTTTAAGAAAAAAAGAAATAACATATACCGCAGTCTTTATTTTTATATTATTTCAAATTTTCGAACGAAGTAGTAAACATACTTAATAAGAAAAAGATGCGCGTGGAGTATATTTTTACGATATATACACTGAAAAAGGCTTTCATGTATACAATTTTGGTCTACGTTTTTCCACTTCACTTAATATTATTTCAACAATGACAAACACTTTTGGCCCCATAATCAAGTAACAAACTATTTTTCAGTTGCGCACGTGCTGTCGTTTGGTTTCCAGGGCCATTAATTTGATTCTGCATTTGTCCGAGCGATAACAGAAATGACGTAAAAAGCGGGAATCTCCAGCAGATAAAAAAGCTACCCCGCATTCTTCCGACATTTTCTGACTTTTTGATCCACGCTATTTAAGCTTTCTGGCATGTAACTGGAGAAATAACACGAATGCTCTCTCTTATCAGCATCACACAGCAGACGTAGAAACGCAACTTACTTTCCTATACGCTTTAGCTCAGAAATGCTCAATTTCCTACACGCGTCTTTCTTTCCGCGCCCACATTTTGTCCTAAAAACCGGACGATAAAGTGAAAAAGAGCTGTGTAAGTTCTTCTGAATACATTTGAATCCAGACGATAAAGTGAGCCATCTCCTCTTCGTTATCTGCGCCAGGAACACCTTCCGAAAGGGTCGTGTGGATCCTGCGGCTGGATTTATTTGGATATATAATCTTTAGATAATAAATTTGCATCCGTGTATCTTTGACGGTAGTTTCCTTAGTGTGAAGCTGAGCAAAGTTCTGTAATCTCGAATTAAATTAGTGTAGGTACGTAACACGCACCGGCGCTTCCATTCAAAACTTTGAGGTATCCTAGTTAGTTAGTTTTGTATATCGCTTGATTTTTAACTTTTAAATTAGATATCAAGTTTGACTACAAGTTTAAACAATTCCCTTTATTAGTTTATTTATAACAAAGCATAATCAGGATGCTACTGCAATTGTGTTAGTTGTATAGCTTCTGGCAATTAATAGGTCTATGAAATCAAGCACTCTTGCAGACTTGACGTTCATATTGCTTTTAGCATTATAACTAATAAACGTTCTGTAACTCTAACTATAAGAAAGCAGGCGAATAAAACTGTAAAACAAAATCAAGAAGGTACTTTGAAGTTGTATAATTATAGCACTGCTGAGTACGCGTGTATTATTTTTGTTTATGGTTTTTGCAATGAAAACGCTTGACTGGCAGTACGAGAATATCCTGATAGATATCCACCCAACATTTTGCATACCACACAGTATTCATAAAATCTTTTCGAAGATTGCGAGAAACAGAAAATTTTGCCCCAGTAAGAGCTATTCGACCACATGAAATTAATGTAGCAGACGAAGAAGCCGTTATTGATGCAGTCATTGATGATCCTTCCACCAGCACACGACGAATAGAAATACCTTTAAATTGAAGTCAACATTTCGTACGGCGCATATTAAACACGGAAGTTCTTCATCCGTACCATCGGCAAAGTGTTCAAGCACTACAGCTCGCAGATACTTCTCAGCGACTTGCATTTTGTCAGTGGTTACTAGAGCAGCATCAACAAGATAACGACTTTATTTTGAATATTCTATGATCGGATGAATATTTTTCTTGCATGTACTGAATTATCATTTGAATGCAGATAGTTACAGACATTTCTTGGAAAATTTACTGTATGGTTTACTTGAAGATATACCACTTAATAGGATCCAAAGTATATGGTTCCAGCACGATGGTGCTCCGCTGCATCGAGGAAGAATAGTAACCGAGTGGTTAAACCAGCATTTTTCAAACAACTGGATAGGCAGTGGCGGCCCAGTTGCATGGCCACCGCGGTCTCCAAACTTGAATCCGGATTTCTGTGTTTGCGGACATACGAAACAATTACTGCCAGTCTTATAAAGGCCACTAATCTGACGTTAACTTTAATTCGCTGTTAAATAAACAAAAGCGCATCAAAACGTCAGTGCTTATGACATTTTATTCATTAGTAAACAAATTTTGATGCGCTTTTGTTTATTTTAACAGAGAATTAAAGTTAACGTCAGATTAGTGGCCTTTATAAGACCGGCAGTTAGTGTACCAAGAGAAAATAACCAGACGACAACAGTTGTTGGCGAGAACAATCTGATAATGAAATCAGGGAACGTCCAGACTTCAATATTCGAGTTAAAAACTCTTTGGTGAGTCGTTGTGAAGCATGTATTTAAGTGGACGAGAGGCATTTTGAGCATTTGTTATAATTATTTAGGTAGTTTTGTTATTACTTTATATTTTTGTAATTCCTTAAAGAAACAACCGTGAAGTTATATAATTTCTAAACTAGTTGATATTGGATGTACAAATTAAAACCTTGAAGTCCTCTAATTCCTTAACTAATGTAATATAGGACATATATTTATTTCAACTTTTTTTCTTGAAATTACATGAGCTTTCATTTCTCAAAGTTAGTTGGTGAACTAAAAAATCGTGTATACTATACTTTTCCATAAAGTGCAATATGTAATATGCAAAAGAAAAGAAAATAGTATATTACATTACAATGCATGAAGGTGATACTCTGCAGATCAGGAGGCTTGATGAAGAATACGAGGACACGAAGCGTTCGAACCCTTCTTCAAACCCTTCGAGTCAAGCATAGACACTTTCATGCTCTGTAATGTATTACTTTTTCTCTGAACTCGCTCTTTAAAAATTTAATAATACAATCCTATTGCACGGTGAAGGTACCCGGTCACCTAGGTAGAGTGAAGTAAAAATGACTAGTCTCCAAAAATTTCAAAAGTGACTGGTCCTGCAAAGAGACACTTTCAAACTGAGTCTTGACGTGACCCGCTTTCTTGGCGATTTCAGGAGAAAATGTTTAATTAATTTTATCTTCATCCGTATTGTTATAGCCTCTTAACCAAATTAATTTTAATATCGTTAAGAGCTTGTGCTCAGTGCGATAATGGATAGATAGTACCGCACTCTAATGAATATTACAGCACTCTTTTTATATAAGAAACTACATTAAACCAGAGTTTATTGATGAAGATAAAATATTTAACAATACACGTTTGCTTATGGCATGTATATGTTTTTGTTCATATTCGTAAGACTAATTTATACTGTCCTTATCTTTGTAAAACAGCGAACAAGTTCGTACAAATATGTATAAATTCCAACTCAACTCGCTTTTAGTTTTATGCCTACATACACAAAGTGGCTGCTGTAGGTTTTCTACCAAGGTTGTACGAATTTTAGCTGGATTTCTTTAACCAGGAGTAATAATAAGTATTTTTTTATTACTATTGTCTTAATACACACTTAATTATTCCAATGCTTGCACAACTTGAGATTACCAACAGAAAAAATGGAAAGGGAAATTTTCACCTCCTTCATACTTTCTCATTTAACTTGAAAATTTAGCTTGTCAAGTACTCGGCCTAAAAAGATGTCGTAGGGTGACAAGTCGAGACTGCAAAGGGGTGAGGCAACATTATGCAGGGAAAACCCCGTTTGATACAGGTAACAAGCTTAAGGGGTCTCCAGTATCGCAGCGTGAAGGAAAATCGTAGAGTGAAACAAAAAGGAACTCCCAACGCGACGATGGTCAAAATAATGGTACTGTTGGTATCCTAGAAGCCTTATGGTCGCTAGGGCTACTACCCAACAAAAATATATAAACAAGTCAATAAAATATCTTAAAACCTAACCACGCATTTTGATTATGTGTTCCAAATTATAGTGACATCTTCCATTTATTGAAAGATTACTTACGCATAATCCTTATCCAGTAATACCATTATATCTGGTAACCCCCAACGTCCAGTTGGAACAAAGGTTAATTTTCGAAAAAATTCTGTAGCATGTACAATCAGGCTGTTTGCCTGCAAACTTACACAGCCTTCTTCTGCTTTCGTCGCTCATACATCCATGGCTCACGTTGGTCGGGTGCTTTCGGCGTCCACAACCTACACTCGTTGCTCACACGAATTCATGCATTGGTCAAGTGCGTGCAGCAACCGCTTTCGATGCCTGCTGCCAATTTGTAAGATGTAGATTATTTATAGAGGTTGAAATAAAACGCGTTTTAAGAACTTGTTTTTTGTATTTTTTTATGCGCCACCTTAACAACGTCAAACTAGGTGACGCAAGCACAACAGTACCTATCTGAAAATATACGGGCACCAATATTTGTTGTTTAAGGACGCCAACTGGTATTTTTCTTTGCTAGTGACGTACTGAAAATATTCCTCTCGGCGCGGCCGTAGGAAATATGTACGTAATCAGATTTATATATTATTAAGAATTTACCTTGTTTAGTGATCTCTGAAATATCTTATCTCACTTTAAAGTATGTACGCGAAATTCCACTGCTCTTCACAAGTGCATTTCATACAGTAAACAAGAGCTCTACTAAGATAGCAGTTTTTTGTCTCTCTGTCTAACACCAATCCATATAATTGTTGCCCTTTAACCAACCCAAACGAGCAAATGCTTTGTCCTGGAATTCAATGTGGAACAATCGTCTCAGCAAACCTCAGTAAATTACAGAGCACGTAGTCCTCGAACTACTAGCTAACGATGGTTTGGCTCAAACAAAGCGCGAGAAAATGTTCATATTTTTAGTACTGAAGCTAATTTTACTCTACTAATGGTGATTCAGGCCGGTCTGCTGTATATGCTATGAACAACATTTTAAGCCTCCATAATTATTACTGTAATTAATAACACTCCATGAATGTCAAATGATATCTAAAAATGCTCCATAATGGTCTGATTTGTAATTTCACCCTTGTGCAATATGGCTATGGATGTGCCAATAATTTTGTAAAAACTGTATTGAAATCATATTAGCTTTGCAGTGAACAAATGTAATTAGAGTAGGATTTGGATTGTCATAACAACAATAAAATCTAAAAAATTGGGGAAAGCACTCCACGCTTGGTGCCTGTGTTTTGTTTGGCGTCCCCAATTAAAACTAAAATCATCAATAAATAAATACCCCAGTTTCTTTTAAAGGTTGTGTAATTTATTATGAGCGTATTGTGGAATATGTGGAAGTTTAGCTGGTGCATGATAGTGCTTCCGCCCAGGTAACATAGTGCGTCGAACTTGGTCGACCAGTAATTGGTTGTTTCCGAGCAGACGGCCTAATTGAAGTCTGAGGCGAGTGTAAAGGAGGTAGCAGGTTGTCCTGGAGCAGTTTGGAGCCCTAGGACGGAGCAAAAGACTAAGTAGTGCAGAGTAGCGATAGAGAAAATTACCGGTGGCCATATTTTTCAGCGCAGGGGCCTACAGCAACGGGGGACTCACTGCAGGGTTTTTTGGTGCTTTTTTATCCATCGCAGTAGCAGCAGAACAGGTCAAGAAAGTGATTCTAGAAAGCATTATCCTTAAAATTGTGAAGTGGCGTCTATGGCATATCAACTACCGGCAAGAGCGTCCCTTAAGTGTTTTATATTGTGGCGTTTATTTACTTACGCTTTTGTTGTCGCCAAGGAAACGAGTGATGATGTAGAACTGAATTACTTCCTTTAGAAGAGCGATTTTATTTGGCACAATTTACAAGGTTGGAACGCCATATTATCTTTTTGAGTCCCATTAGCTATAATGTCCCTGTAGCAACAATCCCCGTAAAATGCGTATTAAAAGTTTTTAATTTTCAAAATTTTTATACATGGACCCAAATATTCAATTTGATAGCAAATGTATTTGAAATGTATTCTATTTATTTAATAATACTTGCTAGGATGTAGAGACCCAACCCAATAGATAAGAGTGGTAAGAGTCATTCACTTTATTAAATTTATTTATTTAACTAAATAATACACATTATAATATATGAAATATAATAATATGGTACCAAAAATGATAGCCTGTGGACCCCTGAATTAACAGGGTGCATTTCGAATATTTCTTCTTCATATTTAGCTTTGTAGAATCGTAACGATAAGTACGGCCTGAATAGTTGAAAGTAGTGTTCTGGTAAATTTTGTTTGAGCCTAAATAGTAGTCCCTTGTGTCACACTTTGCCGAACGTCTGCTGTACATCCAGAAGCACTACCGAGCAGAACTTCTTTTCTTCAAAAGAATTATGTATGGCGTTTAGAAGCGTGTGACATTATTAGATGGTTGAGTCTCAGTATAGAAGTAAATAGTAGTAGTAAACCTCACTCCAGATTCTGGTAGTTCAGATGGAATCTCTTCGGTAATCAAATCGTAACCTGGCGCTTTTTTCTTGTTAATGCGTTTTCTTTGTTCTTCGATTTCTCCTGTTATAGGATTGTTAATGGGAGACATCTGAAAAGGAGCATCCAGGGATTTATGAATTGATGCATTTGATGCGTTTGTATATGATTGGAATACGTACTCGCTGGAGCAAGATGATGAACGAATACTTAAGCTTTTTTACAATCCGATCTTGCCCAACTACCATCAGGTTTTCGGATTGGGAAAACTGTTTGTACGGGTCGTTTAAATTCTTTTGTGGCTCTCCAACTAATATTTATTAAACACATTGTTAACGTAGCTGCCGAACGTTTTGTTTCTGACTCCGCTCAACTTGGATTTTAGTTTATTAGCGAGCCGATTGTAAATGTTTTTGTCTATTGCAGTGCGGCTATGTTGCTATCTAGTTCTATCTCTTCGTTTCTCAGCTACCATTTCCATTATTACATTGGGTATGTTTTGCGTTCTGCTTTATTCAAATGCCAAAGTTGCGTTCCAAGCAGCTTCTGGTATCGTAGTAGTGAAATGATTAGTTGCTAATTCAAGATCATTTTTCGTTTCTGTATTGATATTGAGGCTAATTTATGTATTCTTTGAACAATTCCCTGTCAAAGTATTTGTTGTACAGCTACTGCTTTAGGTTCATTATTGATAATATTTGTACTAATAGTTGCAATGACAGGTATATGGTTCGAGGATAGATCAATATTGGTCTGTACTTCTGTGAAATTGGATGAGATACCGTTTGCGATATAGAAATACAACGGTCAGGAATTTAATACAGATCTGACAGCAAGCAAGTTGGTTCGCCAGTGGATAATGCATGGTATTTTTTTTTTCATTAATTGTCTTGTAGGACGCTCTTGCAATTGTCGTTGTTAACCTTGATCCCCAGCTAACATCTTTGGAGTTGAAGTCGCCACCTGCTATAAATCTCTGTCTTAATGATTCAAAAAATGATTTAAAGTCATGTTTACTACCTTGGTGGGCATTACACCGCAGATATTGTTATTGTATTGTTCAGCTTATTAACCTGTATTGTTGTTGCCTGGAGGAAATTTGTTTCATGTTAAGTAGTTCGTGATGTAAAATATTTACCTGACTATAACTGCTGACCCACCACCATGTGCGGTACCGTCAGGATGTTAAATATGATATATTACATAATTAGATATTTTTACATACGATCTTTCAATAAAATTTTAACGTTTCGTAATTTTAGCAAATGCAATTTTCAGGTAAAGATTACGTTACGTTATTAATTACTGCTAACGGGTAGCTCTGGCCCAGGGTTGAAGACAGCTGGAGTGAAAAAACTCGAGTCAAGTTTACAAATGTTTTTATTATTTTTACCCAATTTACAAAATGAAACCTGTTTTTTTAAATGTGTACAATAAAATCAACAAAAAATAAAGTTCTTAGAAAAACTGGCGTGGTAAGCTTGGCTGGGTCAGATAACTTATGGACTGGGTTGAATAACCGATAGATCAATTTCCACTATGATCCATCATAAAATGCTTGGCCAGGCTTCATGGCTTTACTTAATCACTCCGGACAGGCACAACCTTACTGTTTGGAAGTCAAACGAACAATTTCATTTCCTTATAAGTAAATATTAAGACACACATGTTGACCAAAACTAAACCTTGTTAAATTACTATATTTTACAATCATGGATAACTCTACATACGTCTTGGGGTATGAGAGTCATCCAAAATGGGATACTAATAATCTTACAATCCTCTGATTATTTAAATTGAATAACTTCTTGGTAAGAAGAGTACTGGTGTCTAAAACTACTGAAGAAAAGAAACGATTGATTATCAATAAACATTCGAGGTATATTTTGTTCATTATCTATTCCCAACAAAACTAGTATTAGCTATTATAATTGTTCGAAATTGGTGAGCAAACCCCGTCTTAATCACTATTATTTAAATTGTACATTTTTTTTCATATTATTTAACTTTTGATGTGTTGTTTATTTACTTAACTGTTGCCAGTAAAACTTTTACTTATTAAATGTACTACCACTCCCAGTTTTGATTACTTAGCACTTGAATGGCAACATATTTAATTAGAGTTCTAACCATGTTAGTAACACGTGATTGAAAGAAAACTTCATGAGAGCAGGCCACAAAAAAAGGAAACTTATATGCTTGACTAAAGTAGGCTAAAAATGGAATATTAAAACTACTAGCAAAACCTTTTGTAACTAAACTGGTGGAATAAGTCAGGGATCTAAAAAACGCTTGTATAAAGAAATTGTCCTACAAATTCAGCGTATAACTATACATATTAAACGAAATACAATAGAGAACCTATTTCATAGCTTACTTTACAAATGTGTCTTAAAGTGATAACTTTTAGATATCCCTTATTTTGTTCCACCACTGTATTATTATAGAGCTTCTGAGGAATGAAATTTACACTTTAAGTTAATCAGGCGATTTTATGAATAATAAATGTAATTATTATATTTAAATAGCAAATCCAAATTGACACAAATATTAAATAAAAAAACTTAAACTAAACAAAATGCGATATGCGACCACCACCGTCATCTATACCTATGCTGATTCGTTTGTTAAAGAACTAATAATAACATCGTCGGTGTATTATTGATTTCTTCGGTTTTATTTCTCATTATCTTCTTAAGATTTTTCAAATAAACAACAGCAGTTACAAATATTGAATATATGGTCATAAGAAGAAATTGCAGGGAGTTATATCACAAGACCTACAGAAAAATGGCAGTGGTGGTAAGATTTCTAACATAAATATCTCAGCGTTTAGAATTCCTAAAATGTCAAACACATGCACATAATTATAGTTAGTTATGTAAGAGTCGTTACCTTCAAAAATTGTTGGCCCGATAATCCTTTTATTCACAGCTGCCCACATTCCAATTTTTGTGGGTATAGTGCAGCTTGTTAAAGCCCCCGTTGGGTGCCAAACTTGTTAGCTATATTTATCTATATTTTCCTTTACCTACCTTTAGGTCATCGCTATATCTCTTAGTTAACAATCGATCACTATAAGAGTATATTTGAGGCCCGTCTCTAGCATCAGTGAAGACGTCGCGGATTCTAGTTTATGATGCTGATAATTGGCGCCAACAAGTTAAACTCAAATATACTGATATAAGCCAAGAAACTTGTAACTTCACTTTCTATCAACTAATAACAATACGATTATTGAACTCCTTATCAAAATGAAAGAAAGCAATACTTGTAGCTAGTTTTATTACTACTAGAACATTATTACCATCGATCAGACAATTAGCATCTTTAATATTACAACCTGACGCAGGGTACCCCAAATAGCTTAACTTAAACCGCTCGTAAGTTTAATGGTTACACAGTTTTTATATGCAAAAATATCATCAGATTCTAGCTAAAACACTTATCTTTGTGCCGATATACTCGCAGACATTTAATACGTCCCGTTACTCCTATCACATGTCAGCTTGACAGGTCCCAACCTCGGCTGTCATTCGCTACACATCGACCCCCAAGACTGCGCTAGATTATCTTTCCAAGATTTTCCGCCTAATAGTTGTTGCTATAAATCGAATTTCCAGGTAACAAAAGGCAGATGCCACATTAAACTACATACCCTGTTCACAGGCAATAAACTTCGCAATCGTTGAATTCGTGTTTCCCAAATCGCTTCACAGCTTGAATACAAAAATTCATTGGAAAAATGACATCCGCTTAATGATCTCCCTTACAGGAACGGCTGGCCAGTAACCCAATTCTTTACTATCACCAAACCATATTAAATGGCGAGATTGTCATTTACACCCCACGAAAACTCTTGCGTTTTTTAAAAGCTGATATACAAATTTTTTCTCAAACAAACAACCCTTGTTATTCTATCTTCCCTAGCAACGAACAAAGCCAATCTGATATTAATTTTATCGCGTCACTCTCACTAGATTCCTCATTCAACACTAGTATTAATATCAAATGCTTTTGACACGTAACAAACTCCCCCCTTACCAGAAAGGAAAAATTTCAACGAAATTTTTAACTAAATAAAAACTTTATCCTAAAAGGATACATACATATACGCTAGAGAGTCAGTAAACCGTCTATCATAAGACGTCTCTAACAATTAACCTAAAAAAAAACCAATACCCACACCACAAACAAGCAACTACACCGTAGAGACGGTGATGACCCCAGGAGGAACCCAGGACCAGATCAACCCCACAGCGTACCCCCCCTGACAACTTCCAATAAACCCCCGAGGCGGAAGCACACCTCCACACAGTTTCAGTTACTGTCAGACCGAAAATAGTTAAGCCAAAACGAAAAATAACCAGGGTTTTCCTTTTGACACGCCTGGAGAGGAAGTAACCCCAGTGACAGAGGGTTAAAGAAACCAGAAAAGTGAGAGGCAGAAGCCAACATCCACACAACTCTCATACGCTCCGACGGAGGGATCCTTCAGCGCCCCGAACGGCCTGAAGAAAATCCCCACCAATCTTCATCTCACATCCAACAATCACTCATCACCAGAGATTTCATCCGCACCAGATAAAAGAGAAATAAAAGAAAACAAATTGTCATTCATCTAAGTAAACAGTTCATTCAAAACAAAATCGACATTCACTACATTACAAGAGAGAAATATAGACAAAGCTTTAAGAAGAAAAGAAGGCGAAGAATGAAGGACTGGTTATCTAAAAAATTTTGTTTTGTAGGGAAACACCCTATATCCCCAAACCCCAAGGGATACCTAAAAGAAACGAAGAAGTTGTACTTCTTTAACGATTAATCTCGTTACCCTTATGTCCCCTTAGAAAAAGCAGGATAACGTAACGCTCTTCCAATACAATCAAAAAGAAAACCATCCATTAACATTTCCCAACAGGGAACTCCCTATACGTTATACCCAAAAGAGGGAAAAGAACAAGATATTAAAGTTTCCCAAATAGTGTCCTTCCCGACTGTGCCCTTCCAACCACCCTATACCTTAAAATGGGGAAAGAACAAGATATTAAAGTTCCCCAAAGAGTGACCTACCCTACTGTGCCCTTCCAACCACCCTAACAAATGACTCAGAAGCTAGTATCTCTTCCACAAGAATGTCAAGCTTCCTCCTGCATATATCCAATTCTTCTACGTTATTCAATTCTACTTCCGGGAACGAAGCATTTCCCGTCTTCTCTAACCTAATACGCGCTCTAAGGAATTTACGCTTTTCCGGCATATTTCCCTTAGAAACAACTCCCCGTATTCGTAATTCATAATCTATCTCGTCTACCAATAACCTATCAACATCCATTCTGATTCCTCAAAGTGAAACCCTTTTTACCACAAGTATACCGTTTTATGTATTATTCTCAAAGTAATTCTTTGGTTTGTCACGTTCTGACGATATTTTTCCACTTACATAAACGAGTACAGAAAGTTATGTATAACTATTGTCAGTATTGCTCCTTTCTATTGTAGTACGACCTAAAGGTATATGTTCCTAACTATAGCCCCTCGTTAGCTCTTCAAAAATCTTGTTAAAGCCCCCGTTGGGTGCCAAACTTGTTAGCTAGATTTATCTATATTTTCCTTTACCTACCTTTAGGTCATCGCTATATCTCTTAGTTAATAATCGATCACTATAAGAGTATATTTGAGGCCCGTCTCTAGCATCAGTGAAGACGTCGCGGATTCTAGTTTATGATGTTGATAATTGGCGCCAACAAGTTAAACTCAAATATACTGATATAAGCCAAGAAACTTGTAACTTCACTTTCTATCAACTAATAACAATACGATTATTGAACTCCGTATCAAAATGAAAGAAAGCAATACTTGTAGCTAGTTTTATTACTACTAGAACATTATTACCATCGATCAGACAATTAGCATCTTTAATATTACAACCTGACGCAGGGTACCCCAAATAGCTTAACTTAAACCGCTCGTAAGTTTAATGGTTACACAGTTGTTTTTTGTATGATTAACTTGATAAGAGGCTTTTACGAATGGGGTCCCCAGTTAATCCGCTGCGAATTCCGGTTCAATGGGATTGCCGGGAACTGCCACTCAATAACCCTTGACTTGGGTTCAGTTAGTTGTTGGAGTGAAACAAGACTTAACAAACACGAGTATATTGAGTAACAACGATTACAAACGTCACTAATGGACCGATGGTTTTTTACAAAAGCTTCAACTGTTGTGACACGCTTGGATTGGCCACGCGAAAATAGCGAATTGCGCGTAACCGTAACACAAAACAACCTGGAAACGTCTTTACCAGGGAGTTAGAACGACCGCAACCCAGCACAAAGCATAGCTGAACTTGCTTACTCGAAACTCTGAATCTAACTGACGCTGAATTTACAACGAGCCGAACTCGCAAATTCATCAAGGAGGGGAAAGCTCAAACACTATTGGCTGAGGCGATCCTGCGTAGCCAATCGGAGCGTCGCACGTAGGAATAAATACTTATTCTAAGAATCTTAATACTAAGCTCTCTCAATGAGGCAATTGAACGAAATCCATAAACCCATGATTCTCAAATATGCTAAGTCGGCTTAAGTTCTATTAGAAAATGTATCCATCCGCTTAAAAGCCATTAAGGGAAGCTTACAAATTCCTTTCCAATATCAACAGAGGCAAACAAATACGGCAAGATGCAAATTTGACTTTACCACGACCTTTGAATGAGATAGAACAGTTATGACTTGGATTACATGATTAATTATAATCAAAAAGGTTTTGATGCACGCATCTGTGTGAATCAAACAACAGTTTTTATATGCAAAAATATCATCAGATTCTAGCTAAAACACTTATCTTTGTGCCGATATACTCGCAGACATTTAATACGTCCCGTTACTCCTATCACATGTCAGCTTGACAGGTCCCAACCTCGGCTGTCATTCGCTACACATCGACCCCCAAGACTGCGGTAGATTATCTTTCCAAGATTTTCCGCCTAATAGTTGTTGCTATAAATCGAATTTCCAGGTAACAAAAGGCAAATGCCACATTAAACTACATACCCTGTTCACAGGCAATAAACTTCGCAATCGTTGAATTCGTGTTTCCCAAATCGCTTCACAGCTTGAATATAAAAATTCATTGGAAAAATGACATCCGCTTAATGATCTCCCTTACAGGAACGGCTGGCCAGTAACCCAATTCTTTACTATCACCAAACCATATTAAATGGCGAGATTGTCATTTACACCCCACGAAAACTCTTGCCTTTTTTAAAAGCTGATATACAAATTTTTTCTCAAACAAACAACCCTTGTGATTATATCTTCCCTAGCAACGAACAAAGCCAATCTGATATTAATTTTATTGCGTCACTCTCACTAGATTCCTCATTCAACACTAGTATTAATATCAAATGCTTTTGACACGTAACAAGTTTCAATAAAAAAAATTATTGTTCGAACTCCACATCCTCATATTTTTGGAATTGACATATCCAGAAAGGTGGAACCCAGCTTCATTTATAAAGATTTCTTTTTCGAGATCCTCGACGTTGTTTTCAAAATTATGTAAAAACCATTGACAGATATATTGTCTTCGCGGCCTGTCAAGAGGAATTATTTCGTGGAACGCTTGTATTCTGGAGGCATGGAGATGAAGGCCCTGTTTAAGAATACGTTGGCAAGTGTGCTATGTGATAAATCCATTTATTGTTGCAAATGGCGAATTGAGTTCTGAAGCTGTTTCCCCATTTCTTGCCTAACAGCTTGAATATTTTGCCCATTACGCATTCTTGACTAACCCTTCTTTCTGAGTTATGCGCAGAGCCATAATCTGAATGCATTTATAAAACAGTCAAAAGGAGTAATAACATTTAGAAACGTTTCTTGAAAATCTTTAAAGGCGTTTCTAACAGAGTAAACCCATTGTTCATTGCTTCTTCGACCATTTCTAAAATAAGTTTCCAACATAGACCGTTTTTGCTCATCAGTAAACACCGTGACTGATTCACATTGTGTCGCTAATACTTGAAAAATCCAAAATTGCTAAACTGAAGTGCCAACCAAAAGCTGTCACTTCTGTCAGCTGCAAATGACCTACGTTTCTGAAAAAATCTCAGACATACCCAATATCGCTGTCATTCTCTTACCTGGGCTGCTCTGATAAAGTTTTTTTTAATCAAATCTTATCTTCGGGCGCTTAAGGTTCGATCCACACTACCGGGCTGGTCTCGGTTCGATCTCGCTCCGCTCAATTTTTTATACACTGTTAGTAATGGGCGCGACCTGAGCTTGGGCGTTACCTATAGTGTGAATGTGCCCATTGCTAACAATGTATAAAAAATTGAGCGGAGCGAGATCGAACCGAGAGCAGCCCGATAGTGTGGATCGAGCCTAAGGCTTGATTCACACTATCGGGCTGCTCTCGGTTCGATCTCGCTCCGCTCAAATATTTATACATTGTTAGCAATGGGCACATTCACACTATCGGTAACGCTCAAGCTCAGGTCGTGCCTATAGCTAACAATGTATAAAAAATTGAGCGGAGCGAGATCGAACCGAGAGTAGCCCGATAGTGTGGATCGAGCCTAAGCATTATCAGAGCGTTGACGGTTGAAAATGTTTTCACAAATGCCTCTATCTTGGGTGCTTCGCTAAATATACTCTCTAGTAGAAATCCAAAATTCATTCCAAGACGCCGACAAATCGTCAAGCTAAATCTAGGTATTTATTAGAAAGGAACGCCTACGGTTTCTGTGCGATCAATCAATTCTCAGATATTCTTCTGAATGGTAGGTTTTAATTTAAAAGCAGCTATACAACGCCATTTACCTGTTTAATTGCTTTTTATGTTTTGTAGTTTAGATTTCTTAACAGTTATTTGGCTTTGTGTACATCCCACCATTTTAAAAAGGCTTGAAATGCCTTATTACTACGTATTACATTGAAAATTGATTATGAAGTTTTTACTTTAAACTTTGTTAGTGCTCGATATTTATCTAATGCCTACAAACCTAATAATACCCGTTAAAATAACGGTAGTTATAAAATGATTTTTTTCGTCTTTACATTCACCATTGATGCAGGACAATGCCGGAGATAACAATTGAAGCCTCCTCGCGTTTTCTGTACTTTTAGGAGAGAAGTTTAATTTTCATTCCCAGATTTTCCGCAAGGTAGTAACGTATTTTCATTTCTTCTCTTTGAATAGCACATTCTCTTTACGGTGGAGTGTATGATAACTACAAAGCTTTTTTATTTTCATCCCTTTTGCCAAAGCTTTTAGATTGGAAAAATTTCGCCTTACAATCAGTCGGCGACGTTGCTCCAGGAAATTTACTGTGATTATCATTTTAGGCCGGTATCTGTTCTTGACAATTTTCATTCAGAATTAATGTACATGATGCAACTGTGAATTAATAACCATCATCATTAAAAATATGTAATATCCAGTAGACAGATTATTTATTGAATGCAATTATAAAAAAACAATTTAGCGTTTTAATACAGGTTAAGAAAGCTTCACGTTTTATCCAGTATTAGCTTCAACGTTAAGTACGAATTATACAAATAGGTACATTGCAAGTAAACAGTATACATCAAATTCGAGAAAATTTAGCAACTTAATTGGTTTGCGTAACCTACTTCAAGTCTCTTACACAAATGCCAATGACTGGAATTATAAATATTAGAAAAAAATTGGTGTGGGAAGATATCTAAGAAAATAATAAGAACAGAATATTTTAGTAGCACGAAACCTGATGAGTTAAAGGGTTAATACGAAAATGTTGCTTTAGGGTTACTACGTGCAACGTGCATCATATTATTAAACTAACATTTACTTTGTGAAGAAGTACAACGTGGTGGGTTGTCTTGTTGAAGGAATAGTTTTTATGTTCAAATTACAAATTTTAGATAAATAATTAGTTTGCGGAGAGTGTAAATTTTTCTAATAAGGAATAAGGCTTCTTTATTCTTATTTCAATGTTATTTCAGTGCCATAATTATGTAATAAAACAATTTAACTCTATCTGCAACTTTTCACGTTTTTAATTTTTAAGCCTAATCCAGTTTTTATATTCACTGTACTAAGCTCAAAATTTCTTTGTGTTACTTGTCTGTAAAGAAAAAAATAATATTTAAGGCTTATGCAACGCGTTTAGCTGTTTAGTTGTTACCATCTAAAATGTCGCTTCCAACTTCCGCTTTTGCTGTAGGTACAGCAACTTCGTACATAATTTGAAGTAAATTTCGAATTCGCAATGCGTTTCCGAGGTAAGAGTATTTTCTGGCACCTTTTTAATTTGCAAAAATTTTAAGTCGAAGTTATATAACGGGTTTTTGGGGAGGTTCATTTTGGTGACGCTTAGTGGCCGATTTACTTGGAAACAAATCATAGATTCTGGTGGAGGTTTGATTTTATTGATGAATTGCTGCGTCCATTGATTAGTTCAGGATATTTATTTATTTATTTATTTAGTTGGGTTGTTTAAGCTGGTTTCAACAGTGCTTACACACTAAAATTAGACCACAGCGTATACGATTGCATTTAGGAAGCAAAGCATCTGTTGGCCGCCTGCACTTTAAGGCCTTTCTTCTTTTTTCTTCTTTTTCCTGTGCTAGTTGTACTTTTAATTGTGGGTTCTTGCTCTGATATTTTTGCCGTGCTACCTGTGGATACATAAAGTAGATTGCAGTTTCCTACCCATCTATTGGATTGCAGATTTGACACTGGGAAAGGCAGAAACATCTACAGTCATGAGCCCATCCCGACATACTCTCCTGGATTTTCCAACCCGGGTCATAGCTAATAAGGTCACATCTTCTCATTGTTCCAAATGTTTGTGCTTCCGCTTTCCGTCGTAGAAACTACCTATGGCAAATCTGAAATTAAGAAAATATAGGGGTAAATGTTACTACATTGTTAACAATGAGCTTTGTTCAGTGAAGCCTCGTCGACTTTTAAGCTTCTTCATTTGGAGCCTTTCTACTATTTCGCTCAATCGGTTCCGTGTGCTCTTATCAAAGAAGACCGTTTTTTTTTGGACAATACCATTCTAATAATTTATATGTTAAGGATTTGAATTAGAGGTTTATGTTGCGGCCATAAACTTGGTATCTCAGACAGGACCGTTTGTTTGAACCTCAATTTAGATTTAAAACTGTATTTTCAATAGCTGTGTCATGATCAAGGAAGTTTTAAGTTATTTGGTATGCTTATTGCATTACTAAGAATATGTGGCCAATGTGCATACTGCTCGGTTCGGTATTAATCTGGGCCCTCTTAACAGACCAGTTCGTTATACTTGTATGTATTGACATCGTTATATTGGACAATTATATGGTATATGTTTGTTGCTAATCGTTATTATTTTTCGTGGGTATTTACTATTGTTTTGTAACCTACCTACCTTCAGCTGGACTACTCGGTGTGCTTCAGCGGAGCAGGTCGCACAAAGTTATTGAAAATGAGGCCCACAACTATTGGTCTACTACTGTTTATAACAATTATATAAATTTATTACGTTTTTTTGTCAATGAACCCTCCCCCCCCCCCTTTAAGTAAGATCAGATTCTTACGTTTTTTCTGTTTCTCTAAGATCCAGCCTCACTGCATGTCCTAAGAGTGATTTTAATTATAGATATGGACTTTTTATACTAAAAGGTTAGAGCGAAAGTAAAAATTAGTTCAATAAAAACCGTCAGAATATATATGAGAAAACAACTGTAGGCAATAATTGGAATGTTAATATGATCAGGAAAGATTGTTTTCAAATATTAAATGTATATGAGGGGTAGGGTGGGGCGAAAAATGTCTAAAAAATGTTTTGAATTTTTTTTATAACGAATTACCCGTCAAAAGTTGCCTATTGGTGTGAGTAATGTATTTGCAAAAACTCGTTCAATTTGCAAAATGTTTTCTGCCTCCAACTTGCCCCTAAATATATTGCCCGATTTACCATGCAATGCTGATAGTTTAGGCTATTTTAGACACACTTGAATAAGCTCAAATACATTTATCAAATAAATTTTATTAGATTACATTGAAATAAACGCAAAATATAAACACATGTAAAATTGGACCATACTACAGCAACTCTAAACCTTTAAATATCTTGAAAATTTGATTTAGTTTCAAAACTTCGCAGATCTTGTCTTGATTTGATTCTGGTTCGGATGAAACCAACTCTTTAGTCAGGTCCTACGACAGATGTGCTAACCTCGGTTATTAATTTTACACATCATTCCACTGATTGTGTGTGGAAGGAAAATCTTGTAAGATGTACTACCGGTGTCTGCTCTTGCTCAATAAAAAATTTTAAATCTTCATCAGAGATATCTTTTAAAATAAGAAGTTCGGTTATTTTAGGCGTCTGCCAGTTAATCATGTCAATGTAGTCAGTGGCAGCGAAATTAAGCGCCGGAATTTTGTTTAGTTTTGTACAATTATTGTTTTTGGCTTGTCGAGCTTTAAGAATACGCCTCAGTCCTATTTCTCCTCAGAATCCGAAGATGGTGTAACATGTCTTAAATAATGTGGTCCCGGTTCTTCAATCAATGCTAGATGTTCTTGTACGATAGTTCAAAGACGGTGCTTACCTTCATTATGTTCCATTCCCAGTGTCTTGTCTCTACCGTCGAAAAATAGAGCAGAGACTACTTTGCCCTCATTGTTTTTTTTAATGCAAAACAAGATTTTAGTGCAAAGGGAGAGGACTTTACTGTTATCAATTACCCTCGATGTGTCATATTTCATAATCATTCCTATATCTTGTAAAACAGCAGAGGTGATTGCTGTAGCGGTTCATTTATTCGAAACCTCAAATCTGTCACATGTTTTGGCCAATGTGGGCAATTTCATTCTTATTTGACTCTGTTTAGATATTGGAGTTGGTATTATTGATGATGCTGAAATTCCAGGCTGATTAAAATGTTCGTGATCGTTTTCATCAATCCCTTGATATTTTGGCGCAGGCCCAGAATTTGAGTCAGCACCACGTACCGTAGTATTTTTAACTTTTCTATCCTCTCGAAGAGATAATTTCTTAGATATCACAGAATCAACATGCCCAACGAACATTTTTCTTAAAGTTCGTTAGTCTGTGAGAAAAGCGCGTTCATTTATGGGTACTTTTCGTATCTTTTCACACTTGCACGTAGTAGTAGTGATCGTGAAGTCGCATTTGCAGGCGGCAATGTCAAATAATTGACTTCATCAAGCGCATATGATTACTATGATATTACTGAATGAGAGAATTACTGCAAGGTCCAGAAAGTGTCGGTATTGAGGATTCTTTTCCAAATTTGTCTACATTTTAAAGACGTTAAAGACGTTTGATCTTTCTGAAATTGTCTGTTCCTATTTTAAATCTTGTTTAAGTTTGTGTCTTAACCACAAGTAACATTTAAGAATGTCTTCGTAAGTCGGAAAAACATTACCACTGAAGTATTTAGGCACACTAATAATTATATTATATCATTAACTTGATTTTTAGTTGGGGTTGACATTTTTACCTACAAATGCAAAATCAACTTCTTTACATTACTATATAATACACATTATTATAAGAGGTCGTACGTAGTATTGTAATTACTAATCCACACGAAATTTAACCGTAAAGACACAAAATTTCTACTGTATTTTTTCAACAAATAACTAACGAATCACACAATCGCATGACACAGAGTGAATTGTCAGCGGTCAGGTGTCGATATATTTCGAGCTTAAGTAGTTAGAAATCTATTAATAATGGCGCTACCTGTTCTTCCGTTTCATAGATAAGTTTTGTGTTTCGTAATATATCCCTTAGATTGCACAGCTCTGCATATTATAATCATTATCTGATGTCAATAACATAAGACAATATTTGGTGCATAGTATATAATTCAAGGTCAAGTTGGAGGCAAAAGATGATGTTGAAAAAATCTGAAAAAAATTGTTGTTTGCCTTCACATCCAAAGACAAGTTTTGAGATGTAGTGCTATTCAACATTTTGATTTTCATTTTTTCGCCCCACCCTAATTGAGGGGCGATGTTTGAAGAAAATTAATGCCTGAACCACCACCGTCTTTTTATTTAAAAAATTCCATTTAGAATTGCAAAACAGTACCATAGGCTGCATTAAAAATTATTATTAAAACTGTCGTTTCCGATTATAGAAATGGTAACCGGGACCGATGGCATAACGTGCTCTCCAAAGCACAGATTATAGTGCTCCAAAGCACGGCTAGCTGTGATCTTACTACTACCTTCGCTCGGTCACCCATTCGAGTGCCAATGTTACTTAACTGTAGAGACCGTTTCACAAGTGCACGTAGTACGTGTTCATGCAACCAGTAAATTAATAATGCGTTTTGTGTTATCCATTAAAAAAAATGGGAGGTCTGAATCTTCTATTATTAAATTTTTTTGAGAAAACAAGTCGTTCGGTATTATATCAAAATTATTATTACGCCTTAGGAAAGGTTTAAATTATTCAGAACACCACTTCAATTTGTAAATAGGGATTGCATGCCGTATTTGTGCGGCACGCAAAATAAATTGCCGCCAGTACGCATTCTCCCATTGGTATGAAATATGAACACCTAACCTCGCATAACAAACTGTTCTGCGTAACATCCCAAAAAACAGCCACTTCAATATCTCCTTTACGTTTGAAATGAAAACAGGGCAGGAATTGAAATTCCCCATTTCTATGTATTCCATTATTCTCTGTATCTTTCCACCTGGATAAATTCCGCAGCTCGCTGTCGAACGAGACAAACACAAATAATACACGAACATGCAGGTAGCGGAAATAGCGGGTCTACACAACATAGCTCACGTCGAAAATAAAGTTTAAATGCAGAGGGTATTGGCTGCCAGGACTAGGTATTTTCTAAATAGTAAACTGATATCAAGCGAAATGCTAACATAGACTAACAGGGTATTAACGCTTCGTATTGATATCCAAAGTTACTTTTGCTAGGCGATATCTAATCTGCTTGTTACAACGGTATCAATATATCAACGATAGCTCGAAATATGATAATATCGCCGAGTATTGAGAATTTATTGGACAACAATAGCTTTTAGAATATTGCTAAAGATCACAGTTCAGCTGTTGAAATTCATAATTTTAAAGTCAACTAATTTCTGATATAAATTTAACTGTTGCTATCCAACAAAATAATGCACTCGGACGATTTATTTGCAACAATAGAAACATGAATAATGAGAATCTGCGAAAATATAACTTGAAGCACATCTAAAATTCGTTACAAGGACAATAAAAGAGGGATATGGCGAAGATGTTTGAGAGAAATAAGTTCATAATTAATCCCATATTGCACTGGTGGATTGAAAAGGTCGTTTTTATTTTTTTGGTAAATTATTAGTAGAACAAAAATGAGTAGGTTCAAATTTTTAACGAAACTAACAGGATTTATAGAATATAACAACTGAAAAATTTGATACAAAGACAGGGAAAGAAAAACCTCCTCAACAATACTTTTCACTTTTGCCTTGGCCTTAGAGACGTGGTGCTATTAGGAATAGCAGTCGTGGAAGTTAAGGCAAGTTACATAAAAATAGAAAAAGAGACGCAAAAGCTTAGACTTACATTAAACACACATCTCTTTGGAACAGCAACAAAATCAAAGAAGAGCTGCAAAGTAGCAAAAGCTTTTATATTCGCCAACATTTATTGATACCAAATTTAAAGCCAAAATCAAACCATCGTGACTTACAGTCTTTTTTCAGGGGCTGGCCAGCCAGCCAGTGAAGACGACGTGCCGTTCTTTACAAAGGGTTAAAGCTATGCATCAATGCAAAAGGGACGCCAATGAGTTTTTATACAACAAATGTGTTGAGATATAATCGAGAACTCATAAACTCAAAGCTTGTAACGCTTCGTAATTTTAGCAAATTCTACTGTTATGCTCAAAATCAAGTTTGATTACTTTACGTTTTTAATTACTTTTAGCGGGTAGCTCTGGCCCAAGGTTGTAAACAGCTGAAGTAAGAGAGTCGAATCAAGTCTATAAGGTGTTTATTTTATTTAACTATATTTACAAAATAAAATATTGATTTTAAACTATTTGCAAATAAATAAACAAAATATAATCCTTCCTGGGGCTTCTGCGGTGCGGACGGATTTTAGGGGTGAAGGGCAGCGGCGTTCTGCAGTGGCGGATAGGAAATGTCCCCCCTACCCTGATATTCGAATGGCTATAAACAGACCAAAGTTAAACAATTTAGTTTCGAATCGCCGTTCCCGGGTTTCTCCAGATTTCGGGCTTGATAAGGCAAACGCCAAAGTGATTCTAGGGCAGTTCGCAGCCAACTCAAGCCGATCAAACGAGAACGCTCGTCACGTTAGCAAAATAAATTTAAAAAATCTTCAGCCCGCCCGCAACCTTCGGGCCTGGCGTTTCGTTAAGAATTTCTGGCAAAATTGGAGCTTCGCCGGTGCGCGTTCGATTTGCAATTCAAATATTATGCGAGCTCGAGCTCGCGAATTTAAACTGAATTTCGGCCGCCGTGAACCTCGGACTGGAGTGTCTTAGCGACGTGCTGTCGGAAAGAATTCTTTATTAGAGAATTAAAGATAGACAAATCTGAGCAGCACAATGTTATTTTAATGCGCTCTAAGATTAACAAGTCAGGGTAGGCCTGAGGCTAATCTGAACTGCACGATGTTGTTCCAATGCTCTCCAAGATTAACAGGACAGGAATATTATGAATAGGATTGCTTCGGCAGCTTTACTAACCTTAGGGACAAGATTCTGGGTTTAACGGACACGGATCTGGCCTGGTGGTGACTGGTAGAGCCCCTTGGGCTCAAGGGCTCAAGTTAACTCTCGGCTGAAACTCCAGTTTTGGTCTGGATTCTGAAAGGAACGGGTTAGATCTGTTGAGCGGGCATCGCTCTTTTATATGCTACTGGATCTCCTTCCACGTCGTTTACCTAGAAATATCTAAGAGAACCTAAACGTGTGCGAACGGAAAGTAGGGATGCGCGGATCGAGCAACGCGGCGAAGCTTGCTCAACACGTCAGTTTTACTCTTATTGGACTACAGCAGGATCTCTTGACGGAATTCTTTCGGTTTTTCTTACTCTTTGCGTGGCCCCAAATTTTTGCACATCACGAATTCTTGTGACTGTGATAGCGCCTAAAAATTGATAACGGCACTTGAAACAAACTACATAAAAGTGAATAACATTATTACAGCAAGTTAAACTTCGATAAGGCCTGAGCGGCTCAGGTAAATCTTTACGGCATCAGTAAATCACTGATAATCCGCACAGCTATATTTATCAACCTTCAAAGACATAGCTACGTGCAATACAAAACTTCCTGGAGTTCTTAATTACTAGGTCTTGGACTGACACCTCCTATGCGATATTACTAGCTCTACTCAAAAAAACTCATGTCGAAAATAAGGTCAAATCTGCTTCGCCTACAGGACAAGACGCGGCTTACCAAGGCACCAAACTCGATCCCTACAGACGTGCACGTGGCAAACATCGCGGTACGCAACACATTCATCGCCACATCCAAACGAACCAAATACGGTCTGTAAAAACAGCTCGATAAACATGGCCGGGTCAAAACAAATAGCAAACAGTTAGAAAACCCCGAAACGTTAAATAAGTTCGGCAAGAATAAGAAAATCAGAATCAAATGGCAACATGCAACTTACCCCTAACGCTCGAAATCGGGCTGGACAGAAAACATCTAAGCTCGGAGAGATTCGAGATCAAAGGGCAGGAAATGTCCAGAGACTAGCAACGAGCAGAACACGCTCGCCACGTAGAAAGCGGACAATATCAGAGCGACAGCGCGGACCATTCAAAACTTATGCCAACATACTCGGTAACAGTATTTAAATAAAAATTACGTATGTGCAAGTTGATAGTCAAAGCAGTTATTCTATGCAAAAGCGAATTATGCACAAATGCCTAAAAATTAAAACATATTAGCAGCATTTTAAAATAAGATAAACAGAATAACAGAAGGTTCTATTTGGAAAGGTAACTTTTGTAGGGCAAAAATCGATACAGAAATAAAACAACTACTGAAAACAGAGAGTATGACAGTCAAATATAACTAAGTGGCTGAGAATGTAGCAGGACTGAATGGAGAGTCATTGTAGAATGAGCTAAGGCCTTTCTTTTGATCTTATTTTTCCTTATTCCATCGTATGTACATAATGGCATTGAGAATTACGTCGTTGAACTGTTATTGTTCTTCAATTCTTGAAGATTTTGGCGAAACAGATGGCCCGTTGTAAGGTTTGACCAGTACCGAGATTTTCATCTTTCCAATCCACCTCATTGGTGATCTCACCGTTGGTTGCTGTCCTTTCACTTTTCCTAGAACTAGTCTCTATGCGAAGCAGGACATTTGGGCGCCGCCGTCTGGGCGCCGCCGTTTGGGCGCCGGCCGTTTAGGCGCCGGGAATTTTGGGCCCCGCCGATTGGGCGCTGGACATTTGGGCGCTGGACATTTGGGCCCCGAAATTTAGAAATATTAAAAATAGTCCACGATTCTTCTGTTATTTATCGTAAATATGATTTTTTGCAAGCAATTTCAACTGACATTGTTCACTGTGTAATAGATTTGATATAGATGTATCTATTTAAGTAAATTTACAATTACTCCACAAAATGTAACACAATCAACTTACGACTTAGGTAAATTTGAAAACTTCTACATTTATAATCTTAAACCATTCCAGAAAATTAAAACAAATATCATCGTGATTGTAATTATTTATTATATAACAAGTAAAATCAGGTTACACTTACTTAAGTAGTATACATATAGTCACATAATAAAAAATAGAACTACCATATAATCCACCACCAGTTTTTGTTGAAAACTTTTGCATTGATAATCTTACACCATTCCAGAAAATTAAAACAAATATCATCGTCATAGAAATGTTTTATTATATAACAAGTAAAATCAGGTTACAGTTACTTAAGTAGTATACATATAGTCAAATAATAAAAAGTAGAACTACAATATAATCTACCACAATTACAAGAAGACATTATCTGAAATTGTTAAAAATAATTAAGCAACATTATTAGAAGTTTAAAACTATTTAAAAATGTATACTACTGGCGCCCAAACGTCCGGCGGTCAAAAGTATGGCGCCCAAACGGCGGCGGCCAAAGGGCGGGGCCCAAACGGCGGCGCCCAAACGGCGCCGTCCAAATGTCGCGTACCTGTCTCTATGGCGTTTGGCACAGTCAGAAGTATTTCATGTATGAATGAAATATGACTATATTCAAATTGAAATTCTTTTTTTACACTGCCCTGTATTTATTTGTTGTAATGGATGCAAGATTTTGAAAATATTTTCGCAATCTTTGAATATGACTTTGATTATCGTTTACTCTGTCGTTGATCACCATTTATTTCTTCGTGCTATTGATTTATAATCCAGACCTTTTGCTAACAGCGACCAATTTAGCAGTAATTGCTCCGCTTCTTCGGATGCTGTGATTAAGTTATCATCTGCATAACGCAGGTTATTTATACGCCCATCTCCAATGGTGAATTTTCCGTTGCAACCGTCCAGTACAATGCGCAATATATGCTCGCTATGTATACTAAAGTGCAAGTGTCCTTTTCTTTCAGATGTAAAAGACTGCGAGAGTACGTTGTTAACTGTGACTTTTGCTATTTTATTTTCGTACAAGCTTCTTATAAGTTGCATTAAATGCAAATGAGTTCCCAATTTAGGCAGGACTATCCAATTCATCCATTTCATAAACGCCTCGTGATACTCAATGAAATGGAGGCACGGTATGATCGAAAAATTTTATCCTCTAGAGGGCTGTGCATTTTTCAAAAATGTTATACATGTTGGCAGTGACAGTAAAGGTACTTAATAATATAACCTATATAGTTTTGACAAAATTACTTAACTTTGACAGAATGTTTAATACTAAACACAAAGTGGTGCTATGTCCCAAAAATTAAGGAAATCCCTTTGAATAACTGCAGTTGATTTTGTTATTAATATTTTCATGTATTCAACAAAAATATTTGCATATGTTAAAATGTCATTATTGACATAACCTTAAACTGACAGATATAAAATGTCAATCTGACCTTTACTACAACGAGTGCCAACATACATTTTTAACAAAACAGTTCCAGAACCCTCTCCAGGATAAAAGTTTTCGATCATACGGCATGTATCATTAACTTCGCGCGCTTTTCTAATTAATTGGTAGTGGTATACCCGATTTATATACGGTTTAAGGCTGAGTTTAGTGGTTCTATTGTCGTTTCTGGTATTTTTATTGTGTGTAGTTTTAATTGAAATGGTGTAAGAAGAAGTTTGTGATCAGTTCTACATTGGGAAATTGGTTGAGCCTTTACATTGGTTTTGATCCATTTGGTTTTTATCATGACATAATTCTTCTGATTTCTGTTTTGTTTATTTGGTGATGTCCATGTAGAGATTTATGTAAATGGTATTTAAACATTGTATTCATTATAGTGATAGGTCATTAGACTGGATTGAATATTCTCTTCTGTAATTTCTTCTTTCTATGCCTAACTTTTCTAGCACTCTCCTCATTTTAAGTGCTTCTGACGTTTGCACTGAAATACCCCAGTATGATTATTATTGCTTTAGAAGGTATATCAGAAACAGTGTATCCAATAATTATGTACATTTTCTTGATTTCGTCAAGTGCATCCGATATTGGCATATAAACTTGCAGTAGGTACACTTTTGTAGGCTTAGCTTGTATTTTTATTTAAATTAGACTATAGCCGACCACATGTATACTTGTATACACTTGTAAACTTCTTTTAACAGTAAAACTGCGACACCGTTTTGCCTATTTTGTGTGTTCTTAAAGTGTGCTCCACCTTTCCAATGCGTCTTTATTAGTCCGCATGCCTTCCTTCATCAACCCCCTTTTACTATCTGTATCTTTCTCGCTTGAACCAGTTCTCTTAGACTAATTTAATAGTAAAGAATTTTCAGAATTATCATCTTAAACGTTCTTCAGCAGTGCAGCCGGCGGTTCTCCTTTTGAATCGTTATTTACGTTTTGCTAAGACGCTGCTGGAGTGTGTAGTTTGAATCAGGCACAAATCTTTACAACTCCCGAACCACACAAATATTTAACAACCGCTGAGTAGGTATTTCAACAGCTAAGCTGTCATTTTTCGTATCCTTGAAGAAAGACTAACCCGACTAAGTTGGCCGAAGATATACTCTTCACCAAATTACCAATGAAACACTTTGTTGGGTTAGTCTCTCTTCAAGGCAACTGAAGATGGCAGCTTAGCTGTCGCAAGACGTACTCGTATTTAGCGGTTGTTAAATATTTGTATAGTTAGGGGTTTTTAACGAATCGTGTTTGATTTACTTTTGGGGTCAAAATCTCTTCATACGGGGTTATTACTAATTGATTTGTGTCGAATAGTAATCCTCCATTTTGAATCACTTCTAAATATAATCCACAACTTATTCTTGGCAGCAGTCAGAATTACATAGACACACAACCTAAACTTATAAGAAACTGAAGTGCAAACGTTTTTGAAGGGATTCTTTCGATTTCTATATCAATAAAATTACAGCTATTACATATCTGTAACAGTGGAATTACTAAATTTTTCGGTAAAATTAAACCCTATTACAAAATTGGGACTGGAATTGGTTATCGCAGTACTACTCCTGCTAAGCAAGCTTTATAGAGATATATCTGATCTATAGCTTGATAGGAGCTTATTTCTTTCGCAGAGGTTGCCTCGAAATTTTATATTTGCTGGTTCTCATGTGTACAACCCCTGGAGCAGGAAGTTAAAACGAAGCAGAGTAGCATATAGTTGCGAGAGAGACAGAGAGAGCTCATTCGTTGTAGTGTAAAAATATTGGTTTGAGTGGAACCCATTGGTTGAATAGCGGCCATTTCAATACTGGGAATAATGCCATATAACTCAGCTGTAAAGAACGCTTGTGGTGTTGTATTTGTTGTTTCTAAGCATCTTACGACTACCTTAATTCAAGTTTATGCGCCCATATCAAAATAAATTGATAGTAAATAGAAACTCTCTACTACAGCCTGAATAGCACGGTCGCTCAAGTACTTAATAGCCATCATCTATTGTAATGGGCGAAGTTTGGCGCCATCTAAAATTGCCATCATGACTAAGGTGATGAGAAGATTTGGGCTGGGCAGTAAACCTGGCAAAATACTCCTACGGTTAGCTTAAGAAACAAACTGGTTATTGGAAATACCTTGTTTGCACACAATAAAAGAAGACTGAACAAGTAGACATCTCCCATTGGTCTATAACGACACCAAATAGACTACATACTGATAATATAGATATGGTGCACAGCTTAATGCAATTCTAAAACAGGTCCCATAGTCAACTGTTTATCAGATCACGAATTTGCCACTGCTTTAATAGCTATTAAGTTCTATATACAAAAAAAAAAGACGATACGAGTAGATCGAGCAACAACGAATGAAATATGGAAGGTAAGCAAATTCTGTACTTATTTATAAAACGGGCCTCAATTCTCCAAAGGCATACTTGTTCGGAGGGGGGAGCTTCCTCTACACCTAGACCACAACTGACCCACGAAGATGTTCACCGGACGACGGAGATAATTTGACCTGGAGCAAGTAATGAGGTCGAGAGTGTAATGTTGAGGGTGTTCTAAAAATTCTATTACAGCTTTTTCATAGTATTCAGCGGAAAGCAGCCAACGAGGGCAAGGCCAACCAATGTATTTAAGCAGATCGAAATTTATTATTACACCAGTTAGCTGATTGTTCATAATAGCAGTAATTAACTACATTGCATTCGCAACTTAAGGCTAAAGCGCTGTGCGTTCAACGTTGTGGCCATCCGCTGCTTCTCTTTGTTTGCACCTTCAGCCAAAAATACCGGACACCATAAAAGAAAGAATAGGTTTCTCCAAAGAGGTAAATAGCCGCAGTTCGGCGCCAACTGTTAGAAAAGGCCAGATAATATAGCGTATCCATGTGCATGTGTTTTGTGGATTACCGAATCGCTTTCGACTTCGTTTGGTGAAACATGTATTGGAAAGATGATTTTTGAGGCTTTCACGGCCATTGTCATTAAGTAACAACCGACTTCCGGGATTGGACCGTGTCATGATTGAGATCGAAGAACTCAACGTTTCGCCCACTTTCATAAGGGGCTTCATCAGGAGGAAAAAAGCAAAAGAGCACGGTAACTCAACGTGTTAACCACGCCAGAGGCGAAACTCTTTGCGAAGGGAAAGGACAGAAGAGCACGATAACTCAACGTGTAAACCACGTCAGATGCGAAACTCGACTGACTATCGGAAGAAGAAAAGCGAGAATTTATAGGCAAGCGCCGCGCCGTCGCGATTCAGCAAATGCCGTCGCGGTTCAGTGGTGGAGGGCTGGGCTTAGGAATTAGCACTTTCCACATAGAAGGAAGGGGAAAGCCTTCGTCCCGATTGAGATTATTAGGGTGTTTGCAAATCTCAATGGCTTCGCGAATCTTTCTGCTAAAGAAGAATGGGGATTTGCAGATGATGGAAGTTTCATCAAAAAGGATCTTATGACCAGTATCACGTTGGTGTTCGGCGATGGCCGATGATGAAACGAGACCTGACTTGAGACAGCGCTGGTGCTCAGAGATGCGAGTTTTCACTGAACGACCTGTTTCACCAATGTATACAGCATTACAAGAGCAAGGGACTCTATAAACACCTTTAGATGACATAGTGTTTAATTTATCCTTAGATGAAAGAAGAACATGTGAGATTTTGCTCGGGGGTTTGAATACTGTTTTAATGTTTTGTTTTCGAAGAAACTTTCCTATGCGGTCCGTGTCTTGGTGGATATAGGGAAGAAAGACTATTGCTGCAGGAGGATCGGGTTTTGGAGGTTTGGGTGGCCGTGGGTGAAGATGGCGATTGATGGCAGACTGTATATCCCTAGCACGGTAACCGTTATTCCTAAGAGCTTTCCGAATGTGATTTAATTCAGCGTGGATATTATCGGATTGGGATATGGAAACAGCCCGGTGTACAAGCGAATTGATAACGGAAAGTTTTTGTGTAGGGTGATGGTGGGAATCGGCATGTAGATAGCGATCAGTGTGTGTGGGTTTGCGATATACAGAATGACCAAGTTTGCCACTGGGTTGGCGAGAGACCTGTACATCTAAGAAAGAAAGGGAACCGTTACTCTCTATCTCCATGGTAAAGTTAATGTCTGGATGTTGACTATTGAGATAATTTAAGAAGACGGGTAACGTGTCTTTACCATGTGGCCAAATAATAAATGTATCGTCAACGTATCGGAACCAAACCTTAGGTTTCAATTCTGAAGATTCCAGAGCTACGGTTTCGAAAGCTTCCATAAAGATATTGGCAACGACAGGTGAAAGAGGAGAACTTATGGCCGCACCAGAGATTTGTTTAAAGATTTGCAAACACCCTCATATTCTCAATCGGGACGAAGGTTTTCCCCTTCCTTCTATGTGGAAAGTGCTAATTCCTAACCCCGCCCTCCGCCACTGAACCGCGACGGCATTTGCTGAATCGCGACGGTGCTTGCCTATAAATTATCGCTTTTCTTCTTCCGATAGTCAGTCGAGTTTCGCCTCTGACGTGGTTCACACGTTGAGTTACCGTGCTCTTCTGTCCTTTCCCTTTGCAAAGAGTTTCGCCTCTGGCGTGGTTAACAAGTTGAGTTACCGTGCTCTTTTGCTTTTTTCCTCCTGATGAAGCCCCTTATGAAAGTGGGCGAAACGTTGAGTTCTTCGATCTCAATCATGACACGGTCCAATCCCGAAAGTCGTTTGTTACTTAAGTATTGGAAAGGTTCAAGCAAATCGCATAATTTCAGATCAGTTTTATATCAGAGAAGTTATTCGGAAGGGGAGCATTCTGAATCTATTACTTCAGAGTATATACATAGAGATCAGATAATGAGAAGAGTCCTAGAATATTACAACGGTGGTATTCCAGGCTGTATACCACTTTCGTAATATTTCAATCAATTGCAGCAAAATAAATAAGTTGCGGTATGCAGATGATGCAGTCATTTTCATCATGACGTTGAAGAATTTATTAGAACATATCATACATAGATTATAACAAAAAAGTAAATTAGTGGACCTGCATATCAATCGATTGGGAAATCAAGTTAATGATAGTAGACAGAGCAAGCAACAACCTTTCTGATCGTGGATTGTGGATGTTTCGGTGAAGGGTAAACCAAGTTCTCTCGCACTTAGGCCTCAAGGTAGTTCTGTTGTGGTACTTCCAAGTCACGTCTATGAATACCGAGTGTCTCACGTAGTACGGGCCATAAGGAGACTGTCATGCTAGAAAAATATCAACTACGCCTGAGCATAGTATCATGTTCAAAAGAGTCAGTAATTTCTAGAAATAAGTGCAAGTAACTATAATTTACTCTATTGTTACTCAGCAATCAGTAACGTACAATTTGTTTTTATGTATGGGAATTCCATTCTCCGAAATACAGATCCCTAGGGAATTGACATCGACATTTTTTAGACTGTTACTAATCCAATGTCACACTAATTTTTAAAGCTACTATCAATACAGAAATCTGCCATCCAGTGACGTTTTTAAGTAAGAAAAATTTAATGTACTTTTTTCCATTTCACCTAAACATGCTTTCGGTTTTCAAAGCGAGCCATTACTTCGGAGGTGAAATATAGAAATGGAACTATCCATCAATTCCCGGTATCAGTCGATAAGGGCTAAAAGGACAAATGAGTAGCGCACAGTCGCCAAACATATGTTCGCACGTTGCTGCATTCAGTGGAGAAAAATGATGACTGCAAAACGTGCAAGTGCTTTTCCGCGAAAAAAACCTGAATAAAAATCGCATCTATCAAGTTCTACCGCGCTGTCGCGATAGTATACGGAAGCATTTATCAAAACACCCAAGAGGTGAAGTGAACGCTTGTATACGGAATACATTATGGTGTGATCGCGTTTTTGACTTACACATCATCAAACCGTAACGGAGGCATTATTTTAAATCGAAAAAGGACGTGCGCGAAATTGACGAGAAGCGACCGTCGCGAAACCGGATTTGGTGAGATTACTGCTTCGCGATGCCAAGCGTCAAAGAGAATTTTAAATTACATATGTACCGAATACACGCCCCGATT
Organism: Agriotes lineatus; assembly: GCA_940337035.1. Lineage (NCBI taxonomy): Eukaryota > Metazoa > Arthropoda > Insecta > Coleoptera > Elateridae > Agriotes > Agriotes lineatus. The sequence goes on from OW679200.1 coordinate 61,988,667, forward strand.
ACATAGGTGTGCAACATAAAATCTACCTCAGGTAATACTACTACAAGTTGATTCTGAAGTATTTTTTTATAATGTCTTCAGTTGTAACTTAATAAAAATTATCTCAAATCGTCTGCTAAAAAATTGTAACGTGTTCAAATCCAACTTAGGGAAGGTTATAGTCTTTCTGCTTCGCTAAGCACTTTTTCTAATAGTACAGACTTACTATAAAAGTTTCTACAATAAATTCGGTTAACGATTTGACCATGGTAATGCTTTAGTTATGAAAACAAGTGGTAATTGAGAGGACTATTCTAGGCTATAAGCTTCATTGTCATACAACACAAATCAAACCGTCCAAGAATTAAGATGAACCATTTCAGATTTTACTTTCCTCTCCTGAAGATGAGTTGTTTAGCGGACCTTTTCCACTGTCTAAGTGTTTCCCACACAACGTTTCGGGAGGTTTTGATCTACTCCTGTCATCTGGCATGCTTTCATACGTTTTTACGTGCAGTAGTGCCTACCCCGGGATTTGAACCCGGCTCCAAATAAGTATGGATATATGTCCGGTGAATTGTTACAGTACTAAGGGGTAATTACGATACTTGCAATGTTTGTACCATATAGACAGCTGCTCCGAGTTATAGTGCCAGTTAGTATCAACGTCAACGTTTATACAATCCGCGAACCGACAAAAAATGTTATCAACCCTGCAACGATTTTGCTCTGGCCCACTGCAGTCGAGAAAGGTGGGTTCACCAGCGATAGAATTGTGAGTTTTCTACCTTAGAATAGATGTCCAAAGGCGGCCCCGTAATTTTCTGTACAAAACGGAATCTAGTAATTTTATTCAAGTAGTGTGCTTAGCGGCTCTCTACAGACAGGGACTTACCTTTGATGTCTACATCCTCTAAAATACCTGCGAAACTTCCGGCAATTTTCTTTCAGCGAAATAGAAGTACGGAAGCAAACAACCAGGAATATTTAAAGAGATCTATTGGGGCTAAAATTTCGTGTTTTATATATTTCCAGAAAGCAACATAATAATACCCTAAGTGGCGTCTCTGTGTATAGAATGTAACTTTAAAATTATTGCACATAAGCTAGAGCCACTTTTAGTATGTGTACAAACAAATACCTTAAAGAGGCTCTTACGGGTATTTCCGATTGCTTTTAATCATGTGTCAGTTTTGTTTTTATTTATCTTAAAAGCCTTTACCTCTTGTCAACACTTGTCAATATTGGCATATGGGAATTACATTTAACAAACAGTGAAACAATTGTAACATGGTGAAAATCGTAAAACCCTGTAATTTAGCTTAACGTTGAAGTAAAAAACTTGAAGGAACTCAAACGTTCGAAATTAAAGGTGTACTTCCCGATCATTTAACGCACTTCTTTCTACGCACTGTGGTTACATGCAGTTAACCTCCAAAGGTCTACTTTAATAAAATCTTACAGTGATTTGGAACATAGTGACGGAGTCCATGTCTAGAAGGCAGTATTGATAACACCCGAAAGGAGAGGTAAAGTTAAGCCCCCCTTGAATAAGATAACCACGTCGGGCTCGAGAGATGGCTGAGTAACGATGAATTAGCTGCACACTCAACAGCGAGTTCAAGATTAGTTTATAATCTACCTAGTTGAGCGAAAGATCAGCGTAACACATACAACAGAAAAAACACACAACACCCCGTTGTTTCGATATACGTAAGAAAATCACATGTCAATCCAGTATTTAACCGTATTTAGCGATGGCACCTTTAATAAGCCATAAAAACCCCCGGATATGCAAATATTTTTTACGATACATTCTACCTACTTTGACGCTATATGTCGGTCTTATCCGGACGTCGAGAGCTTAGAACCTTAAACAGTACGCGAAAATAATGAGCCGAGGAAAGCATTACTCAACACTGTGCTCGCTCAGGTGTTACAACCCCGGCTAGAGATGCAAGACAAAATCTGCAAACTTGTCAGCTTCATATCCCACTGCACCGTAAAACAGAGCTGATAAAGGTAAATTCCGCCGCAAGCGTTTGTGAAAGAAGACATGGTACCATCTGATCATCCAACATATATCCTGTTCCATCTTCAGTTCCTGTTCGTTTCCTGATGTATTCATAAAGAGGTTAAACTATGTAAAGTTTCTCCTTGCAATCGTCCGTTTTTTTTTTATTATCGACAATGTGTAAATTGCAGTGGATAAAAGCAATTTCATGTCATACTCTTCAGAAAGAAACTGTTTCGACAGATTGCTTCGATTACATTATGACTCTTGAGAATCCGGGTGACATCATTAAATGTAAACCGATAAGGCTTGTGACTCGTGGGAGTCACAGGTTTGGAAAGTTTTCTCTTGCTGCAAAAGGTATAAAATTTCTTATTCAGCCATCTGACTAAACCTTTCTTCTGCAAGTGACGTAGAAGATAATGAAAAGGATTTTATACATCGATTTCATCTTCGTTTGCTATTTCTGCCGCCTTCAAAACCCTGTATATTTTCATTTTTTAATTTTATTTCTTTACATTTTAGAAACTTCGAAATCTTTATCGAAATACGACCCCCCCCCCCCCCCTTCTCATACTTTGATTCTACTAATTTTCTTTACTTAGCGTTTCTTCTAAGAGCTCCGAATATACAAAGCGAATTTGACGGAAAGCTTTCGTTTCGCTTTTAAGTTTTTACTTATGATGGGAGATGATGGAAGACGATATGCCGGGGTCATACACGTGGGCTAGTCCGTTTTAGAGATTCTCGGTTTAAAGATACTGTATGTCGTTCTAGATTGTTTGGGTTAGTTGTAGCTTTTGATCATGTGTGCTGTAAGAAGATTTAATTATAAAAAATTCAATATGCAGTACAACTGTTTATAAATAAACGGGGAGTCAATTTACTCCAAACGCTGAAATATTAGAGAGCCGGAACCCACCCACCAAGGTTACCCCGTCATATTGAAACTATACTCAACTTCAGTTATTCATCAATATCAGGTAAGAAGCTATTCCAGTTAGCCCATATAAAATGACGCTAAATGGAGCTACACCGTCACTTTAAAACTTGAAAATTTGAAAACTTTAAGAATCATTGCCACACCGAGTGACTCCCTAACTATACTTATTCAAAGCTTCTAGTTAGTGTGGTTTCGGAGATATAAAGATTTGAAACAGTAAAGGTCTCCCACCAGGCACCATTTCCAATAAAAATTTAAAAGTGCCTCCGTTTTAAAACGTAGGCTTTTCAAGAAAGTTGGTATATATAGTCAGGACTTCCAAGGGCAAGGCCATCTAAAAAAATCAACAGAATCAGAGCATGGGCTCAGCGCGCATTGTTATTGCAGAAACTGTTATATCTCGTCTGGAAAGAAAGAAACATAACCAACTTCAAAAAAAGAAATGGGTTTAACCCCTGTCTTTTCCTATTCAGTGATTAACTTGAAACCAAGACAATAAGTAGTAGCAAGCGAGAAAAAGCATACTGAAGCCTTTAAGAACTAGGTAATACTAACGACGTATGCTTTATGACTACGTACCGCACTAACATCTCCAGATTAAGACGCCTCAATTGTCACAAAACGCCTTTTTTCAGAAGTACATCATCACATGTTACGACAAGTAAGAAGCCTAAAAAGTGATCAAATCAGCTCAGTGGAAAGTATAGGTGTTAGGCTGAAATGGAAGGTTTGATAACGATGGTCGGAACAAAATGTTTCTGAATAGATATGGGAACAAATTCGTGTAAGCTTTGTAGGCGCCATTATGTGTCTGTCAAGTATGGAATGGGAAAACTTACCAGAAGTGTTTTCCTCGGCGACATGAAATGTGTGCGTAGCTCCAAGATATGACCTAACCTACGTCGTAATTTCTCTAAAAAGGTTACATTCCTTCAATAATAAAGCACAAATAAAATCACACAGGCTGAAATCGGAGACGGCTATAGTAAAACCACAGACCTAAAAATAAATTTCTCGCCGGTCACAACTGCAAATTCTGGGACAATAAATCATTCCTAAGCTACCTGCCGTGTGACGTCACTTGCGCTTCCCAAGATAAGGAAACCAGTTATGATGACCTAGTGACAAGCTAGCAACCAAATGGAAATGGCTTTCCACACTCTCAAACAAGTATGCATTTAAAGCTTAGGTTTGCATGAATGGTCAATTTTTAAATAGTTTGCCGCAGGCTTAATCTAAAGTATTAAAAAAAACGGCAATCTAACTCAATATTATTGAACTAAGAATAGAGGTTCGATTTAGCTAGTTACAGTAATGGAAAATTGAGCGAAGATTTGGAGAGCGACGACCTTTGATATCGACTGGGAGCTTTTCTCAAAAATTTACGGAAACCCGAAGCTTGAAGGGACCTTCTGTGCATGCATAAAGGCAGTAGCGGAATTTATTACAGATGAATATGAGGATGATCTCCAACTAGATTAATAAATAAATAAGAAGATTTGTTATACTCATAGGGAAGTTGCAGTGATATGATGTAATAAAAACTCTTAAGTCTTCTCCACCCCTTTTAACCTTATTAGCTATTATAATTCTTAGTAGTTTTAGTATTGAACACAATAAGGTGTTGATCGTGTACTGGCGTAACTGTGTTCGTCATCCAAACTTCCAGTAAGAATCCTTCGTTTGCTTCATACCTAACAAATTTGTTGCGATTTAAGTATATCCTCGGGGATGTTCTGTTTAAAAGCTTTCAGAAGATTATGGCAGTTATTATCGACCACGTTGCACGCCTTATACGTAACCGTTTAAAGTATTTTATTTTCTCTTGACTCGTTAAACGGTCATTACTGTCTTCTGAACTGACTCGGTAAATGAGTCTTTACATGTCAGGTGCCTGTAAAGTTTTACTGTCGTCTGAACTGACCGGTAAAAAAGGCCAGGTGCTTGTAAAACGCTTACAAGCACTTTGTTTTCTAATAATCACATCTTTCATTAATCGCTAATATTAATTTTTAGGTTGTTCCCCAAGAGGAAATAAAACTTTATACGCAGCTCGCTTGCAATTAGCCTTTATTGGGGCTCACCGGATTACAGGGCTCGCTCCTACGTCGCTCTCCCTGCAAATTATCCGGCTCACCCATATAGGCTAATTTACTAAGTTTGCCACGTAAATTTCCTTCCCTTATTCCACCTCCCTCATAAATCTTTCAAATTTTTCTTCTATTACTTGATTTTGGCGTTTTTTAACTTTTTTATATTTCTAGTCTCCTCTTCTTCGTATTTCCATTTCTATAGTAGATATACTTGTCATTTGTCTATTACCAGTTGCTTAACTTTTTCCGTAAACCAATACTTTTGGTTGTCTTTGCTGCCAATAGGCTACGAATTTCAATCGCTTCCGCAATGACCTTTGTGTTTGCTCTTAGCTTTAACCGACTGTGGTCCTCGTTATACGATATTGTAGTGCTAATACTACAAGAGATTCAACGTATTGGTGGGCTTCGATACTAGATAAAGCCAGTACTCTCACGTCCCATGTGTGAATATTCTGCAATAAATGATGTAGTTTATTATTGATTCTTGATCCTTTGTAGTGGTGTATGTGTAATTCAGCTATGGTTTGTGCACATACAATTCTGAGAGTATTTTCGTCACATCCTGGTTCAATACTCGCATCATTAAATCTACGGGCTAAAGTCACTAATATTACAAAATGCCATGACATGATGCCATCCATCACACCCAACAGACACCGAAGTTCCAGTTGTGATAGGTAATAACCAGAGCAGGGCAGTAATTAATTAGTTTGTAATTAAACTCCTTCTTATTGATTTAACTTAGAATTGAATTACTTTTCAAAATACAGTAGTTGTAATTGGTAATTCTCATTTTTGTTATAAAATTTGGTGATTAAATTGCTCTAAAGTATTTAAATTACTTTGCAAGTATTTGAATTTGAATTACTTGTAATAATTGAAATAATGCCCGGTAATTATAGTCCTTTTTGCTAACACAATTATTAAATTACTGACCTCGATTGGGTATTAATTTACCAGAGGGAAAATAAGATAAGGCTTTATTAAGTTACATGTTAAGCAAATCTCAATAGGGTGTTCCTGGATCAATATAAGTACAACTTTTTGCAATATTTACACTTCTAACGACGTGCACGAGCAAAGGGAAAATATTTGGTGCAGGAGTGTATGCCTGAAGATGGGATGTGTATATGATGTGTCTTACGTGGTGTAGGCGGTGTAGGGTGCAACAGTGTAGCTTCCTAATAAATATTGTGTAAGAAGTGAAAAATATGTCTGCGGTTAAGTGCAGATTACAGAGTACAGTACGGTAAAAATACAATGTATTTTTCCCATAACAATTGACAACTAGCTTGAATAGACGATATTGATTCATAATAATTATTTATTTATGTCAATTTGCTTGTTTTAAACGATGTACTAGCACAGGGCTATCTAAATATTTTTTATTCAGTCATTGTCCTCCGCTTCTTGTACCTTTCAATGTCGAAAATCTTTAATACCCCGTGGAAAGTGCAACGAAAATACTACTAAATACAAATATATGACAGCAATGTAGAGCATACTCTTGAGCGACACCCAGGAAAGTCAATTAGAGGATTGAATAACTGCAAATTTCCTAGACGTTCTCTTGAATCAACTCCTATGTGGATATTTCTTAGCTAATGTTACTTAGTAGCGAGAATAGAAACGATTGCCACGGTTCCAGATCATCTCGAGCAATCTTTACTGGAAGTTAATAAAAAAACTGGTGCATACTCGTAAAATTGCGGGAAACAATAATTGAAAATGTATTATCCAAGTACGCAAATTTGCTTCGTTCAAACAATATACAAAGAACAAGTTCAGTGGTTCTGTAAGCAGAAGCAAGAAAAACGATAAGTAAAATTTAAAACTGTACATTAAGTCTGTGTTACTCGAGTTGGAAAAATGCGTTGCATGCTGGAATAGGTTTTAATTTAATTAGCGTAGACCCACAAATGCAGCTGAATATGCAGTATGATTCCTGTGTGAGTTGTTTCTAATGAGTTAATAACCCTAACTTGTCTGTAATCACAATCATGTGTTGATTGCTTGCTAACTTGCAGGTAGGCAGCTGAAGCTTTGTATGTTTTAGGTATACGATAGCTTGCATTTTTACTTCCCTGGTCTAAAAGACGAAGGAAGTATTGTAATCCCGAAAAAAACACCTTGCGAGATTTCTCCAGATCTTCACATTTCAGGGTCCCTAGACGGCGAAAAACAGGTTTTCTCAATTCCGTCTGTCTGTCTGTCTGCCTGTTGGCGGTATAACTCCAAAACTATTTGTTGGAGAAAAACAATATTTTGCATACACATTATATATCTACCCGAAATGAAACCGAGAAAATTTCAGACAAATATATACAGGGTCAGCACCTTAAAAATAACATTTTCTTTATTTTTTATGTAAATTAGCAATAAATACAAGTAATAATTTGTACATAGGGCAAGCTTTATTCTTACCAAAAATGGAACCCAATATATACAGAATAAATGTTGTACGATACAAAAAGCAGCAACGAATTAGTGCGTACTAAAAATAGCTGCAACGCAGGAATTCGAGCGGTCGGTGCTCCGTAGCTCAGGTAGAAATAGCCCGTTACCTTGCAATATTCTACAAAACGTTGGGATTGCATACGCGGTCCGCATGCCCTTCGAATTCAACCACGGGTAACGCTTTTTTATTTGAAAATTTATTTAATTTTTTATAAACATGAAGATATTTTTACTTCTAACTTAATTTGGTTTTTAAAATTATTTAGTATCACAATGTCTATGAGGGAAGCTGAGGGTAAAGCCTTTTACAGATTTTTAATGAAAGTGCCATGGAAAGTGCAGCTTATTCTTTTTCCGTTACAGCATTCAGAATTATATCTAGAAATTGTAGCTGTTTAATGACAATGTGTAAATTCGACAAGTTTTCTCTTAAATTAATATTTATCAAAATTAAAACGGGAAAATGAAGATATTATCCTGTTTATTTTGCAGTCATTATAACTCGCATCCCTTTATTGTGCTAAATATTAAACGATAAAATTAATTCGTTCTGTAACTTCAAAGAAGCTGACTAAATATGATATTTTGTTAAGACAAGAAAGGATCCCTAATTTAAGTAAACATAGAAAATACCATTACAAACGAAAAACCAGTCAACTCTTCTACAAAAAGGGCATAGATCTAAAAGTAACTGAACTAACGCTACTGATTGTTTTAATTTAGGTGATCGAAATTGTATTATAATATTTAGGTCCTTGACGCTGCTTTTAATTTTTAATTCTTTTCTTAAATATTAAAAGGTAACTAAATTACATTGCTTTCTGTATTCTGTTTTTACGAGGTAAACAACGTATTGTATTTCACGCGTCCTTTTTTGAAAGTACGTATTTCTGCTGTTAAAACGATTTGGTCGCAACCCTTTGCAACTGTAATTTCCTTTACACCTTTTAAGCAGGCGTAAAACTTTGTCGTGTATTTTTTAAAGGAGTTAATTGAAAAGGGACCGGACTGTTTGAAGCCTCATTTGCTTTGTGCTATCAATGAGTTTTAAATTTAAAACAAAAAGCTTTTACTAATTCGAGTACACTTAAATTGGCCCTCTTCTAATTGCTAGATTGACAATGTCAAACAAGTAAGACCTTTGACAAAAGTGAATTGACGGTATTCTTGGCGCATTGCAAAAACTTATAGTGGCACAACATATAGAATTATTTTGATAGTTTTCCCCAGTAGGTACACTAGAACTCTTTATAGAACTTTTAATTATATTAAACATGAACATGCATATGATATTTTGTTCCGTTAAGGTCTTTCCATCAATCGCTAAAATTTATAATTTGAAATTTTAACAAACCATTACTCGATAGTAGCACTATTTGCTTAGTCCGGTTTGCGTTTGCTTAAATACTAACATCTTCAACTTTCGTTCAGCACTGTTTATTTTATAAACACTCAAACGTTTTCCGCTGTTTTTATTAATTAATTTCGAGAGAGCTGGCGAAACCAACCAGTACTTCAGCAGAATTTACTTCCACCCTCTTGTATGATTGCAGTCATGCAAATTTAATTTCTTTTTTAATTTACAAATTGACAGTTTCTCTGGCAACCGCTCAATCAATCTCAACCTACCCAAAAAATTCTGTGACAATTTTCATAACACTACATAACTTTTCTGAAGACATTAACCGCCTTGGCATTAAAAGAAACTTTGAATAGCCTTTTATGATGAAGTACTACTAACAGTGACTGTTTATTGCACGAGACACGAGACATAAAAATTTTAAAACGAAGCCGTTGTCTAAGTTTCATAACATGTCAAGTGCAATTAACACTTTTAGCACGAGTTTGCATACAATATTTTTCTACGGCCTTAAATATATAGTTTACATTTTTGGCAGTTATAATTCACGTCTCCGTAATTCCAGTTTTCTAAGAAAATTATGCACGTATGGCGTAATCATACAGTACACAACATAGTATGATAACGACCATACCACATTCAAAGCGACGTTTAAAAGATTATAAAGACTTACGTATCTAATGAGCTGGTATGTACGCCAACAGTGTGCCTAAGTATTAGTAAAGTGTTTGCACCGTCTCATGTTGTTTCGAACTCATTTTTATGAGAAACATAATCAGCCAAACCACAATTTTCAAAATTGAGAGAACGTGAAAACACTATGTAGATAAGCCGAAATAGGTCAAAATAATTTATAATAGCAACAATTGTTTTCTAGTACTACTTGTGAAAACTTGTTAATTTAGTTCTTTTATTTCTGATGTTGAAGCCGGGTAGCGCAGTTGGGTAGCGCTAGGCTTGCTAGTAAGCAAGTCCTCGGTTCGAATCCCGTGGGGGCCGGAATTTTTCCGCAGCCTTGGCGATTGGAATCGGGCTCGGTGAGACCATTCACAGTTGGGTACCAAATTAGCTGTGCCCTATTCAAATCCACAGACCTAAGAGATAGAGTAACAAGGCCAACATATCAACATGACGCACACTTCACACAATGGTTGCTGTGCGAGCACAAAAGGCGCGCTCCAACTTTGTATGCCGAATTCGGGGCCAGTTGAGCATTGTACCGCCAGATGCAAGCACATAAAGCACCAGCCTCTACACCGAAAGGTAAAACGAGGTTAATGATAATACATACATGCAATACATTTCTGATGTTGATTTTCCCATTTGTTCTGGGCCTTCCCATCTCAACGGTTCGTGTTCCTCTATGCGCATCATGTGGCTGTATCATAGTAGTAGCTGTTTTCCTACCCTTTCCACTACCGTTTGTTCTAGACCTATTAATTATTTTATTGTACATGTCCAGTCAATCTGTACATTTCACCTTGCATTAAATCGGATAGTTCTAATTTTTTTATATGTTTTCTATGGTTGAGGCGTAATGATGAATCTAAGTTTTCGACCTCGGCCGAGTGCCGGAAGAGACCAAAATTTATTAAGCGGCGGGTAAAGGTAAAACCGCTCAAAGTAGCCACTGTTTCAAGCGTCATATCTACTACGTATGTGGGCCAACCATATCAAAACTTTTTTTTTGTATGATAGTCTGTAGTTTTATCTATCAAACGATATGGATTTGATGGCAATTGATTGGTAGGAAGGGCATTAAAAAATATTTTAAAAACACATTGCAATTTATCTCCAAAGAGTTTTTCTCCCAAACAGCTTGTCCAATCTTAGTCTTTTTTATATCAGAATTATTCTTTTTCACAGTTCTAGTGTATGAGATAAATAATAGAATAAATTCTAAAAAAATTTAAAAAATAAGTTTGAAACTCAAGTTCCCTTTGTACGATTTTTATGAAATTATCTTATTCGCTAGATATTAAGAAGTCTAGGACATCGGCGTAAACAAAATTTGAAATTTATGTTTCGTTTTTGAGCAAAACGTTAGACAGATAAAACTACAGGCTACGATACAAAAAAAAATTGATGTGATTGGCTCACATACGTAGTAAGAATGACGCTTGAAATATTGGCTACTTTGAGCGGTTTTACCTTTACCCGCCCCTTAATAAAACTTTGGTCTTTTGTAGTTGGGTAACTAAATGGAATACGACCTATGTTCATATAACATCTTTTACTCAAAATGACCTCCCCAGCAAACTGTTGAAGTTTAATCCGCCCGTTATAAATCACCCTGTATAGTCCAATCAAATGGTAGAAGATAGGGGAAAGTTTTGGTGTAGTTTTGATATTTAGTTCCTATATGTTCTTTGGGTAGCTGAACACAAATATCAGGTTTGCCAACAAAAATTTTTACCGAAAACATGTTTTTTGAAGCAAAAACAGTGTAAAAACCGATTTTTTTTAGTTTTTCTAAAATTACCCGAAAGCTATCCATTTTTCGTAAATGTTGAACCTATATGCAACGAAAGAAAATAAAATTTTCTACATTTTATGACGTCGAGTTTTTTTTCTTCGATCATTCCTTCAGCCGCTAGAGCGCCGCGAAATTATAGTCGAGTCAAATGGTAGAAAATAGGGGAAGCTTTGGAGTCTTGATATTTGGTTCCTATATGTTTTTTGGGTCGCTGTACGCGAATATCAAGTTTTCCAACATTTCATTTATGAAGATTCATTTTATATAACATTTTTGATTTACGAAAAATGGATAGTATTCGAGTTACTTTGAAATAAACTGGGATAATTCCTTTTTTTTGCTTTTAACACTTAATTTCGCGGCGCTCTCGCGACTGAACGATTGATCTGAGAAGAAAATCTCTAGTACATAAAATGTAGGAAATTTTATCTTCTTTCGTTTCATATAGGTTCAACATTGACGAAATTGGATAGTTTTCCAGTAACTTTAGAAAAACTAAAAAAAATCGTTTTTTAAGACCGTTTTTGTTTAAAAAAAAACTTTTTTCCGGTCAAAATTATTGTTGGCAAACCTGATATTCGTATACAGCGACCCAAAAACCATATAGGAACCAAATATCAAAACTCCACCAAAACTTTCCACTATTTTCTACCTTTTGACTGAACTACAACTTCGCGGCGCTCTCGCGGCTGAACGATTGGTCGGAGAAAAAAAAACTCTACTTCATAAAATGTAGGAAATGTTATCTTCTTTCATTTCATATAGGTTTAACATTTACGAAACCAGTTCTTCGGGGTTAAAATTAACGAAAACCGAAACAAGGTCGAAAATTTTGGATTTTTTTGGTTATTTGAAGTACTTCCGGCACCCGGTCGAGGTCGAAAACTTAGATTCATCATTAGGCCTCAACCATGCAAGACATATAAAAAAATCAGAACTACCCGATTTGATGCAAGGTGACACCCCCTTTTGATGACAGATTGACTGGACATTGCCATTGCTGTTAGTCTGGTTCTGTTCACCTTCGACCAACTCCATACTTTCACGACTCACATTTTGTAAGTACGTAAAGAGAGGTACCTTAGCTAAATCTACACCTTGCCTTCACCTAGTCCGGGGTCAGATTTATTCATTCTTCTTGTAATGCCCCCAATCGTCCGCAACTAGCTCGCGGGAGATCCAAACTTTAGCTCGATAGACCACTTCGTTTACTGTCGAAGCGGATTGGATCAGGGACAAAATGCTTTATAACTAAAAACTTAATTGCTATAGCTCCTAAAGCTGAAATTTTCTTTGCAATTTCTTAACAATTGTCCACGCGATAATTAAGCACAACTTTCCAATTCAACGCGCCTAAAGGGCGCGTGTTCTTACTACTTAAACAATTTGCACCTTTACTCAAAGAAATCCAAATATGTAGCTTAGAAATGAAGATTACTAAAACTTTAAACGGCTGGAGTTGCGAAACAGACAATATACAGTGTAAATACATGTAACGCTTAACGCAATTTATAAAATTTTATACTCAAGTAGACAACGCAGGAACAGTAATATCAAAACGAAGCCCCCTGTAAATAGCGAGAAAAAAAATTGACTCAAATAGTTAACCTCGAGTGTAAAAATCAAAACAACAAACGTTTACTTGCCTCATCTAAAAGACGAAGAAAGTATTGTAATCGCGAAAAAGACACCTTCCGAGATTTCTTCAGGTCTTCACATTTCAGTTGTTACGGTCTTAAACTGACTTTACGACACCGCACCGGCTCATACAATAACGAAACGGCCGGCGCGGGCCGCCACTGACGAAATCGGGACGAAATATCTCCTAGGCCGCTACCCAGCCGCAACAACTTAGGCCGAGCTAGACTTTCAGTGGAGATGGGCGGGTCCTTTAACGAGACTATCTGAGGGTAACGGCCAGAGGGTCGGTAACTAACGGTAAAATAATGAGGGTGCCACCAAGCTTGTCTTAACCCGACTAACCGGGCCTGGGCGGTTAGACGGGGCGAAGCATTCAAGATACTCCGTCGATAGGGTTACTCATGAGCTGCAAGCTCAAATAACAATTTCGTGATCGCAAATACTGGAATGGTAATATTGGGACTCTTTGGGCCGAGACTGCGCAACCACTGGACCTACCTGCACGCTCTGATCTCGCACGTCTCGCCGTACACCAATCTTTACACTGTAAAAGGCGCTATCTGAAACAAAGCATGCACAGGTCAAATAGGAATAATACGTCCCTTAATTAAATATGCGTCTATTTGTCGATAACTACATCTGGGCAGCAAATCGTGCCGCCAAGCTTATGTTATTTCTTAAGTTAAGCACCAGCTGATGGACGCGCTATGCTAATAAACAACACACTATGGGTGGCCGGCCGCAGTGGGCTCGACACTTTACATATTAGAGTACAGTTTGGAAATACGCACTCCGGAAAAGGGCGAGTTAGTTCGCGATAACAGACACCGACTTGCAAAGGCAACGGGAGCAGTGTAGCTAGCAGCAAAGCACGACGCCGCACAAATGCGCGACGAATGAATTGAAGGCCTAACTCGTTAGGCAGCGGGACAGCGTGACTGCAATCTTTGACCAGGAAGAGGGGCTAACATAGCCTCACTAAATCATGCGAATTTGGAATAGTTGCCAGCCCCTGCTACGTCGCCCACGCAGTCGTTGGCTGCGGTTAACACCTGTTAAGCAAAGCACAAAGCCCTCGCAAACATAAACAAAGAGCTCGAACAGATTAGGGCGCGCCAGGCTCAGCACGGCGAGGCGTTGATTCCATTTATGTATTAATCGGTACAATATAGCGAAGCTCGCGCACCTAACGTTACTGACTTAAAAGTTAGCACAAACGTAGCACCAAAACAGAGGCGCAGAGTTCTTTAGCTCTTTAGGCGATGAAACGCGAAACTCGCGCACATGAACTTACTAGTAGGCTACCAAAGTAGCGTCTTGAGGCATGGTGGCCTCAAACCGGCATTAAAAGCCGCGACAAGCAAGCAAAGGGCATGCATCCGCCCACACAAAGTTGAGCACAAAAGCAACACCGCTCGCACAAATGGCAGTTAACATATTTAAATGGTTGTAATTACAAATACCTTAGTCCGTAGACGGTCTATGAGAGTTGCGTGCAATCAGTTGGTAGAAGGCGACAGTCTGTGGCAGCTAAATCGCCAAACACGGCATCTGGGGTAAACGGACTGGAATCCGCCAAGATGGCGGCGTTAGGACGCTCTCCTGAGAACACACTTACGGCGGCAAAGAGGCCTACTTCGTCCTGCCTAGAAAGATCCTCGAAAACAGCGAGTTGCAAAGGGAAAGCCCCCTTTCTCACAAACGCAGAACTGGCCCCGTGAAGCCCTTCACACACCTACGCTTTGGCGTAAAGACTCGCCACTCGCACAATCACACGCGACCTCTTAAAGGCGAAACAGTTTATGGCATATTCGCTGTAACAGCACGGGAAATAGAAAGGCTTTCACAGCAGCGGTGCTAACAAACAACGGCAATTTACACAACATTCGCTGAAACAGCACGAGACGGGAAAAACAGGCTGGCGTCCCCGCCAATGGCGGGAACGCCGCGAAACGGCACACTCTGCGACTTCCTTGATCAACGGCGTGAGCTGAACTGCCCCGCAAGGAGCGTTACGACGCTTGAAGTGGCGTGAGCCAAAACGGCGTTACCACGTGAACCTCGACAGCCAATGGCGATGCGCTCAATAAAACAAATAAGTTCCGGTAACGAAGACAGCACGCCTCAACGGCGTGATTTCTAGAAGGTTCGGAATTCTTGCGAGCGATAACACCCGGCTGCCAAAGAACCAGCAAAGGGGTGCTCCAACTGACGAGAAATACTGCGTTTGGGGCCTAATATGTGCAAAATCATTATTATGGAATTAGGCGATGAAGCCAAATAAGTAACTAAAAGGGTTTAGCATACGGGCACGCTGCCCTAAAGCCTAGGTGGCTAATTAAAATACAAAATGACCTGACACAGTGTCCCTAGATGACGAAAAACAGGTTTTCTCAATTCCGTCTGTCTGTCTGTCAGTCTGTTGATGGTATAACTCAAAAACTATTTATCGGAGGAAGATAACATTTTGCATGCACATTATATATCTACCTGGCATAAAACCGAGAAATTTTCAGACAAATATATACAGGGTGAGCACCTTAAAAAATAAAATTTTGTTTATTTTTCATATAACTTAGCAATAATTATAAGTATTAATTTGCACATAGCGCAGGCTTTAGTCTTACCAAAAATGAGCTCCAAATAGATACAGAATAAATGTTGTATGATTCAAAAAGGAGCAACAAATTAGTGCGTTACTTAATACAGCTGCAGCGCAGGAATTCGAAGGGTCGCTGCTCTGTAGCTCAGGTAGAAATATCACGTTTTCTTGCAATATACCACAAAACGTTGGGTCTGCATATGCGGTTCGCCTGCCCTTCGAATTCGACAACCGGTAGCGTTTATTTTTATTTGAAAATTTATTTAATTTATTACAAACGGTAAGATATGTTTACTCCTTCCTTAATTTGATTTTTAAAATTATTTAGTGTTACAATGTCCACGCGGAAAGTTCTGGGTAAAGCCTTTTACAGATTTTTAGAATTGGCGATCATGTATTTTCAAGTCTTTCAAAACCTGTTCCTCAATCGAGCGTCCCGCTAAAACCCAGAGATTATGAAACGCAATTTGACACCACACGTGCAGCAATTGCAAACTTCCTATATTTGACATAGTTAGAATTAAACCCTTTAAATCCGTAATGAGGTGACACCGTGTCTAGACTTAGGTACAGAACTTGACGTGTGCGTTTTGTCAACTCTTTCTATACTCAATGCACCTTGTCCCACTCACAGCTTCGACATTTTAAAATGAGCAACGGTTTGTATAATTTGGCACTGCAAATAACTCTCGGAATGTTTAATCCACATGTCGCAACTGGAATTCTCTGAATGCGTTATAAAGCACGTACCGTCTAGAAAACCGGCGACGGGTTAATCGTTCCGATGTCCTGGATGTCAGAAAAGGTAACTAAAACATGATACAACTGTTTCTTTCAAACTGAATTCTTTAAATGCGTTATGCAGCATGCTAACTTGCCCGCGAAAATTATTTGGTGCACAGAGGCGTATTCGCACTAATTGCTTAAAGAATTGCTACCTGTTTGTCGTGATAGGTAGAACCTTCACATGCGCTCGTCTGGAGAAGTTCTTTTGCTTTTCCGTATTTGCCCTCCTCTAATTTTTGGACTTGCCGATGTTGATATAGACACTCAATACGTTTATTAAAGACTTCTAGATTGTATTTAATCACTTCTACTTCTTATATTTGGTTTTGATCTTTTTCCGAGTTTAGTTTTGTAAATCTCTTTATATATTTAAAATACATCTTTGCCTTTAGTAGATGGTGGTCTGATCTGCAATCTGGCCCTCTAAATATTCTCATATCTAATATTTGCATTAAAGCTGTTTGATTTACAATTAGATGTGCAATGATTACTCGTAGCGATCTCGTATATGTATAGATATCGTTATGTTTATAAAAGCCATTCACTATTCTTAGGTTGTTATGTGTACACGCATTATCATTTAATTGTAACTTAGTAGTAAACAAGAATATAGAAATAGAAATTTAAACAATTTCGAAAAAATAGAGAATTGTGTACATAGGTCGTGGTGCGGAACGGTCTTATGGCCCTATTAGTTTCAACAGCAAATAAGATCGTTCGATCCGGTAGAGAACACTAATTTAGTAGATACCTTTTTCGACAGTTTTGAGAGTCATTGTCACTTATCTGTTCAAGAAAGAATAAAATGACAGTTTGTAATTTATTACATCTGCCTACAAAACGTTATCTATAATTAATTTGTCTAATTATTAAAACGGCAGCATCCTTGCTATCCGAAAATATTTGGCTCCAATTCACCTTATCGATACTAGAATGTCCTCTCACATTCTTCCTACGCTCTTTTAAGTTCCACTTCAACACACAGTTTACTTTCTACTGAATACTAAATACCATATTGCTATTCCTTATCAGTTGCAACTACATATTCACCAACACTTTACAGATATATCAGACGGGCAGTGAAAAATCAGCTACCCTAGAAATTACTATTTGCTGCAAGAAGATAAAATATCCAGAATTTGTGCTCGCAATAACGAGAGCTTTACGGCACACAAAGTAGGTAAACTTTTACGAGGCTCTTTAAGAAGATTTGGTAGGCGAGCATCAAAAACTATGCAAAGTTAGACAATTAAAATTAAAAACACCCGAGAACCATTAAATCTCGGAATTTATTAGCAGGAAATTTCGAGCCCATGAAAAACGCAACAGCCCTGAATTTACTGTAGTTTCGAGATACGTATTTTAGTGGCATAATTATTCCGCCAGTTGAACGAACATTAAAACTGCAATAAAATTAAAACAACACGAAGCTTTTCTTCGTTTATTCCAAAGTTTTTCCACGGGGACTTCGATTGAAGGAGGTGCTGTAATAAAATCGTTTGAAGCTACTCTAAAGAGCTTAATGCAGCAAACCTTAAGTTTTAAGCACAGCCGAATCGTCGAAGCTGCACGAGATATCTTAAACCTTTTAAAATACAAAGTAGCGCAAAGTACACTAATCCCCCGATCTTTCAAGTCTACAACCCAAAACAAAGCATCCGTACGAATTTGAAGCCATTTGCTGCTCGGAGTTATGTATTATTCAAAGCTTCAGGAAATTATCCAGACATTTTACATAAATACACAGCTAATGGTGTTAGCTTTATGTTATTTGTTTATTATTTTATAAGTATTTTTTTAATTATATAGTTTCTACTCTCTCTGGCCCCAAGCTTCACATTATGTGATTTTTCTGAAGCCAGGACAGTATAATTACTAATTAGGGTTCG
Source organism: Agriotes lineatus (assembly GCA_940337035.1). NCBI lineage: Eukaryota > Metazoa > Arthropoda > Insecta > Coleoptera > Elateridae > Agriotes > Agriotes lineatus. The sequence continues at coordinate 62,006,910 of OW679200.1, forward strand.
AAGCATCTTCATGAAACGCAATAATGCCCTGTTTACCACAAAGCCACAAACTGGAGCAGCGACTGAAGCTGGCTTCCTAATATTAAATATTAACGACCAGGCCAAGTTTACATGTATACCTACAGGAAGTTACTGCATAACTTACAACTCACCTTAGAGGTTAAATTAATTTCATTACAGAAAATTACGTTTGCAAAGTTCAAACAACCTCGTAAATACATTAGAACGGAACTCCCAAATAGTCTCTCTTTTGCAAACCGAGTTATTCCGGTCCACAACAGACTCCGTTGTGGCTCTAAAGCCTTTGCAGCAAGGCATTATGAATTTATGCTGCATTCGATGAATAAATTCGTACCAATTTGTATTGGTAATCAGAGAGTTGTTTGCAATTTTATGATTAGATATGGACGTTAGACAGCAGTTTCGCTGGGAAGTTCCTGAAAGATTTATATTGCCACAGCAAGTGGGCCAGGATTTCCTGTAATATAAATTTTTGGAACAACTACATTGTTGTAGTTTACATTTCATTACCGCAAGCATTATTGTTAAGTTTTTTTTTACTTTTTGTAGAGTAAAGAATGTACTGTGCAATGCCAGTACGTTCTACCAAACAAATTACATAAACAAAATATTTTTTTTTTAACAATTTTTCTTTATTTTAGTTATTTATTTAAATAAATATTAAAAAAGTGTGCACATACTACCCGGTATTTCTTAGGTCCCATAGGAATTCACAACGCAAGTGTTCAGTTATATCCGCGTACATAAATGGTTTATGTTCCACTCTCAACTCAATCAGGAATTTATATTTGAAATACTTAGTTAAATTCATTTTTCTGGTAGATCTTGACATCTGCCAGCTATTTTAATCTAAACTTGTATTCTATTTTTTTACACGTTTAATGAGCGTCCACTATAAATTACATATTCGAGGAAGATAATAGGTATTTCTGATAAAAACAGTTTTATAGAAATAAGTCGATATTTCTGAAATTTTTAAGTTAAATGTGTAACGTTAGCGGCTGTAGCAAATTTACCTAAAGCATACATATTATGCCAGACATTTCTACGGCGCTTATTGAAGTTACAATCATCGCTCCCTTCTTCAGACCGCGCGGTTGCTGATAAAACGACTCCAAGCCGCGGTGCGCGGACACGCGTGCAGCAACACTCGGCGCCGCTGCTACTGCGATCCCCTCTAGAAATAGCTCAAAAACGAGAGACTAGAAGATATATAACCGGACAGGGCAGCCAGTTCAAGACACTTGTGACTTGAGTTCCTGGATTTCTTCTCTCTTAATACCTTTCTAACCTAGCTCATCTGTGCAGGAGGTAGCGATTCGTTTAGCTACTACCTGAAGTTGGCCTAGCTAATCTGTGCCAGAGGTCCCGATTCGTTGAGCTGCTACCTGAACCTGATCTAGTCATCTGTGCCGGAGGTCCCGATTCGTTGAGCTACTACCTGAACCTGAACTAGCTCATCTGTGCCGGAGGCCAGATTCGTTGAGCTACGACCTGAATCTAAGCTAGCTAATCTATTCCGGAGGTCCCGATTCATTGAGCTACTATCTAAAGTTGGCCTAGCTCATCTGTGCCGGATGTCCCGATTTGTTGGGCGTTTTCTTTAAACCCGCATAAACTGACATTCTCTAGGTCCATTTAACCTTAAATCCACTATAAAGTTAGCATATCTGCAACCGGAACACTGCTAGTCCAACGACTCCTGTAGTTCATCGGATGCTAATTGCAATTCGTGGTCCGGGACACTAAAGAGTCAACATCCTTCAACGGTCACCGGTAAACCAAGCAGTGAAAATACGGGTGTTGCCCGAGGCAGAAATATTATACTTATGTCATTCTGGAGAGCCCAAACTTATTCACCAAGGAAGTACCACAACCAGCAAGGCTTAATACGCTAGCCGTAAACGTCACTAACACCGTACTACATCTAATTTCATAGAATTTGCCCGCACGCAAAAGATAAACAAAAGCAATTCTTCGGCACGTATATACTCTGCTGCAGACCCGTCGTTTAAAGCCGCGCGTTGGAGCTTTCTGAACTCGTTACTGAGGCTATTACCGACAGCCGATAGAATCTTGTGTTATAATATTTGTGTAGATTTTATTCTAATTAAACTTTATTATGTATAATAGTCAACCGCAATATTTCTAACACATCTGAGCTTATCCTGGTGCAATTAATAAACTAAAACCAAAACTTGGGAAATGATCACAGTAAAAATGAGTAGATTTGGTCGACATTACAAATAAATGAATAAAGTAGAGAAACTGGTTGTATAGTGACACTTTTCAGTAACAATTTGATAAAGAAAAGCAATAAGATTTATACCTAGTATGGTCATGAAATGAGAAGCTGCGTGGCGCAGATGGGTTAGCGCCAGGCTTGCTAGTAAGCAAGTCCTCGGTTCGAATCCCGCTGGGGTCGGAATTTTTCCGTATCCTTGGCGATTAGAATCGGGCTCAGTAAGACCATTCACAGTTGGGCACCAAATTAACTGTGCTCTACTCAGAACCACAGACCTAAGAGATGGAGTAACAAGGTCAACACATCACCAAGACACACACCTCATACAATGGTTGCTGCGCAAGCACCAAAAGCGCGATCCAACTATGTATCCCGCATCCGGTGCAAGTTGATCATTGTACCGCCATGCCAGCGCATATAGCACCAGCCTCGACACCGCAAGGTAAATGAGGTTACAGATAATACATACATACATGGTCATGAAATAGTTCTTACTTTATGGATGCAACTACGCTACGTTTATGAATATCAAATCTGACATTTCAGTTTTAAGTGACTTATAGTTGCATTAATAAATTAGGAATTATTCCATAGCCATACTAGATTAAAGTAATTTTCGATCATACTATATATTTACTTGCATACAAAACATACATGCTGGAGCATTATCATCCCAGTTGGATTAATGAAACGAAATATAAAAAACAAATAATCAGATGTGTTTTAATGTAGCCACTGTAACGCCCTGAATAGTACAGTGATTACAAAGGTGAGATACAGTGGCGTTTATCTGTAATTACATTATTTGGTACCAAATAGTTACAGATAAAATAAATTTAAAACAATTTTTCAAAAAAGGGGGATAATAAAGGAAATGATTCAACAAACATTGTAAGATGATAAATCTACTTAAAAAAAAAAAAAATTTGAGGTTCTACTTTTTCCTCCAGCATTCTTTTGGTTGTGGCAGAGACAAAACTACATCATATCTTGACACGGTGGCATGATTTTGTATATTTGGATGTGATAAGTTCTTTCCATGTTGTTAGTTATAATAAAAATAAAACGGCTTATCCACCATCTGCGTTAAAAATGTGACTTTTGTTTCATAAAACGTCGATGTCTTTTTTGTGTTAAATTCACTATCACAAATGAGTATACTTGAATCTTAGGCATATTCATCTCTTTATCAAATATTTTATCTAACTCTGAAAATGGATCTACATCATCTGCATCTATAACGCCAGACATCCTAATATTACTACTGCTTTACTCACTGGCTTCATTTTTCTTCTTGGTACTAGTTTGAGAGTTCTTTGAAATATTATTTTTTCTCTTCACGATAGTTAAATAATATTCTGTATTGTAGCGATCCCAGTAGTTAAATCAGCATTATACAAAATGTTTATTTTTAAATTATTAATCATAATAACATCATAATTGATTTTATAGCAAATGTATTTCCTGTAATTCATACAAACCAAATAATAATTGCTAGGATGTAGAGACCCGAGCCACAAGAGATTAAACTCATTTATTTAAAATAACAATCTACTAGAAAGCATAACAATATGTACATCGTAATTAACATCACTACTTCTTTGTATAGCCTGACATGTGCCCATAGCGTTCTAGTTTCCCTTCACTCTGTTGACAATTTATATATAACCTAAAATGTATCATTTTAAAAAATGCATTAATAATCTGGTTTATTATAATGCATATTTTTCTCATAAAAATTCAAACAATAAAAACACTGGAATTTTGGAATTTATTTTAGCCAATGAGGTGCGAATTAGGTCACAATTTCTCCTCACCTGGAAAATGTGGCAATTTTTGATAACATCCTTGCGACAATTCTCGTGCATTGTTAGGTTTTAGAAAATTGAAGGAGTACCTGATTTTTAACATTATTAAACAAATAGTTCTTTGATCTCTGGTGTTGAAATTGTATTTGAGCCTATCAAAAGATCCCTGTCATAGGTTTTTGAAAATTGCCCTTGTTTGCTGCGCTCTCTTGGGCAATTCAAAAACTTATCAGCAATTTTACTTGGCCTTGAAATCTTACTACTGATAACTCTGTAATTGTCACACGATTTTCCAGGTTTTCATGAATGGTGATATTAAATGTCGATTTCAAGCAATCTTTAAGGATGATTCCACTAGCATAGACATTAGATGTAACTACAGGGTTTTCGACAGTGTTTGAACAGCACGTATGTAGAATGGAACAGTCACACAGAAAAAATATTGACAACATTGTCGAATTTTCTACAACAATTAATGTCGCCTTGACGTATTATGGATTACGTATGCATGTCCAATAAAGGACATAGTGGTAGTTTCACTTTAATAATACATTTCAGGAAAACGGTCAGTGAACATACATGTCAGAACAGGGGGATAGTTTATCACGTGACCACTTATAGTTTACATACAAAATCAGATAAGCACAGTTTATTGGTTGAAAACTAAAATAACCAATAAATAGCCAGCAATGGCGAAACGAACATAACGAATAAGGGTTGGAACGATAATGGTCCGGCGCCAGCAAATCCACCCAACACTTTTGCTTTTCTATATCAGATGCCTCGATCTTGGCAACGCTACTTCTTTGTTTGTTTGTTTGTTTGTTAATGGACAAGGTCTAGGCATGCAGAGTACCAGGTACCTTAGACACCGACTGCTTTGGTCATATGGTCAAAGTCCTACTTAGAATTTTGACGAGACTAAGGAGTTCCAACCCTAGCAAGGGATCTTTTACATGCTACACATCGTAGTAACATGGGACCCACGGCTTTACATCACTTCCGAATGATGAGATTTTGTAGAAGCTTTCATCTGCATTTTTTTATTTTTGAAAACCTCACCGGGACCGGGAATCGAACTCGCGACCCTTAGATCAGTAGTCAAGATGCTTACGACTGAGCTACCGACCCCAGCAGGCAACGCTACTTATTCCCAGATTGTTTGGGTCTTGCAGGCGGCGCAGCGTTCCGATAGGACCTATCGCGTTCCTTCTACGAACTCATTAAGCAAAACAGTTCAAACGAAATATAACATAACTCATAGGCGGATACATTAGTCCAAATATCGGCGCCGATACGGCCATTCTGACACGTGCACGTCCACGGGCACTAAAGTCCTTCAACTGTACGAAAATAAACCAGTTACGTAACCGCTCGTTCATCCTGATCAACAAATAAACAACAAATCAATCATCAACTTTCACAATTTTGAAGAAAACAAATCAAGCTCTTAAGGTAGTTCATACCAAAATGCTCTTTTGATTAAAGTACACTATTTGACCGATATTAAACTAATCGGGATCAACTACTACACACAGGTCTTCCGATTAAACTGTTAATCAGGACTAACTACCGGTCTTCCGATTACACTGTTAATCAGGACTAACTACCGGTCTTCCGATTACACTCTTAATCGGGCTCGACTAACTACCAAACAAGTCTTCCAATTACACTCTTAATCGGGCTCAACTACTAAATCGGTCTTCCGATTAAACCCCTAATCGGGCTCAACATCTTCCGATTAAAATCCGAATCGGGCTCAACACCTTCCGATTAAACTCTGAGTCGGGATCAGCACCTTCCGATTAAACTCTGAATCGGGATCGACACATATCAACAAAACACCACAAAGCATCGCTCATATCACTAATGACACATCTGACCAAGTTACATCTCTAGTCAGGATCGACTAGAACAGTTCATCTGACCAAGTTCTATACCTTGTAAGGATCGACTAAATACAATGACAATTCATCTCTACATAATTTTAATCGTTTTTCTCCGCCGACACGGAGCCATCTTCCTCCGAGTCAACTAAAATTTCGCCTTGTCCCTAGGGGATACTAATCAGCTGATCGTAAGCATACTTAAATATTCGACACTTTTCTGTTGGCCTCATACCTCACGTCATAAGGCTAATTTTCCAGTACCTTTATAATTTTGAAAAGAACTCGGTACGTGCGGTCAAGCTTCAATGTCATTTTTACTGAATACAACATCACCATTCTTACGGACTGCCTCACGTTTTGCTAAGCGCTCAATATTTTCACTAGCAAGTTGCCTAATTTCAGCCAAATTCGCAGGCTCTTCATCGTCAATTAAACAACTAATTTTGTGGAAATCTAAAGATCGTATTCGAACACCAAACAACATTTCAGCGGGGCTAAACCCTGTAACTGAGTGCTTTGTACTGTTCAAAGCCAATTGGACCTCACTTAAACTATCAAGCCAGCTTTTATCACTTTCACTGTAAATACGATGATTTTTAAAGTTTGCATTGCTCGCTCTAATTGACCATTTCCACGACTACTGCCATGAGCAATAACATGTACTCTAGTGTATTCTTTCAAACAATTTACAGCGCTTTCCGCCGTTACTGAATTGATACGTTGCAGAAAAATGAACTTGTTAAAGGCGTCAATTGTAGCTAAAACGTGTTCTCTTGTATCGCTTTTCTTTGTTAGTTTTCCAGAAATATCAATATGTAGTGTGCCAGGCCGAAAAAATTTTTTTCGACGACTGACATCGAAAGTAGATTTTTCTCACTGTCATTTGACAACAGAAAGTTGACATTTGCCGCTGAGCGTGCGTTTTCATCTTTTTGCCGCTCGCCGAGCGTTTTGGGTTTCCGCGTGAACAAAATAGGTAGCCACGTCCGAATGTTTCCTTGACAACGCCCGTCATTTGTGGAAATAATCGCGTCACATGTCATATAGACTGCGCGAGTAATGTTAACTTGATTGTCAATTAATTTTTGCGATAAAACGAAATTTGATATTTTCCTTTAATAATATGCTCAGTCGTCGAAAAAATAGTATGTATGTTTCGAGCTAAAAGTGCGCTTGCCGCTTTTGCATGATTGCTGGTTTCGACTTCGTCTCAACCAGCAATATTCATGCGCAAGCGGCAAGAATGCACTTTCAGCTCTTAACATACAATATACTATTGGTAGGGAATGCATCTGAATGTGAGATTTTCCTGATTTATTTTTAGATGTCTTACATATCAAACAATTATCGACAAATTTATGAACAGTTCTTGACATTTTTGGGAACCAATCATGTTCGTACATTTTCTCAAGTATTTTTGTCCATCCCACATGTTTTAAATCGGTATGAACGTAATTAACTACGGTCCAAATCATTGTAGTCGCTACAACTGGTAAATAGCGCGATCGATAGTTTCTTTGAATTCTACAGTAGAGAATGTGAATTCTAATACCGTATGTTTATCACAGTCCATTACATTTGAGCGTAGTAGTAAGTGCTTTGTTTATTTCCGGATCACGTTATTGAGTCACACTGACCCACTCTTTAAACACATCGACGTTAGGAATGACTTTGTTTCCCGAAGCCAATATCGGTGGATATGATGTAACATATCATGGGTTGCGAGAAAAAAATTTGCATGTTTATGCGTTTTTAATTGCGATAAACGATATCGAAATCAAAAGCTTGGAGTCCGTGAAATGCCTTTCCCAAAAAATGCCTGAATTAGTAACAACCGCTAAAGTTTCACTCGTACAAATGACATTCAGACTCCCAGTCGGCAGTGCGGCTACTGCAACATGCAATCGGATGCATTTGAATTTAGACGAGCAGATGCTTTATGAGCGCTAGGACATACAGTTCCCGATTTAACAAGATAGCCTAAGCATTCAACTTCTGTTTTAATTGTCATTTTTGCTGATATGAACCCATCCGGCACAGTACAAAATAAAACCTCTATAAATAGTCCCTGAATTTCTACGACAGTCGAGATTTGCTTGGTGCACATAAATCATCCGCAACCAATACCTTTTAAACAAGCCACATTGTACATTTCCCATAGAAATGATTTGCTACATTCTTTTTAGTCAATGAGCAATCTGGACTCGAATTGAACCGAAAAGGAAAGGTCTCACCACTTTTCAGGTTAAGCTGTCCTTCCGGCAAGTTGCTCTTTTCACACTTGCCTCTCGGGAGCACCACTCTTCATTTTCCGACTAACCTCGATGCAGTGCGGTGCAATATCGCCAGGTTTTCCGCAAGAGAAACAGATAACCACTCTAGCCTCAGCTACATATCTTCCACTGGATGTCCCTAGCGCTGATCTCCCCTCGCCTCAGCATTGGACAGTACGATATCCCACACGTCCACATTTCTGGCATTTTCCATGAAAGGATGTTCCCGTTTCTGTACATGGAGACGGTGACAAAGTTCGACGCTTCAGTCCAGTATGATGACCACACGGAAATTGCGATGAACGTTTGGTCAACCTCCCCTGCACCATGGTACACTTCTTTGGCATCTTTTGGTCACAACACCATTACAATTTTACACAGGGTGAAGGGTATCCCACTTCTAATGGCAGAACAAGGGGATAGTTCATCACGTGACCACTTATAGTTTATACAGGAAGTCAGATAAGCACAGTTTATTGGTTGAAAACTAAAATAACCAATAAATATCCAGCAATGGCAAAACGAACATAACTAATAAGGGTTGGAACGGTAATGGTCCGGCGCCCGCAAATCCACCCAATACCTTGGCTTTTCTATACCAGAATGCCTTGATCTCCGCAATTCTACTTATTCCCAGATTGTTTGGATCTTGCAGGCGCCGTTCCATTCGATAAGAAATTGCCTATCGCGTTCCTTCTACGAACTCATAAAACAAAACAGTTCAAATAAAGCATAACATAACTCATAGGCGGATACATTACTCCAAATATCTTCGGCGCCGACATGCATTATACATTCTCGGTAGCTAACGTATACCATTAAAGAAAAGGAATAATAGTAATGATAGAGAACACCAGATAAGAACTGAACATAATACATAATTTTAAGACCTTTGGTATCAACTGTCATAAATAAATAAACGAGATCAAAAAGAAGGGTAAAGGGTTATATTCGGAACTTCCCTAGCAAGTGGAAGTTTTGAATTTAAAATTTTGTAAATTTCAACTAAAAAAGAATTTAATATTTTATGATTGTATATTTTTGGTCCAAAATATGCCTACTTTCGTCAAGGGAAAAAATCTGAGCTATAAAATATATTTGTCAGTTAAAGTAAAAATAAGCAACCTTTTTATTTTTTGTAAAGTGATTACCCTGTATACCGGGTGACAATGAGACCAGGGCACCAGGGCCATGCTTCTAGCTCCTGTATTTATGAATCAATTTAAATAAAATTTTATATGTCGATACTAGACATAATTTCCGATTGAACGAAAGATATAGTTAAAGATCGACCTGTATATATTATGTTCTTTGGAATCTCCGAGTGAAATTACATACGACAGTCTTGCAAAATGATAAAATTTTCAAACAATTTTTTTTATTCTATTCTTGTGCATGTTGTGATGGTCAAATTTCCTTTGAAATTGTTCCACCAGTTTTTTGGGCATCCGTATCTTTTTAGCGTTCTTCATTCGTTTTCGTATTTTGGCTTGTAATGCATTGCATTTGTCAGCGTTTCGATCTTTTTCCAACCTTCTTTGCTCCATCGCCGTTAAAATTTCGTAGGTCATCCATTTCTCCTTTTATTATTTTATTGTGTAGTACGGCGTGGGCTGCAGCTAGCATTAAGTCTTTGATATTATTCCATATTTCGTAAAGGTCATAGTGGTTGGATTGTTTGATTTTATTGAAACCCCTCTGCAGTGTGGTCCGTACTTGTGTATCAATTTGTAACGATAGCTCGGAGGCAACTTTTTGGCATACAAATAATTTTAATTATTTCAAATTTGCATGTCGCCTTCTTGATACATTTCAGCTCGGTATTTTAGTGCACGTTTGGGGTGGGAATCATGCAGTGTGCGGCTCTGCTGCGCGCGTCTTCAACGCAGCCGCTTTTTCCACTATTTGAATCCCCAGTTTGGATTAGAGACGCGGACTCTAAAAGCATATAAATTCCCACGCTCTGGGCAGAATAAACAACTCTTCGAGTCTGCCTGCTCTAAAAAATAATCTCTCCTAAACGCGAAGAAGCGTCATGGGTTATGCACAAGGCGCTGCTTCAGTGACCAGTACCGCTGGTAAAACGTGCTCTGTTGACCTGGTGAACACTTGGCGGCTGATTAAGTGACGAGTTTTTATCTAATCCACCGCTTTAGATACCGCCGTTAGTCCAGGTAATGGCCATTCTGTATACTATAACTTAAAACCCTCAAGAGAAGTTACAAGCTTGGGGAGGTTAACACTACATACATTTTTTGACTTCTTTGGCGGCCCCTCGTATAAGTTTAGAATTTCACCGTAGACACGAATTAACGAAGCGGCCTCCGAATTAAACAAATCCGAAATCGCCCATTACAAAATTATAGTAGCATCATCCGCACATAGGTGAAATTCCCTTCAAAATTCTCGAACACTAAATAATTTCTATCAGCTACTAACGATCAATTATTTTCAATACAACACAGCAGTTATTTACACCGGTAATGTTTGTTTTGTTCGTAGGATTAAAAGGTTAGCCATCTTTAAAACCTCTGCAGGAGGCGGAGCCATACTCGTAAAATCACCTGTAGGCCACCAGTTGAGCTCCACGAGCTACATGGGTTGCAGCAGGCCTTAGGCGTTTAGCCGTACACCCAAAAGAATATAACCACCCTCGTACATAATTTGAAATTTTGTTATACATACTTTATTAAGAACATTATTATATTTTGAAATCCAAGAATATTAAAGGACGTTTATTTTCGACTACTTTTCTTTGGATGTGTTCCCAGAACCATGGTCCAAGCATAGAGCTATCCGAGGCACAATGTAACTCGGGAAATAAAGAATAATTATCCCCGTTGTGTTACATTTTTGTAACGCCAGAACAGAGATATTACAAATTTACTGTAGAATGAAGCAATGTAAGTTTAGGATCGAGTAAATGAATTTCAGAGAAATTTGCTCTGAGAAATTATGTTTTAATTTGCCCGAAAAGTAAAAAAAGTGTAATCTTCTGTGCATTGCAGACGAGGTTTTCAAAAATGATCTGTAAAAAGTAAGTCTGCAGTTTTAACGTGCACTGTAATTTTGGTTCCATTCGTTAAATAAAATTGAACTTTCTTGTTTTAAAAAATTTTTTACCGTCTGCTCAACGGAGCTAGGAGAAACATTTGCAAATTAATAAAATTTTCCAAGTAAAACATATTCTCCATTTTAGGATCTTTCGAGTATGTTATGAAAAAACTTTTGTTAAAGTCTTAGTGGCCAGTTTGCACGTTTTGTTAAATATCAGCGTCTTGTCAACTAAAATACCAGTTTTTTGAAGAAAAGAGAAAATTTTCTAGCTGCTTAATTTTATTGAAACTTCCACATCGTACATGAATAAGAACTAATGGTTGTATAAACAAAAGGAATTGTCAGTTGAAGACGAAGCTGCCGCAACTATTTTTATCGAGAATAGTAGTTATAAGACGTGGTCGTGCTCCAACATCATTACAAATAGTCCTGCCATGTCGAAAATTCCGTTTATAATTTAGAAATGGAAGAAAAAATAATTGGTCTCCGAACAGGAAATCAATCACGTTTAGCATAAACCGAACTAAAAATCCAGCGGGATAAATAAGGCAAATTAGGTAGAATTTTCAATTTTCGCATTTCCACCGCAGCCTCAAGCATGCAATTTTCATGGCGCTCTGTTCAGAATATTTCGAGCGAACTCTAAAAACGGGCGTGCATTTTTTATAAAGCTGCACGTTGCACCAAATTTAGTGGAATTATTCCGGCCCTTCCTCCGCAAGTGCATTTGTCACGCCTGCTTAAGTATTCGGAGAGAGCAACAAGAGAGTGGAATTGCGTTTAGTGCATAAACTGATCTTAATATTCTGCTGTGGAAAGCGGTACAATCAACGAAATAAATTGTTGCAGGAGGCCCGCAGCTGTCCGAGCCGAGTGAGAAGCAATCGCCAGATTATAACGAGTTCGTGCCCCAAGAGGTGCTCTAATTAACGAAAGGACGTCGGGGACAATTAAAAGTTTTTCACGGAATGTTGCCCATCCAGATCTACACGATCCACTGCTGACATCACGGAATGGGCTGGCTTCTCTCAGTTACCTTTGTGCTAGCCCTTGGATTCCTTATAGGCAAGTATTAAATTTTTCTCTACTGTCAGCCAAAATGTTACTGCACAGATAGTTTGTACACTTCCTGGTTACTTTTTCATATTACCAGAATAAGTACTGTATTCATATGGGCATGCAAAATTACGTGGTGGAAGTACAGGGGGTTCCACTTTCGATGGGATGAAAAGAATTCTTCATAATTATTCACTTATTGAGTTCAACTGTTTGAGATCATACGAAAGAGAAAAGAGGAATCAAACGTTTCTTTTATTTAAATAGAAGACGTTTTGTTTTTTGGCTTGTGTGGGACAACAAATATCCAATTAAAGTGTACTTAGAAATGTGTGTACGGTAGCTGGTTGCTAGAGTTCATAGGCAACTAACATCGCAGCATGATGTGCCTTTTCAGTTGAAAATTGTAGTGATCAAGACAGAGTTACTATTGATTTTAAAAGCAGCAATAATTAAAAAAGAAGTCCCACTAAAAGTGACAACACATGTTCTTCTTCTTTTTCCTCTTATTATAGGTCAAGGTTTTTAGTCCTAAAGTGGTCTATAAGCCTTCTTTACTGATAATTCGGGTAAATGGCTAGCCTTACCTGTCGAAATGGAGTAAAAGATCCCTTGTTAGGTGGAACGACTACCACAGGTGTTAGCATGGTGTCCGAAAAGAGTACCATTTTTATAATTCTAGAGTCGCTGAGAGTCGAACCTGGACCGGCACCATGAGAGCCGAGCATTTGCTCGCTGGGCCATCCACTTACCAACAGATGTTACTTTTAAAATAAATATTAATAGTCCGTTGAGTCCGTTCAGCTTCCTCTTCCTTTTTTTCAATTTTAATTTCCAAAATCTTCGAGCCACTGGTTTTTGCAAATGGTCAATATATCATGAAATGAGAGCAACTTCAAAAGTGGATTCTATCTTTCGAAATGATCGAAAAATCAATTCAGAATTTGTGTGATGGTTTTGTAATTTCTGAAATTCGACTGATTAAACCAGGATCAGACAGTTTTTAAGAGCAACTCTTCTATAACCACCTGCTGTCTTTTATCATTTTCCATTTAGCTTATTTGTCTTCTTCTTCTTTTTCTTTCTGTTATTATAGGCCAGTGGCTCAGTTGGCGTCACCTGGAATCTGTTTATTTGGTAATCGTCGGTGGATCTGCTACTTATTAATTTGGTCGAGTTACAAAGGACGTTAACTTTTTTTAAAGACACATCTATTCGTTTTGCATTGTACTCTGCATTTTTCACAGGAACACTTCTTCAACCCTTGACCTCCGAATAAAAATATCTTCCTGCAATTTCACGCAAACTCAGCTTAAAAGCTAAGCTTGAGACTGAAACGGTACATATGGTTGTAGCTAGTTGAAGAGCGTTTCTAGGAAACCAACCTTTTATGATGCCCACTGAAGTACCAATTTGAAATAAATTGTTTTTCATATTTAATATGATCCAAGTAATGTTGTTTGCATCTAATGGACCTCTATATCCCGTAGGTACATCAATCAAAATGGTCGAACCTACTCACACATCTTTAAATTTCTTGGAAGAAGCATCTTTCATTCTTCAGCAGATCTTTTTAGGTTTTGTGCAGCATGTTCCCTTTGTTTTTTTATATTCCTTTGTTTTTGGCATAAATAGCATAGATTTCTCGACCCATATCAAATTTTTACAAATGTCGCGTGAACTGGCTCCAGTAGATTCCAGTCCACAAACAACACAAAACGTTTTTTCTTCTCTGTCAACTGCTTCCCCTTCTGATGCAACTAATAATACAGGTGTTCTAGCTGTCGATGCAGGTGTTGAAATAGAGTCGTAAACTGGTTCGAGTTGTTTTATTGTCGATAACTAACCTCTTTAAATTAGTTCAGCTGCTGGTAGATTCTCTGAAGTTGAAGCGTTTCTGTTAATTAATTACGCTGCTGGTAGATCCTCTGAAGTTGAGGCGTTGTTGTTAATTAATTCAGCTGCTGATAGATCCTCTGAAGTTGAAGCACTGTTGTTAATTAATTCCGCTGCTGGTACATGCTCTGAAGTTAAAGCGCTGTTATTAATGAATTCAGCTGCTGGTAGATTCTCTCAAGTTGAAGCATTGTTGTTAATTAATTAAGCTGCTAGTAGATCCTCTGAAGTTGAAACGCTGTTGTTAGTCAATTCAACTGCTGGTATGTCCTCTAAAGTTGAAGCGCTGTTGTTAATTAAGGCAGCTGCTGGTAGGTCCTCTGAAGTTGAAGCGTTGTTGTTAATTAAAGCAGCTGCTGGTAGATCCTCTAAAGTTGAAGCGTTGTTGTTAATTAATTCAGCTGCTGGCAGATCCTCTGAAGTTGAAGCGTTGTTGTTAATTAATTCAGCTGCTGGTAGATCCTCTAAAGTTGAAACGCTGTTATTAGTCAGTTCAACTGCTGGGATGTCCTCTAAAGTTGAAACGCTGTTGTTAATTAAGGCAGTTGCTGGTAGGTCTTCTGAAGTTGAAGCGTTGTTGTTAATTAAAGCAGCTGCTGGTAGATCCTCTAAAGTTGAAGCGTTGTTGTTAATTAATACAGCTGCTGGTAGATCCTCTGAAATTGAAGCGTTTCTGTTAATTAATTCCGCTGCTGGTAGATCCTCTGAAGTTGAGGCGTTGTTGTTAATTAATTCAGCTGCTGATAGATCATCTGAAGTTGAAGCATTGTTGTTAATTAATTCAGCTGATGGTAGATCATCTGAAGTTGAAGCGTTGTTGTTAATTAATTTAGCTGCTAGTAGATCCTCTAAAGTTGAAACGCTGTTGTTAGTCAATTCAACTGCTGGTATGTCCTCTAAAGTTGAAGCGCTGTTGTTAATTAAGGCAGTTGCTGGTAGGTCTTCTGAAGTTGAAGGGTTGTTGTTAATTAAAGCAGCTGCTGGTAGATTCTCTAAAGTTGAAGTGTTGTTAATTAATTCAGCTGCTGGCAGATCCTCTGAAGTTGAAGCGTTGTTGTTAATTAATTCAGCTGCTGGTAGATCCTCTGAAGTTGAAACGCTGTTATTAGTCAGTTCAACTGCTGGGATGTCCTCTAAAGCTGAAGCGCTGTTGTTAATTAAGGCAGCTGCTGGTAGGTCCTCTGAAGTTGAAGCGTTGTTGTTAATTAAAGCAGCTGCTGGCAGATCCTCTAAAGTTGAAGCATCTTTGTTAATTAATTCCGCTGCTGGTACATGCTCTGAAGTTGAAGCATTGTTGTTAATGAATTCAGCTGATAGTAGATCCCCTAAAGTTGAACTGTTGTTATTAATTAATTCAGCTGGTGGTAGATCCTCTGATGTTGAAGCATTGTTGTTAATTAATTCATCTGATGGTAGATCCTCTAAAGTTGACGCACCTTGTTAATTAATTCCGCTGCTGGTACATCCTCTGAAGTTGAAGTATTGTTATTAATTAATTCAGCTAATGGTAGATTTTCTGAAGTTGAAGCGTTGTTGTTGATTAGTTCAGTTGTTAGGAGGTCCTCTGAAGTTGAAGCGTTGTTGTTAATTAAGACAGCTGCTGGGAGGTCCTCTGAAGTTAAATGTTGTCGTTGTGTTGTGAAACTGATGCAGGTTCTCTTTAATAACAAGCTTTTCAAGCAAGTCTCGCCGGCACGGATGTCGGAAAGAAGCATTGAGGTAGAGGGGCGCGGTAACAAGCGCCATGCAGTGCTGTGCAGGAACTGACATGTTTATTTTATCATTTTACTAAATCAGTTTAGGGATTTGATTAAATCACCTGATTTGTTTAGAGAAATGACAATATTTCGTTATCATTTTAACGTTTCCCGTGAATTGATCGATTCTCTTAGGGATTTGATCAAATCCCTGTTTTACCATATCCCTACATCACACAAGAAAAATTGTATTGGCAAGGAAAGAGATCTATAAATGGAATAGCAGAACAAATTTGTTAACGGACTATTACAATAGTGTTTGATAAAATTTAATAGTAAAAAAGGTGCCCGCTAATAGATTTTTATGTGTTGATCTTCAAAACGACTAAATACTCCACAACAGAGTGCCGCTGAGGAATTGCAAGAAATATGGGTGCGTAATACACTTCTCTAATTGTCATAAGACTAACAAATCAATAGTTAAGGGTTCCAAGTTCAACAACTTACCGTAACACACTGCGCTAAACCATAGAGTAGTCGGGATGCGACGTAAAATAGACTGCAAATAGATACTAAACAACCAAGGAAAACAACAACTGCTAGTATCGAACGTAAGAATACATTTAATCAAAACAGATGCCATATTACCCAAAATTGATACCGAACCGAAAAATATGTAAATTAACAACACAACCTTAATAACACTGTAAAAATTCTAACTCAAACACAGTTTGATTATGGTACACTAATTGAAAATTAAAACGTACAAGCAACCATCAAGTTAATAACGTTAGGTTCATGAATTAAAAATGATCACAGATTATTGTTTTATAAGTGATTACCAAAGATTTAATGCACGTATAGTATACGGAGATAACGCAAGCAAAACGATCTGATTTGATAAGAGCGTACGGAATCGATGGACCAAAGTAGAAAAAGAAAATGTAAGCTCAACGATAACCAATCTCCATCATCGGCACGATTAAATAACTCATGTATTTCACTCGCACCGAGAAGCTTGAGATGCAACTGTAAGTGCGCAAAAGGTTGAATGAAAAACCTGACTTAACTAGCTGCAACACGTGGTGAAAATTAAGGTCCTGCCAGGACGGGCTCGCGATTGCAGATGTTCCAACTTTTCCCAGTGCTAAATTCAACCATCTGACAGAACAGCAACGTGAAATCACTTCAAATGTCCACGGATTTTTTTAGACCGGGCGAATATCGTAATCACACGTAGAAATATCGGAGAATGAATGGAAAATCAACAGCGCAGCGAATAGGGAAAAGGAAAAGAAAATGCCTGAGAATAAATTAGACTAAGCGCTAAACCACATCAAAACAAAAATAACCAAGTCATACCAGAGATTGCGGGTGGTCGACCGATATTTCACTTCCAAGAACTATAAAATCCTGAGCTAATCAGATGAGTAGAGCAATCCACAAATCAATACGACCAAACCTGCCCCAGATTTTCAGCAACACGTCTTATAGTTTTAGAAGTAAAATTATGACTCTTAAAAATTTCCAAAAATGAAATGGTGGTCGGATATACACGACGACGTTCAAAATTGCCGAACCTACAGCAAAGGTAGGCCTAGAGAAGCAGTAGCAACATTCAACAGCTGCTTGGGTTTAAAGTCGAAGACGGGGTAACGTTGGATCCTGGTTGTGCAGCCAACCAAAGAATTTTGTTTCTTCAGAGAATAACCCTGCAAAGATTGAAGTTACCGTCTTTCCGTTGCAGGTACTCTTTCTTGTTCTTCGCATTTGTCGTCGATCCAGGTCTGTTTAACTTCCCTGACCTTATTTTTATGTCTGAGTTGACACATCTGCATTCCGTTGGATTGCCGCTTATAAATTTTCCACGCTCATGTATCAGAATAGTGAATCTTCTTTTTATCTGTTCTGACTTAAACCGTTACTTACGACCTCATTTAAACAGTTCCATGTTTCTTACCATATAGAACTGCTGTGGTCTACATTTATGTGGGTTCTATCTATTTGTACTGTAACATTCAATTTATGCTTTCTGTACCTAGAATTTCGTAGTTTTCTTATGTCAATGTATGCTCTAATATTTTCTTCTTCGTAAACTTCAACTTCGTATAAAAAAATAATAACTATGAGTTTGTTGTCAGATCTTATGTTTGCGCTAGGGTATGTTTGGGAATTCATACTCAGCTACGAAAAATCCGATTTATGAGAATGCAATCTATTTAATTTCCGACTATATTAGCATTGTTATAGTGGGGCGATGTTGAGATATAAAACCTTCGAGAATATTACTTGAACCAAGTATAAAGTATATATAAAATAGTCAATTTATGTCCTTGACAGAATTCTATTAGTTTGTCTGCTCTATCATTTATTTCGGCAAGTCCAAATCCACTATTCACCTCAGCAACACTACCCTTCCCAACATTGGCATTCATATCACAGGTAACTATAGTGATATCCTGAGCCCATGTGTACGTCAGTAATTTCTGCACCTCCTGATTCCACTGTTGAAGTTCGTCTGCTGGTTGGCGTGTAAACTTGAATTATGTTGCCATTTCATGAGTTTTATATTAGTTCTATGACTATGTATCGGTCGAACATTGGTATGAATTGTATTAAAGCCTTACTTGTGCTAAGACCTAACAGAATGCTTGTTCCGTTGCGGTGTTCTGGATCGTTATTTCCTGAATAGTAGAATGTATTTTCAAAGGATTTAATTGACCTTGAACCTGTCCCTCTTGTCTCGCCGATACCAAGAATACATATGCCCAGTCTAATCATCTCATGGCATGCGTTTGCTAATTTATCTTGTTCGTAACTTTCATGTAGCTAGTTTTTCTAACCGTGAACTAAATTTTTCGACCCGGGGATATTCAGAAACCATTCAAGGCCTGGCCAGAACTGAGAGCCGAATTTAGTTTATGATTTACCGAGTAATAATAGGGTAGCTTCCCGTTAGAGTAGGACTACCTCAGTTGGGCTCTTCAGTACCCATTGTTGATTCACTTCTACACGATAATGGTAATTTATAAGTATTCATTCACGTTCATTCTTTTTTAGTTGCCTCTAAATTAAGCTAATTTTTGTTTCCCACATTTTAATGGAAGTTTTGCTGATGTTAGGGCATTTTTACAGTTTAATCATGATTCGTTTTTTCTAAAGGGATAACTTCTGGTCTATGGTGACAGCATTTACTATATTTGTCATCAATTTTTCTTAAAATTCGGTAGTTTTAGCCTCTCGCTGAAAATCTGGTGGTATTGATGTTATCTCCTATAATGCCTTCAGCGTTACTGTTTTTTTTTCTATATCATGATATTCTTTTGCATTGTCATTTTTAGTCTTAATTAACTAGGTATAAACCACTAGCTATAATTGCAGAACTTTTCCAAGATATTTGATGAACACCGGTTCTAGTCGTTAACCTATAACAGACGAAATCTTCCTCAATTTCGACGGGCTAGATTAGCCACCTACCCGGCTTACGTGCAAAGGGGGTGTTAGAACAATTTCCCGAAGCTAGTACCTCCCGTATTCTGAACCCAAGTATTAGCATTTTCGAATTCAAATTTATAAGTTTAATGATGTTATCAAACCTTGATTCTGCACGAAGCGTATTTCCAAGTAGCTCATATATTAACACTCTGCCGTTCATTCATATTCGCCGAAATTCAATTATAAATTCACACTTTGTTACCATATGCGAAGCGATGCAGTTTTCGCTTATCGGGTTCCCAGAATTATTGTTGTTCTAACAGGCCCAAAACTTTCCGCGAGGGCTCAGGCAGAAGTGTTGAGTTAGATTTTGTCATTCTATAATTTTCCGAGCGTCTCGCTTAAGCGAGACAAGGAACGAAGTTAAGCCGAGCTTGCGTGGTCTCATTGGGTGCCCGCATCGTAGCCCGGGGTTTTAATCTCTGTCCGGAACTGTACGTTAGCCGTTGTCAAGTCAGTCAAGTAGTGTCGTAAAATGTTTAGCCAAGGGTTTTTTCTGTTCCGTGGAGGTGGTATCTCCGAATGTACACCAATAGCGAATTATTAAGTAAAAACTCCATGGAGGCGCTAAATCATTATCGTAGTGAAGTCACCAAATACCGTCCCACATCTACCTGTCGTAGGGTGCTTCATTCTTTCCTTACCGGGATTTAGATCGTCACATCTGCTTGAATGCCGCTCTCAGCAGTTTCCAGTTTCCTTTATTTGTGACAATGGCCTGAGGATGCGACCTGCCGGTGTGGAGAACCAAAGTAACCCGTACATCTGATTTTCTATCAAGAGAGATGTGAGCCCTTAAATTTGCAGTGATTTGTTGAAGTGAAGTTTCGCTCAGCTATGCTTTCGTTGGTTAAAGTGTAAGATATCAAACAGACACTACCGTTTTAAAGTGAATTCTTATGTCGCCTTGCTTTGAAAGTTTAAGTAAACATTGTTGATAAGTTGTTTTGCGTTGAAAGTTAAGTAAACATTGTTTTAATGTCGCTATTTGAGTGACTGTTGCTAATTTCGTTCATGTAAAGTAGTTTTTGTAGTAAAACTTAACGTTAATACTGTTTTAAGTGTCACATTTTCATGTTCATTGCTATATATACTTTATTATTTTAATAAGGTCCTTTGTTAATTGTGTATCGTTTTTCATCGGCCTTTCCATGCCGTTCTTATTATGTTTTGTACAGGAAATCAGATAAGTGTAGGTTGATGCAATCAAAGCTAGGCTCGAGTCAGCTGTTGCAGTCGCTACCTCAAGTTGTCGCAAGCTAGAAGTAGAAAATTGGGCCTACTTACTTCCACATTCAGAGTGGGCTTACCTGTGTTGATTTTGTTGTGCCGATCTATTCCGAATGTGCTGGCGCATCAATTATAGAACATCTTTTACCTCTCGTACCAGAGTTTAGCCCTAACTCAAAGGTAGTAAAGAACCCGGTCTCGTGACTGAGTTTTAACTGGAGTTACCGCAATCGTAACAGAGTTAGGGCCGTGTATTCTAGGTATATTTCCCGGTTATGTCGTAAAGTCGTGTTTGTGCGGTAACAGGGTTTTATAGAACTGACCGACCGACCGACCTAATATGAAAAGGCGTAGAATAAAATCGCCCAATGGTTGAATTGTTGCCCCTTATATTACTCCAAGATAGTTCGTGCTGCTGAATATGTCAGAATTGAAAATTGTCTATTCGCAATTTACTCAACGTGCCAAATTGTATTAGTATTTTCCTCCCTTTACTAAATTTCGTTCATTATATTTCTGTTTGAATTCTGAAATTATCACAAATTGTAATAAATTAACGTATAAATTAATTTTTGTGGAACCGTGCCGAAAAGTTGACCTGTACGGATGCAATTGCGCCTGCGAAATTCGTTTTCGCGGCCGTTGTTATTAGTAATGGCCGCAAAAACAAATTTGGCAGCTTCAATTACGGTAGTAATTTTCAACTTCCTTGGTTGCCAACTTTTTGGTACCGTTATACAACAAATTAAATACGTGCTTTTGATAACAATATGCATTGCGGTTGCACAAAAAATGTATACCACGTCTAGGTATAGAAATAACTATTTTGTATATGATGGTGCACGTTGTTATGCAATAAATAAAATAAAGCATTGTTTCAGTTACTTATTTCAGGTTCAATTATTTTTATTGTAAATATATTTTGCTTAAGTTTTCATAATATGGTTTTATCCACATTTGATGCACATTTAGCAAGTTTTAAACAATTTTGTAATTATATACACCCTTCTTCCTTTCCAACCGAGCTTAAGGCTATATACACAGCAATTTCTACATACACATTGCGTGATTTCGGATGCTTTCACGGCCAATGTCATTATCTACTGAACGATTTTCGGGATTGAACCGTCCACTTTCAAAAGAGCTTTCATCAATATGCAAGAAAACGAGCAGGATAACTCAATCTGTAAACCACGCCAGTGGCAAAATCCTTTTGCAAGGGAAGGGTTAGAAGAGTACGGTAAGGCAACGTATGAACCACGCCAGAGGCAAAACTTTTAACGATCAGAAGGAGAAAGGCGAAATTTATCTGGCGTGTCGTTGCGATTGCGTCTGCCATCAATCGCCATATTCATCCACAACCATCCAAATCTCCGGAAACCGATCCACTCGTAGCAATAGCCTTTCTTCCCTATATTCACCAAGTAACTGATCGCGTAGAGAAATTTCTTCGAAACTTAAACGTCAAAATAGTATTCAAAGGCCAGAGCAAGGTCTCACAGACTTTTTATTAATCCAAGGATAAGTTAAACACCATGTCATCTAAAGGTGTTCGTAAAGCCCTTTGGTCCTGTAGTGCTGCATACATTGGTGAAACGGGAACTTCAGTAAAAACTCGTATTTCTGAATACCAACGTTGCCTTAGATCGGGTTTCGTTTCATCATCAACCATCGCTGAACACCAAAGCGACACTGGACGTAAGATCGTTTTCGATGGAACCTTTATTATATGCACATCCCCATTCCTCTTTAGCAGACAGGTTCGCGAAGCCATTGCGATTTACAAACACCCTATCAATCAAGACAAAAGCTATTTCCTTCCCTCTAAGTAGAAGGCGCTAATTTATAAACTCAACGGCCACGATACCTGCATATTCATTTTGCTGTTTTCCTTCTGATCTTTAGAAGAATTTCGCCTCTGGCGTGGTTTACACTTTGAGTTACCGTGGTCTTTTGTATGTTTCCCGATACAGCTCCTTATGAAAGTGAGCAGAACCTTGAGCTCTTCAATGGCAATAATGACACTGTCCAATCCCGAAAGCCGTTCGTTACATATACTAATTGCGCTGTGGTATTATATATTTTTTCTTTATTTGCTTTTTTCTCTGGTGCATATTCTTGATCAAATTTCTATTATCATATATTTTCTTCACTCATTCATTACCTATTGTTCTATAAACTATAGTTACATAGTTTGTACTCCAGCCCTTCTTATATATTTGGTAGTTATAATATGTTTTTGGTCAATTGCTTTTCTTCATCTAAATTGTACGTAAGGTTAAACATTATGTGTCTAAAGTAAACATTCGAGTACTGCACATAGTATTAAAGGAATTATAATTACGAGCACAAATTTTAAATTATATTTTTTGCAGTTATGGGTTTTCCGTCACCGCAGAGTATTTCCCACGGCCAACACCAAGCTGCAGCATCCCAAAGCACCCCGAGTCCAGGAGTAGGAATGATATTGGGCGGCGGTGGAAGAGTCGGGGGAATTCGAAGGAACATAGGAGGCATGAGAGACTGGAGAAGAGCCGACCCAACCCTCATCAATAGCTTATGGAAGAGCAAAATGGGAAATGGCATACGAAAGCAACTAGGTGAGTTGGTGGTCAGCGGCAAATTCCTATTCATTAAACGTTTTTTTGTTAGGAAACGCAGAGGTTTACATCATGCTAGCTCTTCTCATCGGCCTCGTAACAGTGGTGATAGGATGCTGGTTATCGGATAACTGTTGGTCGCCTGACCCCGACGAACCCGTCATGACCGTTGCCTGACCATTAGCCAAAACTGCATCTCCACCAAAGACAGTTCCCATGACGCCCAATAGCGCCATGAGCGCCTCCACGAGCTCAAGCAGACCCTCGAGTCCGGAGAGCGATTGGCCCCTGGTGGACGTATCCGACGGAGACTCCATGAATCTCTGACACCATGCACTTTGCCAAAAAGTATCAACCTTAGCAATGCAAGACCCGGATTTTCTTAGAGGCTCTCTAGAAAATAACAAAGAAATGAATAACGGCTACGTTTGTCAGCAAATCATCGACGATGTGGAGGAGTTGTTCAACAGTGAAAATGTGTGCAACATTCATGGCAATGACAATATTTGCAGCCAACCGTATGAGGATCGTAATTTGGACGACAGTGAGTTCTGAGGATTGTAAAATGTGGCTGACACAGACTAAACCTTGGAATTGGACGCTGATGAGTTGAAACTAAATAAAATGTAATACCACAAATGTGAACCGTAACCATCAATTAAGGAGAAAATCGGAATAATTATTGCAAAATTAATGTACATATTCCATCTCCAGTCAATTTAGCCAGGTACCATTTAAACTTTTTTACGGTTTTTTAGAATAATATTGTAACAAAGGGCGTTTTTAATAATCCCAGTTCGTCAAAATTTAATTTCATTGGTGTATAAATGCTACCGATAATCTTTCGATGGCTCGGTTATTCGTCAGCATCTTGGATATATAGAGCTACTGCTTTCTTCTCCATTAGTTGTCAGAATGTTTAAGCCCCTCGGCGTCTTAATTTGGTTAACACATAGACGTGTTGTTAATCCTTCAGCGATAATTTGTTTTGCTCACCTCTGTACTTCACTTACTGGGGTTTAATATCTCACCTTTGGAAAACTGAAGATCAAGTAGAGCATTAGTGCTGTCCATCTTGTAAGTTTGTTGATGACAACGCGAGCAAATTTCCATGAAAACAAACCATCACATTCGCAGAAACATAATATAAAGGAAGAAGGAAGACTATTGGTTTATTTTCGTGCAATTATTTTGCTCTTTACTGTAGCTTCTACTACCTAGATATATTTCATTTTGTACGTCATTCCATCTAGCAGAGATTGGTAGTATCTGATTTTTACCACCATCCAATACCTTTGATTCCTTAGACAGTGACTCTTAAAAGTTTATAAAGTTTCTTGCAAGAATTGCTCTTCATAATTGCGTTAACCTAACTAACAACCCTCAAACAGTTTATAAACTACATTTTTATTCTCTTCGTCACTGCAGCGCTGTTATGAATTTTAGATGATCAACCAACCTGTTATCGAAACGTCTTCTGTAGTTAGTTCTAGACATAAACTAATAATGTAACTGCTGGGCACATTTTAGTATACTAAAAGCTAAACAATTATTTGCATTCAAACAATACATACTTAGGAACAATATAACAAGAATCCCCTAGCCCTAGCAGGTCATTTTGGGAATTTACAGATGGTTATATGTTGTGACTCTAGCTTCTTTGGTGCATCAGCATCCTGTTATAATCAAATGCCTCCCGTTGACATTACATCCTCGTTAGGACAATAATTTTAATAGTGAATAGGATTTCGATATATTGTACACAATATAACACCGTATTACACATTAGGATTATTACTTATTTTGCTTCCACCTCTTCCATATTGCGTTTTTTCTGACAAGGAACTCAGAAACTATTTTTTAATGATTGCTAAAAACAAAAAAAGACGAGTAATAATTTTCTTATATAAAAATTTATTAAACCATCAAGTAAAAAATGTGAACTGTTTAAAGCATTACCTTAGGGTTACTTGATGAACTTCTAAGTTATTCTAGACAATAATATCTCATGCTACGCAATTCGCTTCAAACAAGGGGAGAATAGTTGTAATTCATTGTCAACATTAGCATCCATTTAATCCATAACTATTTGGTTTGTTTGATGCCACCATGCCCCAGCGGTGACAGAAGTTAGTCAGCTGCATAAATTCACAACCTCAATTCTACCAATGGATTCCTTAACCTTCTATTTAACAGGATCATGCCACTTTGCTCCACTGAGACTAATTATTATCACTTTCCCCTTCCCCATTCTCTTCCTATCTTTGCGAACAAGCAATTGGTCGGTAAACACAGCAAATCGTTGTCTATTAATCATAAAGGCTTTGCTATGCACATTCCAGTTGTTCAACCCCAATTTGCCACTGTAATGTGGGTAAACATATTAGCACGTACACAAATCTGCACTTCATTGCCGTAAAAATTAACCACTTGTAATTTAGCTACCTATAACAAGCCCTTATTAACAAGCATACGTTTCTACTTAGGTGCCAACAAAGCTTTGGAATGAAGACATTCGGAAAACTATGAAGCACCGCAACGAAATGCTTTACAAGTGTGCTCTCGATCGTCTTATATTGGATGATAATACACTCATTTTGGAATTGTGTAACTATTTAAAAGTAGCTTGTAAAGGTTAGGGAAATGAAACCACTGATGTCAATTAATAAGCTAAGTGTTTAATGTGAAGCATCTATCAATTACACGTTACGAAAGAAAGTCGACTGCTAGTATAAGGAATATTTATGGTTTACTATTTTCCCAAATGAATAGACGGTTTTACAGAAAAATAAAATACAAGCACTTTAAGTAGTCCAATTACATTATAGTTAATTGGATCATCAAATACAGATAGATTAAGATAAATGGTTACATTTAATTAATTAGTCATTATACATGAATATTTGAAATATCTTAATCTGTTTTCATTTGATGAATCGGACTACTTGAAGTAGTGCTTTTAACATTTAACTGCCTGAATATGTTCTTTGTTGTCAAGTGTGACGTACTAACTTCACCTTCATTACCTTGAAAAAGAAATAAAGCTTTCGGAAATATTGGCTTAGATAAGCGTTTTTTTAAATTGCTGCAGTGAGAAACAAAACCCAATTATTTACTATATTGTTTATCAACCAGTCGTTCCTTGCTATCTTGCAGTTTTATTAGTTATGTACTTACCTGATAGATACTGACAGACGTAGTTTTGTTAACCACGTTTTGTTCCATACTGAATAGCTGGAATAGATGGTAGAATCTTCCAAAAAACCCTAAACGATTTCCTGAAACTTAAATTTCTAGTAAAATGGTAGTAAACCTTTAAGGGGAATTTGAGATATCACTGTCAATGTTTCCATAAATACTCGCAATTCTAAAGATTTTCTTTCTAAATAATTTAACTATTTTAACGTGCCGGGTCAGGCCTTGAAATGAATCAAAGCACTTACGCGACAACAACAGTTGGATTAGTACAATTCTCGAATAAGACATGAATACACTTCAAATTTGTTGTTTGACAGCTTATTTCCTACCACCCGCGCCTTGTCTAGCCAACCTCCTCGAGTTACCTCGTTCACGATGTCGGGTCGCGCACGCGGCTCATCAATAAATGGGCCCGTTACAGTCTCTCCCTCTGATGACTAATGTCCTGGTGTAGGTACCAGTTCCTTTGACCATTCTCGGGCGCCTTCTTCTCCTCTTGAATACTGCTGGATTTGGAATGTCCATTCCAGGTCTTGAAATGTAGGGCATCAGCTCAGGCAGGTGATATTTGCCAATGATTTGTGTTGGATTACCTTGATTAACCAGTTCGTAGATGGTATAGAACACCTTCTTTATAATACGATAAAGCCCCATGTTGGGCTCCAGTTTCATGGGTCTGGTCGAAGCTTGAAATGAATCAAACCACTTACGCGGAAACAACAACTTTATTAAAATAGTACAATTTTCGGATCAAATATTAATACACTTCAACGTTCTTGTGTTTGTTGGGGCACGATGTCGTATCGCGTACACGGCTGTTCAAAAAGGAGCAACTTACACAATATATTTACATTAATAATTGCCAACAAGATATTATTCATAACAAAACTTAATAAAAGCTCAAGCCTATCTATGAATCATGGAGTGGGTCATCAATGCAAATTCAACATAATTCTTAAATGCATTTTTTTATTGGCAAGTTACATCAACAATCAGAACTGTGTACATATGTACATTAATAATATGAGCTGATTTGATGATGAGTCGGCTTGCAGGAAGTATCTATTGGCCGTACCCTAGAAATTTTGTAATTGTTTAGCAGGTCTAGAGTTGATGTTCTAAATGCAATAGTTACAAAGCCGTTTGCAACTTTGACAATTATTGTGGAAAAATGGTTTTCTTTAATAATTAATTGGGATTTATGTGATCAAAATAAACATATTCCAAAAATTTGATCAAAGTTTGTTAAACTGGCTGTCAAGTAAAAAAATGGATAGCTGATATCTCAAGTATTTGTACAATCTACAACGTATTTGCTAGACAAAAAAAATTTAAAAAAACTAAAATTTTGACATTTTTTAGAATTGATTCATCATCATTTAGAATCGACTTTGTCATGTAAAAAATAATACCTCTGGTGTGGCGTGGTTAGCACGTTGAGTTACCGTGCTCTTTTGCTTTTTTCCTCCTGATGAAGCCCCTTACGAAAGTGGGCGAAACGTTGAGTTCTTCGATCTCAATCATGACACGGTCCAATCCCGGAAGTCGTTTGTTACTTAATGACAATGGCCGTGAAAGCCTCAAAAATCATCTCAATACATTTGTAAACAACATGTTTAGAGTCATCTTAAAAATGTCAAAAATAAACAGTTAGAAACCTGACAACGCAGAATCGCAAAATATTGCTATATCCTTGCTTACTTCATTATCTAATTACTAATATTTGTTGATGATCACCTTAAACTGATTTACTTTATAATGGCTTAAAATTAAATTAAGTATTTCGTCATATTAAATATTTCAACAGATTTAAATTTTAGCATTAATGCGAGCCTTATTAACTATTTACAAGATGTTGAGCATTTTGTATAATTATTAATGAACCTACAGTTTTACACTACAATATAAACCGAGCGCGAAAATAGCAGTCTCAAATTAATTCATTTCCGTTCCTGGCTGTAGATGCTTGTAAAATTTATTTGTATTTATATTAATACAGGGAGACTGCAAGGGTTACTAAATGAAACTAAAATAACGTTTTTTTCCTTATAAATTTCCAACTAAAACTCAATAACAAGAAAATTACAGCAAGTTCAAGTTAAATCAACTAATGAGTATTCGTTACAATCTACGACAGTAACTTACGTTTTAAATCAAAATTGAGGGTAATTGAAAGTTAGTTAAACAATGCTTATTTATATAATCTATAAAGGACTTTACTCGGACCTTTCCTTGCAAGTGGGAGCTTTGAAACTATTTTTTAAATATCAAAGGAAAACAAGACTGTCCAAAATCGGGTAGAAATAGTGTCCCTCGTTGCTAATAATACTGAAACATTGAACGGAAACACTTAGTATTGCATAAATGTTGAAATAAAGAAGGATGCAGCCGGTGGGATTCGAACTCGCACTCTACCAGGCAGAATACGATTGCTACTTACAGTTCGACCCGAGGTCAAACATTTACATCACTTCGCCACGGAAGCACATTTATTAGGTTTGCTTAAGGCTGTCGTATAAAGAACGCACTGACTTTATGATGTACACACGGTATTTTTTCGGTTCCAATTTCATCAAGAGTAAACATTTCCGAGTTAATGAAAAAAAATCTCTAAAGTGGTTTATACCGAACATTCTTAGCATGAATTGAACCAATTTGCAAATTTTAAAACAAAATGCAGTCGTTGGGATTCGAACTCGGGCTAACCGACTCGCTCTCATGCGTTCTGCCAGGCCGAATTCGATTAATAGCATTGCTAGTCCGCCGCTTTAACCATTAGACCACGCCGACAGAGCAGTTGGATCGCTACTAACTCTGCATACTTCTGTCCACTTTACAACATTTACCCTGTATCTACAGGGTTACATTTTCATTAAGAGTAAAAACCTAATGTATGTGCAAATCATGTTTCTTATCTATTCTTGATTTAAAGCGAAAATAGAAAACATTTTATTTCTTAAGGTGTTCACTCTGTATATCTTTGACCGAAAGTATATTCGGTTTCGACACAGGTAAGCATGTAATCCACATGCAAAGTATCATTTTCCCTCAACAAACAGTGGTTAAGCTATACCGCCAACAGATGGATAGACGGACGGATATATGGACAGACGAACAGCAGGTGGAATTGAGAAAGCATGTTTTTCGTTATCTATGGACATTGAAATGTGAAGATCTGAAGAACTATCTCAAAAGTAATTTACTTCCTACGTCATTTAGGCAAGACAACACTTTATTTTTTTAAGGTGCTGTATATAGTATTTGACAGAGAGTATATTCGGTTTTGAACCCGTTAGATATATAATCTACATACAAGGTATCGTCTTCATCCAACACATAGTTTTTGAGCATACCACCAACAGACATACAACAGACAGGCAGACAGACAGACCAACTGAATTAATGATATGCTTTTCGGACTTTTTCCACTGTCTAGGGTGTAAATCACACAACGTTTCGGGAGTTTTTGATCTACTCTCGTCTTCAGGTGTTCCGGGTTAGTCCTGAGAAGGACTGATATTATACGTTTTTCTACGTAAATTTGTGCCTCCCCTGGGGTTTGAACCCGGGACCGCTGATCACTAGTCTGCCACTCTAACCACTAGGCCACCAAGGCGGTTAGGGCCATTTCAATTCCACCAACTGGGGGCGGGCTGCTATAGGGACCTTGCGTCCCCCTTCAGCCAAGTACAGGAATTATAGGATGGGTGAGAGAAGAGGGGTGGAGAATGAAAGAAAAGCCAGGAAAGGTGGAGAAATACTGCCCCGGCATTCGCCTCAAAGAAGGTACTCTGTAAATTAATTCACAAAATTTTAACTATGCAGTTATTTTTATTTGGAATGCGGTCGAACAGTCACTTTCTTCCGAATTTTGAAGTCGTGATATTCTTAAAATTATTGCCTTACAAATAGCCGTTATCTACATACTTATGCACTAAGGTACAAAATATCGAAGATCAAGTTTGCCGTCGTTGTAAGATACATTATGTAAGAAGCTTCATTCCCAGAAATGGAAACTGTATAATTTTTTCTTCCATATCGATAAAAAAATTGCATTTAAAACAATTTCATAAAATTTTTAGACAAAATTGAAATGTGTGACGTATCTCTGACGTGAATTTTTAAATTTGCTCAATTCTCACAATTAGCTCCTATCGACATATGTATGGCTCCATAAAGTTCTAAGAAATATTGAAGGAGTTTCAGAAACATAAACTGTGCAGTTTTTCTTCCAGTTTAAACCGGTTTCGTTAAATGAAATTAAAATTCAAAGGTTTAAATCGCATGCCGGAAGGCGATGTATTATGAAGAACGAGATTTCAGCTGTCAGCTGTCATTCAGAATTTTCTGACTCAATAATTAGGTTAATTTAAAAAGAACACTTACAAATTACCTAATTACAAACGCGAGGAGACCAAAATACCACTGAAAAGTATTGTTTTTGAAATATTAAAATAAAACGCCAAAGATAGCAAAGAAATTCATTTTCCTGAATGACAGCTGACGGCTAACCCCGCATTTCCCATAATGCATCTCGTTCCAGTATGCGATTCCGTACTTTCCAAACTTTAATTTCATCTAAAAATTTAGCGAAACCGTTTCTAAATTTAGACAAAAATTATATGGAGTCTCTGTATGAAGCTTCTTAAATATTTCTTATAACGGGGCGACTTCAAACTTGATCTTCCATATTTTATACCGTAATGCATATGGTGATAAGAGCTAATTTTGAGAATCACACCACTTTAAAAGTTCGAGCCTGAGATACGTTACACTGCTCGACCCCATTAAGTACATGTACTTCTGCGTCTACATATCCTGCTCACTTAGATCAAATATTGTACTTTTCCTAACCTAAATGAATGTGGAAAAGTAAAAGTCTTCACTTCTAACTTAGAAAGAAGGTGGCCTAAATTCCAAATTAGTAAGCAATCTGATTTTTTTTTCTATTATACATTTTGTAACATCAATCCTTGGACTGCATGAGCTGTATTAATTAGTTAGTACTAATGGGTGGCCTTGCTATATACGTTGATCGAAATTATATAAGACTTATGTAGGACTTATCACATTAACTTTCTTAACTTAGTATTTACACTCCACATACTAAAATGCCCAATTTTGGTATCTTTTGTCTTAAACTGGTTGTAAATTTGTTATACATTGTTATGCTAATGTTATAAAATTATGTAACTATCTCTAATAGTATATTATGTCACCAGTGTATTAGTAAGCCTTCAAAGAATATGCGACAAGTTCAAGAGAACGACGCGAAGCGGAGTGCTTCTAGAGTCGCCAGTGCATTAAGGGCACTTATACAAGTGTATCATACTCTATTTTCTACAATCGTAACAGAAATATAAAAACTTAGTTTGGTTACACTTTTTCCGTCACATTGTGTTAAATATTCTAGGTTATGTTGACGTTCAAATTACGGAAAAGAGTGCTTTAGTGTAGTATTAAAACACGTTACCAATGACAACGTGCGAAAAAGACTTAATTCGCTCGCCACACTGGAAATTGTGCAAAAGTTGTCAATTAGGCAGGATCGTAGAAAGAATATGCATTTCCAAATATGCAAGTAAAACAGCCTATGATTTATCATTAAAACGTGTCAATTTTCCAGTTTCAGGAAAATTAGAAAAACTAGATCATTTTCTATTAAAGACGACTACTTCATATTTTTCTGATACACTGTATACTCTGAAATGTATCTAATATTATATTATGTTGAAAAATGGTCAATAAGTATTGTTAATATTTCGAATATTCGGTATTGTACGGAATAATCGATTAGCAATCTATAATTATCTCTGTAATACTTTCAGTTATAGGCAATTGATGGTACGTTTGGGCTAATTTTCCAGTTGTCATGGAATATACATTACAAATGTTTATAAATACAACTTTCTACATATTAACCAATGAATGAAATGTTTCTGACTCCATAAACATCATCGTAAATTTGAGTTTTAGTGTCTCTGGGATATGTATTATCAACATTATAAATCAACAATACAGTCAAACATTGAAAAATAAGTGACAATAGATATTGACAAAAACAGAATCCTTCTTAATGTCGTCACCCTGCTCTTTATGATACAACGATAAGCCTGTGTTTTACGTAGCATGCCTGACCGAGCGATTAAGGTTACTAAAAATCAGATTCCTCTGGGAACGTAGGTTGAAATCTTTACTACTGTGATATATGTGCTCTTTCGGTCTTATTAGAAACATAAAGGAATTTCTCGGTTAACGATGTTAATAGCATTTTATTTTGTAATTTCTTTATTTACAATTTACAACTCAAACAATTTTTTAATTAAAATAGGGCCACCTACATGGTGGACTAAAAAATGTTTTTTTAATTGATAGTGAAGAACGTCGATTCCTTCATTAAAATATGGAACACGGATAGTAAAGCAATCCATTGTTTTACGACTTTTTTAAGTTGGCGGGGTGACATATTGGGGACAGAAAACGTCAGCATAACCTACAATAGTTGCTTAATAGTATATTACGTAACTTTAAAAAAGTGATATTTTACTGAACAAGTATGGCTGGTTACAGTGCGAGCGTGAGCGAGTACTTGTACAGCCATACGAGTTCAGTAAAACTACTTTTCTAGTGCGTTCCATATACTCTTATCGCATATCATAAAAAAATTAAAATATTAAGTTTTTACATAACAGTGACACTATATGTCAAAACATAATCAAGCTGAGCAGAACTCGTTTCTATGTACAAAAGGACAATAAGCAGCTCCAGTTCATGTTAGACCCTTAGCAGTACTGAAGTATATTGTTGGTAGCACTACAGGTCTATCTCAAATTTGAGGTTAGCAGATTAGGTTCTGCGTCAGTCTGTGTCAAAACTGAAGCAGAATCTAACCTTCCAACCTCGGATTTGACATAGATTTACAGTGCCACCAACTTCAGCATTGGCAAGTGTAAAACGAATCGCCGTTGTTTTGCTATAATGGCTGCTAGGGTACAAAGTACCACATTACTCAACAATTTTGAATGCAGAAATGAAGTAGATTACCTTATGAAATGCGATAAAAGTTTTTAATTCAAAAAAAGTTAACTTCAGTGCATAGGCATACAAATAATCAGTAGAAATTCATCTTTTCATTATTATTCAACCTGATGATATTGCTGCCAATTTACCACTACGTCGCATTATAATTTCCTTTTTATTTTTTCTCCAATAAATGAATAAAGGCAGTAAAAAGCTCATTTATACTGTTGATAAACTGCGATTGAAATCAAATTTACTCGGAAATATAAATATTCAACCTGACAAAAAAGAGACTGTCAAATAAAAAAAAAGTTATCATCATTTGTACTCTTTAACACTACTACATAAATATTCTTTATACAATTTCAAAAATAAATTGAATTTGTATCGAACCAGATTATATTTGCCATAGTATTTTTTTCAACTATTGATTGGTATCTCTGTAATGTAAAAATTCATAAGCGCATTTTGATAAATTCCACAATTTCTATTCAAACAACTTTTAATTATTGAATAAAGCATTGAGAACTGCAGTTACTATCTTTCGTAACAATTTCGCAACAAGTAACTCCTCATTTAGGTTAGACTTCGTATTAGACCTGTCATATCATGCCTGCCTTCACTACAGCTGTGCCTGTCTTCTAACCTGTAGATGTTACCTTGCCCTTAATTGCTTATATAAACTAACTAGGTTAAATTCGTTCATAAACTAAGACTGGTAATCTTAAAATAAATACTGTATTAAATTAGCAATTCTAAAAGTGTAATTCTAAATAAACAAATTTTAAATCGGTATGGTCTGCGGTTTTAAATTGTACAATGTCCGACAGTAACACGTCATTAAAGGAAACTAGGTTTACCTTATAATTTGAATGTAAAACGTAGTGAAGTATAAATCCTAATATTTAAATAACTTGGGGAAGTCACTAAAAATCCTTCGGCGACCGAAGTGGAATTTAAATATACAAAGCTTGCAAAAATTGTGATCATGTGTACATAGACCAAACTAAATGTTGAGTGCAAACTTCATACGTCAGCTTTTATTAAGGGTGTTTTATGATTTCAGTACACAGCTGATTTTTTATATTTTGCATAGTTAAACTGCAATAGAAAATATACATTCTGCAAGGATTTTTAGTTATTTCAGCAGATAGAGTTATATGCTGGACAATTCTATAGGTACATGTATTTTGAGAAAGTGTACATTTTAAAGGATGAGATTATATATTTGGCAGCTTTCTGTTTTTTGGTTAATAATAAATCAATAATTTAAATAAAATCATATGAACTAAATTGTATGCAACGTTAACCCAAAAACAGAAAGGACGAATCGTGAGATAAAATTATTGTGTATATTGTATATGTTCCTGCTGGATATATTAAACCTTCCAAATGGCCTAAAGATCTGTAGACAGAACTAGAAATGTTGGGTATAATTTAAGCTTCATTATAAGGTTACATTTCGTAATTATCATGGTGTTATGATTGGCTTTTAGTAGTAGCATGTGATGAGAAATTGCTCAACTAATTGTAATTTCACCTGTACCAGGCAAGTAATCGTCGTTTATCTTAGTTGCGTTTCTGTGCTGACGAATTTCTCAGTTTACGACTATAAGTAATAGTGGGATCAATGTAGATTACAACTGTAGCGAACATTTAATTAATATAAACTCAGATATGTCGAAATATGAAGCAACGATTTGTATTATCCAACATGATTATGTATAAAACTATAATAAAATATACCTGCAATAAACCTTCTTTATTGACTACGAAATTTGAGCTCTTTCTTACATAAACTGTGAACAAAACTGGTTACACGATTTTTGTTTAAAGTTACATGATACATGGTATTCATGCTATAGTATTCAGGTTCGCAATTTTTTTATAGTTTCAGTTTTTAGCTATTTGAATTTAAAGATTCTAAAATGTTCTTATTTGAAAAATAGAGGACAACGTTACATAGATTCTTAGCTAGTTAGAATAAAAAATTAATATGACGTCATCAGAAGTGCGATGTCAAAGAAAAGATAATTTTTTATTTTTCAAAAAATATTTATTTGTATCTACTATCAAGTTCACCTAAGGACGTGTAACGAAGGATGGCGAAGGGCGGCCCTTACCTGTTGGCGAAAGTTGTATTTGGTATTTTGCAAGCTGGTAAATATCGGCCTAGGTTAGCTAACTAGTCGAGAGGGTCGGGGTTCCAGCAGAGCTGAAAGAGAAACTAAGAGAGAGGGCGCCAAGTTCTCGTCGTTGACAAATCCTTTGGTCGGACCTCCCCAAGGTAAGAGATATTCAAAGCAAACCAAAATAATTCTGCTTTGGTTCTATAGTGCTTACTCACATCATAAAAACTCACATAAATAGACACACAAAATAAATATAAATAGACCAACAAATATCATATATACATATCACAGCAAGTTGACCTATTAAAAAAAATTAAGCAATAGTGCTACGTTATTCAAGACTAGCCAAAAAGGCGTTAGATGCTACGTAATCACCTATTCGAGCGTCCCAAATCTTAAATCAAATAAATAAACTCAAAAGCAAGACTGATTATAAATACAACGGCGGTCATCGTGAAGCGGAGATCGACACAACACGTGGCATGACTAAATTAACCTATGATCAAAAACACAAAAAGCTCTAAATATTCAAATGAGCTTCGTTAAGCAGAGTGCGGTCCATGGGGTGCGAATAGCGCAAGTGTAAAGTAAGGTCAACGTTCCACCCCGAGAGTTGGCTTAGTAAATTGACTTTACTGCAAACAAAATTTGAACGGGGCGGTACCTGCAGTTCATGAAATCTCACAAGGGGTACTAGGACCTATAAGAAATTTACAAGGAGTTCTGAGAAGCTTCAAGTCATTTAGTTGCGGTCATCCTAAATCCTAAACTTGACACTGAATTTAGAAACGGGCAGTTAAACACAGTAATAACCCCTTGGGCGGTAGCATGGCCGCAGCACAATTTTGACAACTAAAGCAAAATCAAATTGACGTCAACGCACTAGGTTGTTACTCGTACATTAGATATTGACTTGTGCATGAACGTGATTACTAAGGCAGTTAACCGGGTAAGTATACCAAATAATCAAAATTTACGCAAGTAAGGAACACAAATCGTAATACCATCATAGCAATTTTAAAGGTCATACTTATAAACCAAATCGACAAACAATACATAATTATAGCTCTACAAAAACCTTTCAAGTACACACAGCACGAGGTGTTGACCTGGTGAACGTAGCAACCAGGCAGTTCGTCGGCCACATAGATGGCCTCAAAGCAGGCTGCTGATGACTACCGTTACAGGGACAGCGAACGCAGGGGAGATGGCAGAAAACCCCAGCCACAGGAATGGATAACACGCAGGCTCACAAGTGCACCGCATGTCCCATGCAGAACAAATTACTCCAATACGAAAACCACTCCAGTTAAAAAAAAATTCCAGGTGGGAAGTAAAAAGGCTAAAAATACAAACTTCTCGGTACACAACCGAGCTGAAGGGAGAAAGCCGAAACTAACCTTACGGGTGGTGGCGAACAGCCTTGCACACGGTCCGATCGGAGAGGAGGCACGACAAATCCGCAAAAAGCGCAGTGAACGCTGGCAGCAACACACAAAAGCTACCATAGCGTTCCAGAGGGTTACGATGCCTCACATATCTTTCCAAAACGAAGCGAAATTATCACAATTAAAATTTTTTAAATCAAGAAAAGTGCGAAAAATAGTTTCTTGTTTTTGAACTTCAGTGACAATGCTGCAGTACACAAGTTCATGATCTGATAAATGAAAATTATTAACGCCAGATTTTAAGATAGCAGACTCATTAGAAACGATAATGACATCTAGTAATTAATTTTTACTTATTCCAATTCTTGTAGGTTCCTTAACTATCTGATAAAAATTAAAAGACTGTAGCATGTTATAAAAGTATTCACTAGCAGGATCGTCAGGTAACAAGAAATGTATATTGCAATTGCCCAAACAAATAATATCTCCTTCAGTTATCGACGTGCATATCATAAGAGACTCTTCATGTTCATTAATAAATGTTTTGAAATTACACGTTTGTGGTCTATACACTACGCCAAAAATTAATGTCTTTGATTTGATATTTACTTGTATCCACAATTGTTCTATGTGGTCATTTGTATTAATACGCATGACGTTCAGAGTATCCTTTACATACAAAGCAAGGCCTCCGCCCCCTTGATTAAATCTATCTTAACGAAATAAGTTGTAGTTGTTAAGAGAAATGTTGTCTGAATTAATGTTCTCACTTAACCATGTTTCAGATATTGCAACAATGTCGTAATTCGCAGTTT
The DNA here is from genome assembly GCA_940337035.1 of Agriotes lineatus. NCBI lineage: Eukaryota > Metazoa > Arthropoda > Insecta > Coleoptera > Elateridae > Agriotes > Agriotes lineatus. The sequence goes on from OW679200.1 coordinate 62,044,730, forward strand.
CAATCAACTCACGTACTCAGGGTCGTAGCTACAGGCTTGGGGGCCCTGGGGCAACCAATAATTATGGGGCCCCATGTTATCTTTCCCTTTACCTCTATACCACTTTCATTTAGAAGACTTTTAATGGGGTTACTATTTGGTGTTTTTTTTTGTTAAGATAGAAGAATGGGTATTTAAAACAGACAAAACACATATTTACTTGTCACATTGAGTTTAACATAAAACTGTATTTAACGTTTAAATAGGCTAAGTTTGGTTCAAAACTTTTTAAAGACAATTTCGTAAATAAACTTCCCTCCGTCTTCGGGGGCCCCCTATGTTCGGGGGCCCCGGGGCGCTGCCCCGGCTGCCCCGGTGGTAGCTACGGCCCTGCACGTTCATTAAATTTGGGTAAAAGGGAACGCATGTTAAAGTGTGCGACCTCGGGACGTTTCTGTGCCATATCAGGAACCACTTAGATAGAACTAAATTATCTACTTACGGTGTATATTTTACTTAAAAAATACTTGTAGCTCCAGAATCCAGAATAAATTAATATTTTAATATATTAATATAATACGTAAACCAAATACGAAAAGTAATACATTTCTAAACTTACTGTAATACCCAAAATTAATGTGTTTATGTCCTACCAGTACATTAATTGAAATTAATGACTCTATTTTAAGGTATCTTAGATACAAAATAACGCTCCAGGGCAATTATTTTCTTCATAAGAACACTAGGGTTATTATGAAAAATTAACAGTATTTGTTTCCATGATTATGCACCACTGTTACAATGAAAATTAATGACAGCTCAGCTAATGTCACAAATCTAAATTAGATCAGCTAACTAGATCAATCTTAAATACTATATCATAGTAATTATATGAATTGAATATGAATATGATAGTACAGTAAAATTGTCGGAAAATACCCTGTCACCTTAAAAAAATTGGCCGCGGCGATTCCTCTTGCCCAGTGGTTTAGGGTCATTAGACAAGTGTTAAACCAAAAAGGTGTCACCCCACCCCTTGCCAAACAGCCGCCATCTTGATAACAATTGAATTTGTTTTTTCTCGCGATCCATTAGTCACACAGAAAAATTTATTGAACAAAAACTGTTGGAAATAAAATTCTACACATTTTTGATCCGCGCAGCGATACCGAGAAGTTGGTATTTTAAACGGTAGAGGGCAACAAAGTTACCAAAAATCTGTTTCCGCCATTCTAGCTCTGCGGAAGTGTTTTTTCCGAAAATTGCGAATGTGAAAGTTGTATTGCCTGAAAAAATATGCACGAATCTCTTTTAATAATGGTATTGTTTTAAATAGTCTCCGAGTGACAGCCCTTCAAAGTCCGCGCAGCGTGGGAAATGTACGATATATTTCGGCGCAGCGAAGTAACCATTTCTCTTTTGCGAGATAAAATCGTCACGTCACTCAAGTAGTTTCAATGTGAATAGGTTTTCACAACCTACAGAAATTCTACACATTTTTGGCCATTGCCACGATACCGAGAAATTGGTATAGGTAAAAGAAATGAAAATGATGGGAAAGGAGTATATGAGCCCAGAATGATATTATTTGGCTCAGATCCGTATAGCTCTTAAATTTGCTGTTGTAATATTTATTATATAATATAATTGCAATTGTTTGTAAATTTTGCCACAGGAATGACCAAAATTCAACCAATTGACAATTGCTTTACCACGTACCATTTCTGCAAAAATAATACAGACACCCGACTGTCTATATGTTAGTAAACAACAAACAGCTTGTTTCACTTCAACTAAAACATGCTACCGTGAACGAAATTATATTGTGATCGTTTGGGCCAAATGAAATGAATCGGCAATTTATTTTATTTAATTTTGACAGTTTAAAGTGACATTATTAACTCCATAACCTTCATAAACAGTCTATGATTCACAAGTGAAATAAAAGTGTTTTAATTCACTAGACAATTAAAAAGTTTAATTCACTAGAGAATTAAAAAGGTTCAATGAAGAACAACATATTTTTATAAACTACAAATATTTATATTCAATTATTCTTTCTCTTTGTAGTGTGTAATATATAATTACTAAAATTTAGATCAAATCGACGATGAATGGGCAAATTTATATCTTAGTTTGAATATTTTTTAAATTTTTTATTCAAAATTTCGTCAAAATCGAATAAAAACATATATACACCACGTGAATTAAACATTTATTAACTCAAAGATATGATCTCAGTCGCACTACGTGCTCGTGAGCTCAACATCTTTTCGTGAATAAACATATTTTTAATTCACTTGGTGTATAATATTTATTAAAGTTAGTGTTTCCCGACTACTTTCTGTAATTTGTTATTGTTAAAGCTGTTATAATACTGCTAAAAGCGTCTACAATTACGATGCAAGAATATTGACCAAGAAGATTTTTTTTTGTGGGTACAAAATAAAGATACCGGAAAAATCTTAACTATGCCAAATCATTTGATTCTGGGCTCGTATATTGAAAGTAATTTCTTTTTGCATAAACCCTAAGATATATTGTAGTCTACTCAGACACTTTTTTTTTGGAGCTGTTTCTTCGTCTTGGTTCGGAGACTGGGACACAACCGAGTGATTATCGACTATGATAGAAATGTTGCTAAAACTTTTATTGAAAAAAGAGCTCACAACTTGTTATAAACGCAATGTGAAAAATTCTTGGACAAAATCCGTGAATACGATTGCGAGTGCTGTTTCGTGATTGTATTCTGATTAAAAATGGATAATAGTACGAGCGATAATTGTTTTCTTTATGTGGCATCTCGTTAGTTATAATAAGTGCGGGATATAAATAATTTACATCTCTCCACTTCTCCGCGCTGCGCGGACTTTGAAAGGCTGTCACTCGGAGACTATTTAAATCAATCACATTATTAAAAGAGATTCGTGTATATTTTTTCAAGCACTACAACTTTCACATTTGCAATTTTCGGAAAAAATCACCCCCACAGCCCTAGAATGGCGGAAACAGATTTTTGGTAACTTTGTCGCCCTCTACCGTTTTAAATACCAACTTCTCGGTATCGCGGCAAAAATCAAAAACGTGTAGAATTTTATTTCCAATATTTTTTGTTCAATAACTTTTTCTGTGCGACCAATGGATTGCGAGAAAAAACAAATTCAATTGTTATCAAGATGGCGGTTGTTTGGCAAGGGGTGGGGTGACGCCTTTTTGGTTTTACACTTGTCTAATGACCCTAAACCACTGGGTAAAAGGAATCGCCGCGGCCAATTTTTTTAAGGTAGAACAACAATTTTACTGTACTATGAATTAGGTAAAAAAATTGGTAGGACATAAAACCTTGAAGGCACCACGGGCATTATGAGCTAAGAGCCCGCGATTGTTGTACACACCTCGGGCCAAAGCCCTCGGTTAGTACACTAACAATCTTGGGCTCTTATTTTACTCATAATGCCCTGGGTACCTTAATAACTATAATATATTAACATAATACACGAACCAAATACGAAAAGTAATAAATTTCTAAACTTACTATAATACCTAAAATTTAACAGTAAACAACATTGGTTGATAAAACTCAAAATTCGATAGAATTACTTATTTATGTAAGAAAGAAAACAAAAAACATAATAAAATTCAGTAAGATATATACCCTCAAAATTCGACAGTAAATAACGTAAATTCCAGGTAAAAGCAAATAAACAATACAAGAAATGTATGATAGATATAGTATAGGTATGGTTTGTTAGTGATTATTTAGCGCAATTATGTATAATCTATTCGTGAAACTGATAGGTTGCCTTACCTAAATCCGGTAATTTATTAGTTAGGTGTACTTCACTTCCTACTGATAAAATAGATGAATCGTCAGGTGTGTCATCTACACATTAAGTGAAGGCTACATGGATTCCTAAAATAGAATACGTTATGTAAAAAACCTTAATTTTAAGGTATGTATCACTCCACAAATTCTCGAGTATTTTCCACAAATGCTAGGAATTATGTGTGTTGGCTTATAAAAAGAAATAATTTAAATGAGCACCAAACTTATTTTAGCACAAACTTTTTATGATAATATTAATTATTGTTCACCAAAATAATACTTTGGCAAAATAATAAATAAATACCAGAACGTTTTTACCAGAAATGTCTTTGCCGACCACCAGTATTTTTTAAACATTAACCAAATTTACTGTTATTACCAGAAATATTAAATATGTGCCAAAGCAAGTAAAAGAACACGAGAAATTATAAGAGATCTCCAAAAATAATTGCTGACATTCAATATTATTAAATAAGCTTTAACAAAGAAGGAAGTTGAATGTTTTCTTGCAAAATGTGATTCAATTCTTTTTCGTCCAGTCTGCTTCAGTTGGTTGTGAAGCTGGCAAATTTGTTAGCACAGGTGTGCAAATACATGTTTGTACTTCGAAATTCATATTTCCCTGTAATTTCCGATGCCCCGAAAGTTACTTTTCGCACACTGCGGTGCTTTTTACTTTGCAACAAGAACTAGAGCAATTGCGTGTTCTTTGTACATTTTCATAATTGCCGCTCGTTGGTTTAGTTGCGCTTCCGAACACTAGAGGCGCTGTAAACGTCGACAAAAGCTAACAGTAAAGCTCAGTAAAGTAGTAAAACACTAAATTTTTTTTTAAACATTTTCAGTTATTCGTTACAAAAAACATTGTACCTCACTTTTGCGGATAGAATTTTCCCGAACTTGTTATAGTCCAAGGGCTAGCAACGGGTTTACTTGCAGTATTTTTAACAAGCGTTATGAAAGGTCCCTTTAAATATACTGAGAAGAGAACCCGAAGTCTGGCAAGCCTTCAGTGGTGGTAAACACCCGAAACAGTGGAAAAAGTCCGATGCAACACCTCATAATAGACCACTGTCAAAAATGACATCATTCAGAGACCCTTTCAGCATGGCTAACTAAAATTTATATAGCAAAGCTATATACCATATTACTTTTATGGGTATTTCGCCACACTACAAAATGAAAAATATTAAAAGACGAACTAAATACACTAACCAATGACACTTTTCTAAGTAAAACTGTAGTTAATGTCTTCTAAAAAATTAAACGCAACTGATAAATGGATTCTCAGTAAGGGACTGATACGCAGTGGAGCCAAAATCAATTAAAAAACTTGACTTAGCTATAGAAGAAACTTGCCAGAAACTTTCAGAAAACGTTAGACAAAAGTATAGGATTAGGAACAAAATTATACCAGAACGACCTTATACAATCAGACAAAACATCTCCAAACAAGAAAAATAATCACTACACACGCTGAAAACTGATAATACAATTAAAATTCTACCCGCAGACAAAGGCAACGCCACTGTAATACTGGACACACACACATACAACGACAAACTCATGACACTCACCAGTGAAGGAGTATACACCAAGCTTAAGAAAGATCAAACACGTACAATAGATACAAAAATCTACAAAACACTTGATATGAAACACGCAAGCGAAAATACTAACTGGGGTGCCCGTCTTAATTAGCACCAAACGGTCACACTCCGGACGATTTTCAATTGCCTGCCAGCCGCCTCGCCATCGCGCCTAATTCCTCGCATTTTGGGGTAAACGCTCATAATATTTATAATAGGATAGGCAGCCAGGAATTTGGAGAAAAAGCACGTAGCCGCAAACCGCCGGAAGAAAATCAAAATTAAGCGAGGTCAAGCAACTCTCAGAAATGTGGACGCTAAGCCAACCAACGCCCGCGGTCGCTCGCATCCACGAAGCACCAAGGACCGGGAGAATCGCAAAAACAAATAAGTCGCAATAATAAGGATACTCATGTTGGGTATCAACAGAAAGAGGAGATTGAGAGCAAGAAAACAAAAGCAAGCCCGCCACCGAAACGGTTCAACGCGCGGAGCGCGGGGAGAAAAACTAAAAATTCACACCATTCCAGGGCGCGTCTCATGAGGCGGAATTTCACTAAACGCCGGTTCACCGCGCTAACCTCCTGGGAGTGACAGGTTTTAAACGACCCGTCGGTCAGGCGAATGCGAGTGCCGCCCAGCAGGCACCATCACCCGGCGAACCAGAAATAGATTAATTAAAAAGAAACGCAATTAGCCACCCCTTCGCGTGTAGTATCAAAAGATTCACAGCGAAATAAGGAATTTACTGGATCTCTGTTATCACGCGAACGAAAACCCAACGCCGAGCGCGGAAGTTAAAATACGAACTCAGATATGAAAGTTCGAAGCCCAGCCGGATGCCCTAAGCCGCGAACTGAAAATTTAGTAATTAAAAAGAAACACCATAAGCCACCCCTTCGTAAAGATTCACCGCGAAATATGGAATTTACTGGATCTCCGTTATCACGCGAACGAAAACCCAACGCCGAGCGCGGAAGAAAAAAAGAACTTAGATATGAAACCTCGAAGCCCGTCCAATTCCACAGAAACCACTCGAGTGACATACCGACAGACGCGTCTTTTCGCCAGGAAAACGATGGTGATAAAATTAGGCAGCTAATTTAAAACGCTGATTAATTAGCGTAAAAATTTCCCGAATAAAGAGGAACGCGGCCAGGCTTCCCCACCCTCCCGCCAATGGGACCGACGGGTTAGGGAACAATGCCGCCAGTTCCCCTTATAAGCAGGGACATTTTTCGGACAAGAACACGGAAGCCGCAGCAGTCGAAATTACCAGTTCGCTCTCAGTCTTGAGTAGTCGAATTTAGGAGACTAAACCTGGAGTTGGACCTGCATCTGGACCCCAGCGAGAAGGTGCTTCAGCAGCTGTGGGACGCCGCCCACCTGGTCCCGGAGCCCAGAATCCGTCCCCGCTTGACAGACGTCGAAGTGCTCCCGCGCCGCCCCCTGGTCCGCTCGCCGAGACCCCCGACTCAACCCCAGCCTCCACGGCCGGCCCCGAGCTCCCCTGCTGCATACCCTTGGGCCGCCGGAGCCAGCGCCGCCACCACGTCCAGTACCTCCCCCGAAGAGGACCCGCCCCTTCGACGCCGCGCTAGAGGCCCAGTTGCGTTGGTTACTGGACAATTCCAGAACTTTGTACAATATTCCCGCCCCTATCTACCATTGTTGTTTTTTTTTCTTGTTTATGTTAACTGTAAATACATTTAGGTATTTAATAAAAGCAACCAATAACACTCCTATTACTCGTTGGTTCGCCCCTCTACTCTGCGTTTAGGCTATCTACGACTGAGCTATCGGGTGAATGGCCCTAACCCGCCATTGTTGATAGTGGACACGCCCTCACGCACCCCAAGCAAAGGACGAGTCAAGTCACACTTTACAAGCACAATTCACAGATTTTGTCAGACGTACACTAACACCACGCTATAGCAAACCTCTTCACTTTTATGGATTGCCAAAAATACACAAAACAAATGTACCACTTAGACCAATAGTTAGTTATATAGATTCACCATGTCACAGTTTAGCTAAATATTTGCTTAAGATACTTAACCCATTATCAGGAAATACAGACTCATACATTAAAAACACATAGAATTTTCTTAAACTTAAAGAAACAAACATGAACACCCAACACCTAATGGTTACTTTTGATGTAGTTAGACTGTTCACGAATGTTCCAGTAGACAAAACACTTAACATAATAAAACAAAGACTGCAAAACGATAACACGTTATAGACACGAACAATATTAAGCATTGACGCCATTATGGAACTTTTAACACTTTGCATTAAAACAACATATTTTCAAATACACAATGAATTCTACCAACAAGATTTCGGGATGGCAATGAACTCCCCTTTATCTCCCATTGTTAGTAACATTTTTATGGAAAACTTTGAACAACAACGTGTCGACACATACACAAACAAACCAATAGTTTGGTAGAGGTATGTTGATGATGTTTTTGCAATTTGGCCTTATAGTATTGATGAAGTAAATATATCTCTTGAACATACTAACAGTAAAGAAAGCTTCATTAAATTCACATTAGAAACAGAGCAACACAATCTGTTACATTTTGAAGATGCGTCATAAACAAGATAACCTTAAAACAATCAAACCAATGCATTATTTATGCAAGTTAGATTATGCGTCAGTCTGTGTCAAAACTAACGCAAAACCATATATGTAATATTAAATATATGCGCAAAACCTAATCTGCCAACCTCGAATTTAACATAGACTTACAGTACCACCAACATATTATTCATACAACAAATAAGTGTGTCAAAAGGAACTTGATGGAAAAGCATTTATAATCACTCGGTATTATACAGGGTGTTAATTAAGTACGTAGACAAACTTTAAGGGGCGATTTCTTGATCAATTCTAAGATAAAAAGTTCATACAAACATGGGGCCTAAACGGCTTTCTTTTGCGAGAAAAACGGAAAAATCTGTAACAGCAATTTCGTACATTGGACGTTAATGGGAACTAAACGGCTTCGTTTTTAAATACAGTTTAAGGAAGCTTGTAAAAAATGTTATTTAATAAAAAACAATCTTACAATAGCTACAAAACTTTTTCTAAAAAACAGTGGCGTACCAGATTTTTCTAAAATAAGGTAACTGAGGTCGCCCCGATGCACGCCACTGGTGGAAATAAATTAAATTTATTTTGACTGAACAATGCCACTTTATGAAATACTAACCTACACCAAGTTTCATTAGAATACCTTTAACCGTTTTCCAAATTTTTGAAAAAAAAACTGTTTTTGTTTAAACTTCAACACCCTGTATCTTGAAAACGAAGCCGTTTAGGTCCCATGTTTGTATGAACTTTTTATCTTAGAATTGATCAAGGAATCACCCCTTAAAGTTTGTCGACGTACTTAATTAACACCCTGTATATAGCATTGACTCAAGTAAAAATAAGCGCTAATGTTACACCAATGCCCGTAAATCTAGCAAACTTGGAAATATAGGTCGTCCCTTAGTGGGCACGAAAATGGCGCCAAATGACGGAAAATTTAAACCTTGCAGTGTACCAATAAATGACCGCAATTTTAAACCAAAATTTGTTGCCTTTTTTGGTCAGCGGAAAAACCAAGTAAACGAAAACCACGTCTTGAATAGTTAGTGTAGTTCAAAGATGCACATCCTAACATTTTCAAACCATCTAACCTCAACCTTTTATCTGATTAGCTGTGACGTTTCTCAGTCGAATCGCGACGGTTTTGCCACGAATTTGTTGTCAGTGAACACGAAAATGACAACTGTTGGGAAGACCTACATTTCCAAGCTTGCTATATTTACGGACCTTTATGTTACACTATTTGAAAGTTAATATAATTTTTGGAAAAAAAAATAGATAAATATTAGATGATTCTGATGTAGTTTATTACATTCCAGGTACAGAAAATGTTGTAAATGTTTGTATTATCTTTAGATGTTAGGTGTCATTTCTAAAAAGTGATTACCCTAGCTTGCCGAAAAATTTTCAAATTACACTACCAAATGTTCAAAGATTAAAAACAAAGCAAATGATGACCCAAATTATTATCCTCACATACCAGAAAACTCCAGTGATAGTGATGAGGACATAGAGAATGATCCACATTATTACCCACATGAACTGCAAGAATCTAGCGAGGAACATAATAAAAATGAGGCAGAATCTGATAATAAGGGTATGTTCATTCATGATATAGTAAATACACTTATTACAGATGCTGTAGAAACCTCTGAAAGAAATATTAATAAAGAAATGTATACAAATAAGGAGAAAAGTAACAAAGAAAAACCTACGATATTCCACTAACTGAGAGAAAGAAGCAAAAGGTTATTGCAGAAATTAAAAAACATAATGTTGCGGATAGATGTGGTCCAGAATGCAAGTACTGGTGCACTAAATCAGTCATGAAAAGCAACTTGATATGAAGCAAGAGTACTGGACTTTGTCCAAAGTTACACAGAGACAATTCGTTTTTTCTGTGGCAAAGAAAACGATAAAGAAAAGGTTAACTATTACTCTGGAAATAAATTCTAGATCACACACAATCATTTATTACTTCAAACACAATACAGGTGTAGATATAAAATTGTGTAATTTTTTTTACTACGTTGAGATTTACAGTTAAAAATCGTTGTAATATGGCATGAATACGTGTCATGCAGATCAAAAGAAGATATTGCATCAACATTCTAGTTCTTTCTGCATAAATTGCGGTACTCGTTCCATTACTCTTTGGCTTGACAATTGTACATCTCAAAACAAAAACTGGTGCCTGTTTTGTTTTTTTGTATATGTAGGAAATTGTCCTGAAGTCAGCCTAGAGCACGTAGAAATAAAATATTTTGAGACCGGAAACTCATTTATGTAGGCAGATTCATTTCACCATCAGGTGGAAAAATCTTTAAAACAAAAAGGAAACGTTTATGATTTTAATGATTTCTATGAATGTGTAAAGACCTGCAATTCACGCGTGAGCATCAGATCAATGCAAACGTTTAATTTCCTACATATTAAAGATTTTTCTTCTCAATATAAATTAACCAGAACTGTTCCAAGACCATATTTAAATAATATGGTTTATGTTTCGTTTAAAAGAGGTGAAAGAATATTGCAATACAAAACGGGTTTTGAAGGAGCAGCTATAGAATTAAATTTTCTGTCTGCAAGATATTTCAAGGAAGGACTTCCAAAGCCACAGATGCATGACTTACCTAGAGGAATATCTCTTGAAAGAAAACATAATCTAGTTTCACAGTTGATTACGATTCTCCTAAAGAATCGTATAAAACTTTGGGAAAATCTTCCAGTTACTTCCCAAAATAACAATGATTCTTCTAATGAAATGTAAAAATATGAATGTTTATGAATAAATTTATTTTATGTATATAATACTTTTTTCGCCAAAAAAAACTTTTTCCAAATTTATTTACAGCAATACATGGAAAGAGCATAATTGATGTTGTAACGTTTCGCCCAGCGCGAACGCGTTTTTTTAATTACAAATTAATTCGCGCGTTCTCCCATAGCTTATTCAACGTTACGTATCGGAGTTTGAATCTTAGAAATACGTCATCGATGCGCAGGTCCCCGTTTGCGCCGTTCTCCCACTCAGAATGTCCGAAGTGGTTGCTAGATGCACGAAGCACGAAGAGGGGACATAAAAGCTGCTTTACAACCTTTCCACGGGAGATTCCCTCCGGCATTCATTCCAGTATCCACCCAGTCCCAGATCATCCCCAATCCTGTCCGTCCCGTCCGATTAAGAGAGAATTCTTCCCCCACACTTTGAAATCCTGCACCCTGTAGTTAAGTCAAACCGAAGACTCCAATCTAAGAGGCCGTGTTTCTAGCTAAAACCATAACGATTCCCCGTCCTGAAAGCCAGTTCCTGGAGGCGACGACCTCACCGAGGACCGCTTCACTGGTTTGCCCTGTCAATATTATAACCTGAATTCAGTCTAAATTTTAACCCAAGCTCCTTCAACAATTAGTTGTAACAATTTCCTGGAAGACATGTTGGAGGCGAAGACCCGTTCACGAGGCCGTTTCGCATGCTTCTCGTAATAATTAAGCCAGCTACACAGCGAAATTATATCCGCCTTGGCCGTATCAGATTAAATATTATTGAGGCCCGGCACATCGCTAATCTTAGAGGCCGTTTAAATTTGTTCTTTATATTTGTTGACTACAGAGGTTTACTCACCAATCAACCAAGTTCCTAAAGCATCCCCGGAAGCCAATAGCTGTGGGGACGTTTTCCCGACGTCCGCTCTCGACTCGAAGCTGAGCCCTAGGTGGAATCCACCGTCGACTTCTCGTTCTATAACACCCCGCACTAACACAACACCAACTTAACAGGGGGCTTGCCGAATCTCCCGCTCGACCAGGTGTTATAAGTAAATAACCCTGACATAGCCGAATTAACCTATATTTGCAGTTACACGTGCTTTTGACATTGTGACCGAGATTCAAGTTTAACGGTTGGTATCCCTGGGACTTATTTCGACGGCTCGACAACGCGGCCAGTGGCATCCCGTCGATCTACCAAGGCTCAAACTGTAGGACCACAAACGCACGGATGTATGACGGGTTGCAGTGACGCTAGGTGTTTGCAACCGGACGTCTTGTATCACTACCAATTTTATTGTAAAATACATTTTACTATATTTGTAAATACATTACAATATAATTAAACTATCTAAAATTATCCTGGTGTTTGTTTGCTGGTCTCATAGTGTATATCTGTCTGAACCAAATTAACTCCGACTGAGAAAGCTACCCGATGGTGATTAATTAATTCATTAACCCTTATTAGCAGAAGGGTGGAATATTACAAGGTTAAAAAATCCTATTTGCAAAATTTTTCAAAAACCACGAAAAGTATGAATTCAGTGTTATTGTGAAAATTGTGCGTTAGCCCAAATCAAAAGCTTTAATATACTATATAAAGGCCCATAAAGAGAGGGGGTAGGCAACACCTCTTACAAAAAGACATTATTTGAAATTTAATAAACATGTAATGTTATTTCTGCCTGTATGAATCAACTTGAAAGATGCCCGGCTACATAATATGAATCTTAACTATACTACTTGCGGTTTACCAATATGTTGTGCTTATATACAATTTAGATCAGGTAGAAATTAATAAAATGTGATTTTTCAATTGACTAAATATTAACTACAAGAGTGGCACTTTTTAAAAAGTGGTGATGTACAAGGGTGTATAAACACAATTAATAAATCAATATTGATAATATACTTTGACATTCATTTAGATACAGAATCATTTGAAAACCGTATCTAAATCTAACAAAATTACTAAACGCGGTACCAAAATGCCCCATTGCACTCTGCTCAGGTAGACGGATTTTTAGCCTAGAGCATTCTCAGCTAAACGAGCAGATTAGAAAACCGTGAAATGCAGCAGATTACACCTGCTTAACTCTCGTTCTTCATTTCAAATGCTGATTTTACTTAGAAGTTAGATATGTCATAATATACGCCAAAATTGATGAACTTTTGTTTTTCTGTATAATAAACATAGTAAAGACATAAAAAAATATTGCTGTGTAAACATCAAATTTGTGTGTTTAAGGTAGAAATCAAGTCAGGTAAGCACATCTAATGTTTTTTTGCGAGATTTCCTGGAATCAACTGGCTCTGGCAATAACGATTTCATGTAAAATTCGCACAATTTTTTTTTCATATGCTTGGTCCACAATTTGTCATCTCTGTAACAGAAAACATACATATTAAAAACAGTTTATACGTATGTATTTTAGCATATTATTGTAGCTGATATAAGAAAAAGAAACACGATAAGCCAATCCATATATATTACCTTACCTAGCAATTTCCTCCACATGTATTCCTCCTTTGGTATAAATTATAAAATAAAGATTTATTTTGCTGATTTGTAGAATGCCCTGTACCTGATAGAAATAATTAAGATTTCTTTTAAGTATTAGTTTAGCATCCTTAAATTCGCAAAAATCTGTTTTGTGTTGCTCAACTGCTTCAATTGGACAAAGATTACTACTTTTTTCGAAACTTTTAATTTCTATAACACAATCTTCGTCTATTAATATATCCGGAAAATATGTAAGTAATGTGCATCTTCGTCAATATAATTAGACCACTCCGTTTTGCTGTATTGTTTCTCAAACAATGATATAGCAATGTCTTCGCTATGCAGCACTATGTAGCACTACTTCCTCTGAACGTGCTATATAATAACGAAGCAACCGTTTTGGCAGTGGAGGTGCTTTTTCGTAATTTACATATTTTCCTAAAATTTGAAGCAGTTACTCTTTTCCTTCTTTCTACCAGTGTTCGTCGGTTGAAGCAAACAGTTTTATTTTTAGTGGTTTTTCTGAAAGTATAAATGCGTTAGTTTTATAAATTTATGTATGGAATTTGGGAGACAAAGACAAACACTTACTTGAGTTATTAATTTCATTGCTTTCCTGCGTCTTTCATAAAACATTTTTGTATATCTCCCAGGGCTTTCACCAGATAATGCTGTCTCAATTTTGCAAATAAAATTTTCATTGTCATTATAGGAAATAGCAGCTCCATAACATCTCACTAGGTAAGAATTTCGCAAAGAAAAATTAAGACTGACATTTACTTAAAATAGCATTCTATTTGATGTATGCAAAATTGCATAACTACTAAAAATAAGACTAATTGTTTGTGTATGACTCGAGACTCGAGAAAGATTAAGAACTGGAAAGTTAAGCGGATTAAAATGTTTCTTGGTACTAAATACCAAATTCTTTGTGTTGGAATTTTGTTTCACATTTTAAATATTGCATTGCATTCCGACTCTTATACAATTCACTTATGTATTTCCAATATGTAGTTACATATTTTCTTGTCTAAATGAATATTACTTACTTTTTAAATAGCCTAACAATCCGAAATGACTAAACTAGCAATAAATATTCGTATTATGCAATAGATACCGGTATGTATGCACAATAATTAGTAATTAGTGCATATCAAGGACGTGCAAAACCCAAGAAACGAAACCAACAAAATTATTCCATGCTGTAGATGATGATGGTGATTACAGAGAAAATGCCAATGTTGAAGATATGGAGACTGCGACGTATTAAGAAAGAAAAGCAAAATTCCTTGAGCAATTGAAAAATGAAGACCTATCAGAAAAACAAAAAATTAACTGTAGGCCAAAGAAACAACTTTTTATGGAAGACGATGAGGGTCAAACGATTAACTGCATCCAATTTTGGTAAAATTGCAAAACAAAAAAAATCACTTCCACAGCGAACACACTCTTCTTTATCAAGAATTTTTTGGATCTTTGGCAACTCAATACGGCATACAAAATGAAAGCAGAGCAATTGCCCAATTTCAAGAAATTACTGAATTAGAAGTAACAAGTTGTGAGCTTTTTGTAGACCCAAAATATCCATTTTTAGCTTCATCTTCTGATGGATTAGTAGGTAATGACGCCATTATTGAAGTGAAATGCCCTTATAATTCAAGAATGTCAACACCAAAAGAAACAAGTGAAAATGGTGTTATAAAATTTGTTATAATTGATGGAGCGGTGGCATTCAATTAAAGAAAAATTACAATTACATGCACCAAGTACAAGGTCAAGTCAGTTCTAGTACGATTAGCGGAAAAGTTAATTTTTACATTTTAAATTACACTAAAGCTATATTTTTACTAATTCTAAAACTGGTTACACACAACTTCACTTTTATAATGTAAATTAGTTAAACGACTGAAATAGCTGAGAAATAACAGTTTTTGATATAGAATTACAAGAAATAACAGTGTTTTTCCGAATTAGAAAATATATTTTCAAACTATAATTTACGGAAAACTAAATAAAACTACATCCACGGCGAACACAGTAAATGCTCTTCTTTAGCAAGAATTGTTTGGATCTTTGGCAACTCAGTACGCCATACAAAAGCCATCCAATACCCAGTAGAAAGTTGTCTATCTATTGAGAG
This sequence comes from Agriotes lineatus, assembly GCA_940337035.1. Taxonomy (NCBI): domain Eukaryota; kingdom Metazoa; phylum Arthropoda; class Insecta; order Coleoptera; family Elateridae; genus Agriotes; species Agriotes lineatus. Next base: position 62,060,138 of record OW679200.1, read on the forward strand.
AGAGATTTTTTCGATATTCGTATTTTTGCAAATATTATTTGAAAATTATAAGTAAAATAAAGTTGTACGTTTTTTAATGCTGAAAAGTTATTTTGCCAAAATTTAAAAAAATTTCTCTGTCAGTAGACAGACAAGGTATAAATAATTGGAAAAAAAATCGACCGCCTTTCCTACTTTAAAATTGGCTCTCTAAAAGTTAAACAAAGTGTGCATAAAATGGGGTATATTTCAAGATATAAACTCCAGCGTTAATACGTTCACCACCTATGAATTTAGCAACGATTGAATTGTATGTTTCCGCAGAATTGGTGTCTACCAAGCATTATTTGCTAAACGTTTATAGTATATAGTATGTTTATAGTTACATCAAACAAGCCGCTTGTTGTCAAATCGCCAACAATGTCCTAAAAATAGATTTTTTTAAATTACCTAATTATTGTTGAACTATAGAGTAATTACCTCTTCTTTATTGTCTTTTATACAAAAATACTCGTCACAAGCAGAATGTTCTCCAAATATATGTTTGGGTTCATTGATAATATATATTTTTAAAAGATGTACCTTTACAGATAGGGTGCATCTCCTTGTTTTCTATATTCGATGGCTTTGGTAACAGAATTTCGAAATATCCTTAATGTATTACTGTCGGTAACCTTTTTTTTCAGAATTACCGGAGATCTGGTGTCCTTGGCGATTTCGGATAACTTATTTAAATAATTCCTGAGCAGATGATTCCTGCATTATATTTTGTCAATAACAAAAATAAGGAGCTGTTTCTAATATTTTTTATGTATGCAGTTGTCACCATCCCCTATTACTTTACACTATTAAATTTTGTGTAGCAACATATTTTTAAAGTCCTTCCACTATAATGCCCGCTTCCATTCCTGTAGAAGTGCCATTCCAATTTTTGTAACAATCGTGTTCGTTTGCAATGCCTTCGTTTGTTCTGGCGCATACATAACAAAACTTTTTTTATATATTCAAGTATACAATTTGTTTTGTTTTTGCGCTAATAATACAAGCCTAAAATATTAAAAGAGTCTAGACGGTATTTTTATATTTCGACATGATTTTCTTATTTAACAGTTTATATGTATAACCCCTACTTGACTTTCGTAATGGCAAATCTAAATGCATTTTGCATAGGTACGTTTAATTTTTTTTTAAATCAAAATTTAATGCAATTTAACACATAAAATAAAATAAATTCAAAAGTTGGACATTATGAGAAAATGCGAATTTCAAGAAAATCAATATTTTTAAAATTAAATATAGGTACCTATAAATAAAAGTTCTGAAAGAAACTATACCATTACTTACCACCCCAGAGACTCAACTGTAATTTGTGCGATAGGATCGTTTACTCCAGGCACCATCAACAATTACAGATGTGATGGAAGTTCCATCTTTGGAAACGCGACCAGATTCAATTGCTAATCTAGCTTCTTCTGCAGCAGCAATCTTCATAAATTTTTGCGCTTCCTCTTCGACAACAAGAGCAATTTTGTTGTGATATTTGGAATACGTTTCATCAAGGCCGTAACTAGGCAAATTTTTATTGTAGAAAAGCCAACATTTTTGCGCTCCTCAGTACAAAAACGTTATATGTGGCAAAAAATACTAATGATACTGTATGACTTCTACATTTATCTCCGGATATATGATGTAATATATTCAAACAAACAAGTAGATATTCAAAAATAAATCCAACATTTTTTATTAAATCATTTTGAAAATAAACAACTGAATGTTAAAATAAGAAATATCAACACAAATAAAATGAGAACAGAAACAAAGATTAGAAAACACAATTCTAATTTAAAAAAAGTACATATTATTATGTAGTCAGGAGAACATTTTACAAATCCCTATATATAAACATATGGTGTACCCAAAATCGTAACGCCACTACTTCATTTATAGCACCAGGATAAGCATGTGCATTTATCAGTAAACATGGGTTCAAATCCCACTGGCTGCAATGTTTCTTTTTAATTTCAAAACTCATGTAATTTGCTTTACTAAGTGTTTCTGTATTATTAGCAGCATTAGGGTATTTTTTACCTATTTTTTAGTGAATTTTGAAGACATCAACCATAATTCGATCTAGCAAAAGTAGTTTTTCTTGCAGCGTGCTTTCTGTATTAAAGACATAGACGACGATATTAAAGACGTTGCAAACATTTTCCTTTGTAACTTTTTTATTTTAAAAATACAAATACTATTTTAATGAGAATAAGAGCACCTATGTTGTGCGCTCAAAAGCTGGTAAAGACATATCAATATGTTAAAATAATACAATATAAACAAATAATTACATATTATTATATAACGTTTCGCTCCTATTTTAAATGCGAATTAGTGCGGATAAGATATTATGAGCATTTAAAATTTCGCGTATTATGTTACTTGCGCTACAGGTTGTCCACGGTCGGAGATTCGTCGCGATGCACGAACGACACGACAGATCGTCCCGCACGCATTTCGCCTACCGCCTTGATGCCCAAGAAGAAGAGCAACCTCGTATAAAACCAAATTTTTTCGCCAAACTCGAAGAAAATTAATCCGAGAAATTATCCCGATTCCCTGGCTTGGCCTGCGGGCCTCAACTGACGAGAGCTCTGCAAATCCTCAGTTAGTTATTGGTAATTAAAGGAAACTATAATTATTCAAGTTTGTTTAGAATACCTCCAGCTGTCAATAATCGATTACTGTGTTAGAGGTCTACCAGCACTAGTAAAATTCCCTGTTGGTTCCAGCGACCACCATGCCGTAAATCCCGGACGAGCACGCAGACAATTGACGTTGCCTACCTACACCATACCGAGATTTATGTTAAAATAAAATTTACTTTGTACCGAGTGGCCAATTAAGGGCACTCGGCCCTATCTCGAAAAGTAATTGTCGTAAAGGCTTGGGGTAAAAAAATTTATGACTAAAGCGGCCAAGCGAAAATGCTGGAAATTATTTTTAAGTTTCTATAATGGCCGCCAGAGAGCGTAATCGCATTCTTGAATTTTAAATTCCGTTTTTTGATAAATATTCTTATATTACAGATAGCTAAAATAGACACCGTTTTAAAGCTGAGATAAATTGAATTCTTTTTCGTTAAATGCTTTTTGCTTTATCTCTTAAGGGAAAGTGGTGGGGGGTGTCCGAACATTTTCGGAAAAAATTGTCAATAACTCCAAAATGGCTGAACGGATTTTATCAAACTTGGAGTCGTTGAAAAAGGCTTTTCTTAGGCTATCAACGCTAGAGGGCGTTTTGCGACAACACTACAAATAAAATAGATTTTCTCAAAAAAATTAAATACAACAATATCACTTTTATTGCAATAAAAAATACCCAAATAAGGGTCTAACACGGTAGTGAAAACCGCATTGCGATATTTCTTTCCTAACCTAAAATATCAGTAAAAGAAGTTAAAACTCGAAATAATGTCGCATCTTTGGGAATATTTTCAGTATACCTGCCATTATTAAATCCTAATTATCGTTCTTTTACCAAAAGTATATAAATTTACTGTTAAAATACCAAAATTATATTTAAAATGTCAATAATAATTAATACTCATTCAATATGATTGAATATTGCCCTTCTGTCACTAGCGTGTTAGATCTTTATTTGACTATCTTTTGTTGCAATAAAAGTGATATCGTTGCATTTAATTTTTTTGAGAAAATCCATTTTATTTGTAGTGTTGTCGCAAAACGCCCTCTAGCGGCGACACAAGCAATCTAAATCAATCCGCTCAAGGCAGCGTTGATAGCCTAAGAAAAGCCCTTTTCAACGACTCCATTTTAGCTATCTGTAATATAAGAATATTTCTCAAAAAACGGGATTTAAAAATCAAGAATGCGATTACGCCCCCTGGCGGCCATTCTAAACTTAAAAATAATTTCCAGCATTTTCTCTTGGCCGCTTTAGTGATAAATGTTTTTACCCCAAGTCTTTACGACAATTACTTTTCGAGATAAGGCCGAGTGCCTTTCTTAATTGGCCACCCGGTATATATTTATGAATTATCTATTTACTTATTTTCCAACTGTACTTAATCGACAATAAATGTTATTTACGTTGAAGTACCTTCTTTAAATCAGTGTAGGTATAAATATAAAGTGAACCTGGCCCAGTCAAAAAGCTACCATTTATAAGAATAAAATTAATAAATGCTAAACTACTATAAATAAACCAGCTAGCATTACAATTATGGCTACTAACATCGGAACGTAAAATAAGGTTCTGTATTCGCAGCCACACTGTCATACTGTTTTGTAATAATCAATATATTTAAAACGTGAAGCTTTTTCTGTAGGCACGTAGTATAAGCCTTGCATCAAGCCAATTTCAATTATTCTTTTTTTTTATAAAATCTACCATCCTGTAAGGTCGCAGAAGTGTTTTAAATTGAACAAATTCTACCGGAAAAATGATTGTAGCTGAAAATATCATAGTAGTGGAACAAGTAATCTCTCAAAATCGGTATGTGGTGTTCTGCTGATTGTTGCAATGGACGACTGTATCAGCAATGAGCCCAAAACAGTGAATGCATATGTAATATCAGTGAACCCGCTTGAACAGTTGTTAAAAATATAATTTTGTTTGTAGCCATTGCTGTACCTACATTGTTTTAAAAATTGAAACATTTTTATATTTAGTAAAAGGCCACCGATGCGGTGGGCTAACGAGCTAATAATTCTAATTTTTTGATTGATATAGGTGAGAACTATAAAATAAAGGCTGTTACAATCTGGTAGACATATATCATTTCCTTTGCACATTGCACAAAGCAATGTAATGTATCGACCAGATTGGGCGCAGTTCGCATTATTATAATTAGTATTATTTGGACTAAAATCGTTAATATTACAAAGTAATTTATTTGTAAAATTGGCCACTTGTTTGTTTTTTTTTATTAGTACGAAAAAAATTCTTTTTTTTTCAGTGCCATTTTGGCGCCCCTTGCCGCTTGCCTACTCGGTCTATACCTAGTTACGGCCCTGCGTTTCATTGGACATGTTGTCAATGTTCATACTTGCGAATATTTCGCACAAATGAGAATAACCAATACCAATCGCTAGTGATCTCACAACATCTGCTATAATCGCAGTAATGGATTTGTTTGAATCAGGTTTTTCTGTTATAATTGTTTGAACAATGTTGCAAACAGCACATTTATAAGAAAATACACTGTGTAATCCTTCCCTTTTCTCCAACACCATAGTCATGTCAAAGAAGGAACAACCAAATCCTAAAATAAATGTTTTTTTTTCCACGACCGGTCGGTTTCTATAGCATCAAAATTGTGACAGAAGTAAAAAATTTACTCCCTAGAGACTAAATAAAACAAAAATTTCTCTAGGGAGTTTTCATTATGACTGACACAACAATTATGTCAAATTTGAGGTTATTAGGTTAGGTTTTGCGTCAGTTTTGACACAAAGTGACGCAAAACCTAACCTGCTAACCTCGAATTTGACATAATTGTGAGCTCTTGTCATAATCACTTACAGTGCCACCAACTTTAAAATTTACCATAGGCTACTAATTTTAAAATAATTGCAACTAAAATGTCAATAAATGAGGTTTAAAAAAACGGGTTTTCGTTTTAAATCTTCCTGCAACGTGAAAAAAATAGTATATGCAACTCGGAGAGAATGCTATTTTGCTTCAGTGCAGTTTCTGACTCTCGGGCTTCTCCCTCGAGTCAGAAATTGTACCTCAGCAAAATAACGCATTTCTCTCCCTCATTGCATAATCTACTATTAACTTCACATAATTAAAAGTTGAGTTAATAATAAAAACCATACCTTTATGTTTTAGAGATTTGAATTCATCAAGAAAGTACGAAATATTCACCATTCGTCTAGAGTGGCGTCAAAACAAGAAGTACATAGGCGCGGCTACAGTTATGCGCCAATAGCCGGTATCAATGGCGTAGCAATGGGTATTTTTAGGGAGGCAAATTAAAATTCCCATTTTAAAAGAAAACTTTTCATGCTGATTTATTTTTGGTGTCAAATGCTAAATAAATTAGCATGCCATAAGAAATACAAGCTTTTGAATCATATTCCGGTTTTTTTAAATAATTGGTATAAAATCTGTTGCCTCTTTATAATTTCACATTATAATGACGCCAGTTTAGACATCATTTAAATTTTGAAAAATAGTGTAACGAAGTGAACTAATGTAGAATATGTTCAGTAAAATAAACAAATGTAAATTAATTACATACAAATAGTAAATAAAATAATATCATAATTCATTAATTACTGTCTGACAAAGAAGCAACACCATCGTCTTCACTGTCATCGTCATCTGGATCACCCGTATTCACAGTGGAAGCAATCGTTTCTATTGCATGTTCCAATCTATGGGCTTCCTTCATATATTTCTCTGCAACTTTATCTGCATTTTCATACACAGCGGCCCAATCTTCTTGTGTAATTGCGTTAAATTTTTTAACTGCCAGTGCAAACAGTATAGAATTTCGTAACCTCAAATTCATACTGAAAACGAAAATTTTTAATTACATGAAAATAATCCCAATCCTAGCTGAATGGTTCTGAAAAGTACCATTTTAAAAAGCGAAAAGAAGTAAAAAGTAGAGTTAAGCTTTGATAAACACACGAGAAAAAAAAATGACACGACGAACGGCAATGAAATGAATACAACAGCGGAAATTACCTTGTTGAACGTAATAGACTCGTCCGAACGTTTCTAACGTTCTGCGCATCTATGACGCGGTGTACTTTACAAACTGAAAGACTTCTACCACTAATGGTAACTTGTGGATCTTCTACGATTGTTTGCTATGTTCAATGAATCTTTGTTGTCATCTATAAAATTGCAATCGGCATCAGAATTATCCGTCTCAAAATCATCGGCGGCTATTTCTTCATTTTCCCCCAAAAATAGTTCAGTTTGGTCAACAGAACATTCGACGACACGGCCATCGACATCGTCACTAAGTTATTCATCAAAACGTTGAATGACTTGCCATAAATATTGCTAATGTTGGTTTAAAACAATGGTCATGCGCGCTATGACACAATGGCTACTTGATATTTTTAGTTTATTTAACTTAAAGCCAAATATACCGTCAAATGCTAACTTTAGACATATAGTATTATATATTTTTGAAAAGATAATTTTAAGGACTACAAAAAAATGTCTAAATATACCGGGTGTCCCATAATAAAAAAGAAAATTTTTGTTGCAGCAAATTTAAGAATCACCCTGTATTAAAAAAATGCACCAGCCTATTCTACACCAAAAACTGCTATGAGAAAGTTTTTACAGAAATCAATTATCCCTAAAAACAAAAAAGTTAGAAGGGTTTAAAGAAATCGACGAATTTTGAAAAACGCCCCCTAGCGGCCTAACGGTTTACGATAGCTGTAAAAGATGTGGCCCAAATTATTTGGAATTTAGCACCTTTTATGTTTGTTTTAAAACCAGTTGAGTTGTATTTGATAGGAGATGGAGTTTATTTTGTTGTTAAGAGATAGGGGGAAGTAGCTAGGCCTGGCTACCTCGTAATGAACAATTTTAGCCTGTGTTCAACCCCATCAATGAATATACACAATCGTGGTTAAAGGTATATTGAAGTCCTATTACAGCGTATATATACAGAAAATGTATGCCATGTTTTTATGGCCCAATATTGAAATCACAATCATACATGTTTAAATTAACGTAATTCTGAATGCTAGAGTTTGTTATGTTAACCCACTAGCATTGCAGAATTGCTGCGTTGTGCCTTCGACATACGATATATTAAAAGTGCAACGTCTGTTTGTAAACACGGAACTGCTGCTTGTTGCGTGTGTCGCTTACATTCAATTGTTATCACGACACCGAAACTTGACACATATCTTATCTGGCGCAAGTTATGCAGTTTTTGTGGACTAATTGCGTGAACTTTTGTGTTTACTTGATTACAGTTATTTTCACACTATTTACTTAAAACCCATGATCAAACATAGTTTGAACATACTGGCCGGGTCACTTGCTGACAGCCGGGGTTGGTGTGGTCAGGCGTCTGTTGCAGGGGTTGCCTCGCGGACGTTTCCCTTGGCGTGAGGTGTTGCGTATAAGGGTTCCAAACTGAAGTCGTCTTGGCCGGCGCTGGGTTTTTGCTTCTGTTGTCCCTTGATCCGGCAGTTGTGTTTCCATACACAATAGCTTATGCCGCACAGTAGGCCAATGACCAGTATTGTTACTATACTGCTGATAGACCCTGTCGTAATGGATAGGTGCCTCCAGTGTGTAGTGGATAGGTCATGTATTATCTGCTGCTGTCGGGTTAGTAGCACGTTTACGTGACCTGATGTTTCCAGGCTCGGTTCTTCGGCTGAGCTTGGATACTCGATGCCCATTAATTCTGCCTGTAATGTAACGTTGACTTGCAGAATTTTGAAGTAAATTTGTAAGAAGACTAGTGAGAAGACTGATGTTCATATTCCTACCGTGTTTATTTTATACTCCCCTCCTTAAGGGAAAGAGACCTTCTTCTAGAGCTGTGCACAGAAGCACAAGCTCTGTTGTTAGTTGTGATCGAATGGCCACATGTTTCGTCTCTTGGTGTTAAGACTCATCAAGGTACCGACATGCGCTCATATTTAGTTCGGATGCGAGGGCAGAACTCTAAACAGTCAACTTACACAATTTTACAGACTTCGCGTCTGTTGGCGTATTCACCTACTGTATGTCTCAGTGGACGTTATCCACAAAAACATACACATCATTGCAGAATTTTATTAAACGTTGCAACGACCGGGATCGTACTAAATGATCGTGCGTACAGAATGTGTTGTCCTGTGTGGATATAGCACTCTGGAGCGATCTGGATGACTCCGGTATCTTCAAGAGTCACGTCCGCTCGTACGTCGTTACAGATGATTGCTGCACTGGTGGCTTTGTTGGCTATAAACATCCATGTGTTTGCCTTGTACAGCTCTTTCCACCTTATTGTGATGACATTGTAGCGTTGTATGCTACATGGCACTTTTTCCAAGAGTTGATACATCTCGTCGATGATGCAGTTGGGGTTTTTCTCGACACTATTTATGACAGTAGATGTGCACAAATAAGTGTGTTCCTTTATTGGAATGCTGACCTCGAACTTGGATGGTGGTATGCTGAAGTACTGCTGATGGTTGTAGTCCACAGCTAAGAAATACGGGTTGACTGCGATTGTTGCATACTCTCCGCTTCTGATTTGTCTAGGGATGGCGGTGACCTTGATGACTTCGTATTCGGTTACTTCGGTGATATGGAAGTATCCAAATATCTTAATGGCTTCCTTGGTTTGTCCTACCTCCATCTTGTATACTGGCGATGGCAATATTCGTAAGTTTGATGGTAGCTTCAAGGACAGCTGACTTATTATTGTTGCTATTTCAGCTGTTGATACGAACTCAAATAAATGGCTCCGCTTAAACACTGCGTCATGCAACTTCTTGTATTTTTCTGCCACTTCCTGCAAATAGTTGCTGGCCACTTGATATGCTGATAATACGTGAACATTTAATTTATTGGCGTCAATGGATCTGTACCAGGCCTTCATTTCGTTAATAAGCTGAATTCCTTGGTTGAATTTTACCCGGAAGTTTTCTAACTTTGTTCTGATCCTGCTCTCTGTATCGTTCACCGTAGTTATTGCTGCTAACATCAACTTTGCTTGGTGACTGGAAGCGTCGATTAGTATCTGCTGATTCTTGTCTAGATCAGCGATGTCCTTATACACTTCTTCGTTTACTCCAAACACTGATGTCAGGAACTTCTCTAGTAGTCCTCTTCGTGTTCGGTGTGAAGCTATTGTCCGGATGCTCCTCATGTCCCACAGGATATTGATTTGTTGTTCCATTATGTGGTGCATGAGTTCTTCGCAAAATTGGTCTTCCGTCATCTCGTTGCCGTTGCCGCATAATTGTTTGAATTGTTTAGCGGTGGCGTTAATCCCATGCTCGTCCGTGATGAAGGCAGATATCGAATATTCCATCCCTATTCGAATTATCCCTCTATCGAGCTTCGAATTATCCACGTGTTCCACTTATATACCAGGTTGTAACCTTTGCAGCGTATAGTTCGCTATACTGCCGAGAATTACGTGACACATCATGAGCATGCATATAAATACTGCTGAGTGTGTTTTCATATCTTGATTTCGTGCTGACCTGGTGGTAGGTCTGGAACTGCTGATCCTTGTTTGCACTGGATTGCCCTCGTTGTATATAGGTAGCTGACAAACCTTTGTTATGGGCCGTTTGATTTGACTTCTATCTTTGCCCTGGATTGTCACTACTCTTATTAATCCATCCTTTCCTGGGTGTGTATTAATTATTCGTGCTAACGGCCCATTTGTTTGCCGATATGTTGTCTTCCTTGAGGAGTACCAAATCCCCTATTTCTATGTTCTGTCTCGGAGTTTTCCATTTAGAAAAGGTATTCTGTTGACCATGCTTTCCAGAAATCTTTTTTTCATTTTCTGTAGCAGTTTCCATCTGCTTAAATGATTGTTAGTGACTACGATGTCGTCTGGTGTGATGAGTGCTTGTCCGATCAGGAAGTGTCCTGGGGTGATTGCTGACATGTCATTTGGATCGTTATTCATTGGTGTCAGCGGTCTTAAGTTCAGACAAGCCTCAATTTGATACAACAGGGTTGTCATCTCTTCGAAGGTGAGTGTATTGTCTCCGATGACCCGTTTGATATGGTACTTGATCGACTTCACCCCTGTTTCCCAGATTCCACCCATGTGAGGGTCCGCCGGGGGGATGAAATGCCACTGGACTGCTTCGGTGCTCAATTTGTCCTGTATTTGGGTGTCTAATAGCTTACTAGCTCCCACAAAGTTGGTACCGTTGTCACTGTAAATGTGGGCGCATTTTCCTCTCCAAATAAAAACGGCGATGTATCCTTTGTAGGACTTGTTGCCTCTTCCTTTGGATACTCTAATTTGGATTGGTCCAGCGTAGTCCAGTCCAGTGTGTGTAAATGAAATGGACGGTGTCACTCGTGCAGGGGGTAGTTGTCCCATTAGCTGATGCATCGGTGCTGCCTTAACCCTTGCGCATGTCATGCATCTGTTGATGATTTTGGCAATCGCCTGCTTGGCTCGTACTATCCAGTACTTTCTTCTTATGAAGGCTAACGTAGCTTGATTACCTCCATGTAACGTTTGGTGATGCGCGTTTCTGATGATCAGCTTGAATATATGACTGTTGCTGGCTATGTTGATGGGGTGTTTCTCATCGTAAGGTAACAGCGAGTGCTGTATCCTTCCTCCCACTCGAAGAATTCCATCTCCATCTAGGAATGGGTACACATTAAACAAAGTACTTTTACTGTCTACCATTTTGCTTTGCTGTAGTAGGTGATGTTCTCTTGGGAAGTCATGCCTTTGTGCTGATTTGATGATGCACTTTAGGCTACCACGTAGCTCGTTGGTGGTTAGTTGCTGGACCGCTACTACTTCCTTCCTACATTTCTTTATGAACCGCTTACAGTAAGGGATTACTCTTATCATTTTGTTGAATGATGAGAATCTTTCCATCTCATCTGTCGCCTCACTGATCGCCGCATGAACTGCTACCTGCCGAGGTTTTTTTCTTTCTTCTTCAGTAGTACTTACTACTGTTGTTTGGGCCTTTATTCGTTTATGGGTATCTTCCTTTGATAACCATTCAGGGCCGTGGAACCATAACGCTTGGTCACCTAATCTGGATGGTTGTACTCCTCTTGTGACCAGGTCTGCCGGGTTATCTTCCGACTTGACGTGATTCGAGCACTGCTTGCCGACGCACTCGTGAATTGTAGCAACCCGATTTGCTACAAAATTCTTCCATTTCTCTGGACTTCCTTTTATCCAGGCTAGAGTTATCATAGAATCTGTCCAGGCATAAATTTCAATGTTGTCTAACTCCATGGTTGAAATGGTCTTCTTTATTAGTTTGGCTAATAATTCAGCCGAACATAATTCTAGTTTTGGCAGTGTCTTCTTCATCTTGAGGGGTGCCACTTTTGACTTGGCTGTGAGTAACGTCACTGTCGTGGTCCCTGATGGTGAAGACATTTTTATGTAAATCGCCGCCCCATAAGCTCGTTCTGAGGAATTACAGAAACCATGCATCTCTGTGTGGCCATCCTCTCCATAATTTATCCATCTTGGGATGTGCACTTCCTCTAAATTTGGTAGTTCTTGCCTGAATCTTGACCATCTGTCTTGTATATCCTTGGGTAATTCTTTATCCCATGAATACTGTCCGACCCATAATTCTTGTATTAATAACTTAGCAGTTATTATAACTGGTGCTAGCAGTCCTAATGGGTCAAAGATTTGTGCTATCTTTGAAAGGATCTTCGTTTTCGTTATTTCGCTTTCTGGTTGCTGCTTGACTTTGCATTGTAGTACGTCAAGTGTTGGTAACCAATGTACTCCCAGTGTCTTCCTAGTAGCATCTTCCTTGTCCCCTAATATGATGTTGCTATTTTCTTCAGCTTTTGGAAGGTTACTAGTCCATTTCCTGAGATTAAACCCTCCAGTTTTCAACATCTTGGTTAGTTCGTTTTGGATGCTCCTTGCGTCTACTTTGAAACTGGCTCCTGTTAGACGATCGTCTACATAAAAGTCCCTCATGGCAATCTGAGAACCTCTTCGGAATCGGGATTGTTCATCTTTGGCCAACCGCTGCAACGTCCGAACTACCAGGTAAGGAGCTGCGGTTGTGCCATAACTCACTGTGGTTAGCTGATACTCTTGGAGTGGTTCTGTTTGCGAGAACCTCCACACAATTTTCTGGAAGTGCTGATCATCCTCAGCTATCTGTATTTGTCTATACATCTTCTCAATGTCTGCGGTTAATGCAAACTCGTGTTTCCTCCATCTTAGAAGGATATCTGTTAAATCTTGCTGTAGCCTTGGCCCAGTGTACATCATTTGGTTCAGGCTTTTCCCATTTAATGACTTGGATGAAGCGTCAAAGACTACTCTTAACTTGGTTGTATCACTGTCCTCCTTTATGACAGCTTGGTGAGGAATGTAGTATCCTCCCCTCGGATCCTCCTCTTGATCCATATTCCTCATGTGACTCAAGGAAATGTATTCCCTCATGAACTCTTTATATTCGGACTGCAATTTTCTGTTAGTCTCGAATCGTTTTTCCATTTGCAGCATTCTGGCAACTGCTCTTCTCCTTGACTCGCCCAAATGACTTGGGTCCTCCTTGAATGGTATTTTTACCACATAGGTCCCATCTTGCTTCCGAAAATGGGATTCCTCGAACTGTTGTTCACAGTCTTCATCTTCCTGAGAGATAGGTTTCTCCCTTGAGACCTCTTCTATTTCCCAGAATTTTCTGAGTTGGTGATCTTCTTCTAGGTTACATACCATGCTCACCACTCTCATGTTGGGTTGTTTTGCTGCCTCTACTGCCCCAGATAAGATCCATCCTAATTCTGTCCTTTGCGCCATCATCCCTTGTCTTGTCTTCTTGACCCCTTCTAGGAGTATATCCTTGTATAGATCGGCTCCTATCAGGATGTCTACTAGACCTGGCATGTTGTAGGTAGGTTCGGCCAGTAGGCAGTGTTCCCATGCGTCCTTCTCCTTTTCCACGATTGTATTCCTTGGCAACGTCCCTGTCAATCTTGCCATTATAAGCAGATCCCCATACATTCGAAAGTTGCTGGAAACTCGTGGTCTCATTTCTACTTCAATCTTTCCTTTGGATTTCCCTGCTTCGCTTTTTCCTAGCCCTCTGATGTCTGCTTGGATATTAATTCTTGGTAATGCCGATAGTAGTAGTGCTTCTTCAGTTATAAATGATGCCTGTGATCCTGGATCGACCAAAGCTCTCAACAGTTCATAATGTCCGCCGGCCGCCTTTATTTTTAGAAATGACGTGGCTAGCAGAACTTCCTTCTGGTTGGGATTTTTAGATTTTCTGCTAACTAGGCTGCTTACTTCTTCCACTGTTTGTCCGGAGGTGGAGGCCACTTGGGATTTCCTATTTGGCTCCTGCTGTGGTTTTGTAATTACCTGTTGAGGACATCTTACCGGAGTTTTGCTCCATTCCTTATTTATTTATTTATTTAATTCGCAATCAGCCAACAGCCGTTAGGCCAATTATAGGCGTCGCTGTGCAGTTATGAGGACTTCCAACCCCACTAACGACTGTCATGATGTTGTTATGACCGCCGTGACCAACTTTTTTCCGTGATAGCCGTACCACGAGGCGCCGAGAGATGCAGCCGTGGAACTCCGATCCAAGTTCTGACCAGAGAGAGCGTTGCTTAACTCTGCTGATCGAACGTGGACGCTTGTTCAAACTACGCCACCCAGGACCTGCTTAGTATGCAGCATAGTATGGTGCCATTTGTCGCAGTTTTGACATTTGTTCGAATTGTAGCATTTTTCATTCTCCTTGTGGACTAAACATCTACACACAGCCAATGACGCCTGATGGTTTGGTATCGATCGTCACTGTTCATGGAAATGAATTTCGGGCACTGTGTGATCTTGTAGCTGTTGCTGCAGATCCGACATCTACTGATGCTTGCTTGATAACTCCTTACTGGCCATGGTTTTCTTGTTGATTCTGACATTTTAATTGGTTTTGCGATTTCCAGCTTCCTTTTGGAATCTTGAATTGCCTCAAGTGACTGGAACTGTTCATATAACTTCTTTGTATCCTTGTCGAGCTTCTTTACCAGCAGATGTGCTATCATTGGTCCCCATGACTCAACATTCACGCCCATGTTGGATATGGCACGTAAACCTTCCAATGTGGTGTCATGCAGATGTTTTAGGCTAGCTGCTGATTCACAATTCAAGTTGGGCAGTTCTAATACGTTGTCTAAAGATTTGGAAAACAAAATTCTTTTGTTATTATACCTGCTTTTAGTAGGTCCCATGCGGTTTCATAGTTAGCGTCCGATGCGTCGAGATGTTTTATTAATTTACTCGCCTCATCGTAAGTTTTGAGGTACTGCATTTTTTCTGCATTGCCTAATGTGGCATTGTTGTGGATGTGTCGCCCAAAAATGTCGTGGAACGTGGTCCAGTTCTCATAATTTCCTTCAAACATGGGCATTGTGATTTTGGGCAGTGGGATGGCCAGTTCTTCTCGTGCTCGTGGTTGTTCACTTCTCGGGATGCTACTTATTTTGTTAAATATTTGCGCTATTACTTCATTGTAACGCTCTCGCATCTGATTGTAAACACCATCCGTAAAGTAATCCTCCGCAAATTCTTGCTCACATCCGAGGATTACCTTATGCAGGCTCGTAATATTCTCCCACTGGTCGGTTTTATACTCATAGAACATTTTTGTCTGGACTTGTTTTAATGCTAACATTGCATCGTCAAGTACCTCGCTAAATAACTGCATTTCAATTTCTTGCTTCTTGAGTCTGCCTACTTGTTCGATGGGGTTTTCCTTTTTCTTGGTTTCTAAGCCGTTACTCTCATCACTGGCTAGGTTTAGCTTCTCCTGTCATTCGTGTATGTAATCTGTAGTTATTTGAAATCTTTCTTTCACCTGGCTGTAGAAATCCTTTTTTATGTATTCATGATCAGCTGGAAGTCGCTTCCGTAGTTCCATGTCACCGCTCTCGAATGCCTTCCACAATTCTTCTAATTCATCCTCTTTCTTGGCTAGGTACATCTGATTCTTTCTGCTTCCGGAATCCTTCTTCATATTTGTAACAGTTGGCACATTTTGTCCGCCAGCTGCTTCTGCTCCTTTATAATTGACTCCATGTCGATGCGGCCTTTTTATTGACTTTGGTACTAAAACTGGCTTAATAAGTAGTATCTTACCACTTTACGTACTGTCCAAGTTCTTAGCGGATCGATTGCCGCTGAAGATTCTTCTCGCTGTACTGCGGAAGCCCTTGGAAGTTATTAGCAGGACTTATGCTGCTATCACTAATTATCGCCTTTTCCTGTGGCGGAATTCCTATTGATTGAGTCGTAGGACGTTTTCTCCTTGGCGACGGCTTAATTTGAACTTCTTTACACAGAAGAGTACATACCAATCTTGTTGCGAGTCCTCCACAATTTTCCTACGGATATGGCGGATCCGGTCCAGTTGCTTACTTTCCCAGAATTTCGCATGTGTTCCGCGTGTCCAGGATTCTTGATTGATGCACTAACTTCTTTTCAGCCTCCAATTGTTTGGCTTGAGGATTTTTTACCCTAAAAATCCAGTTTCCTCTTGTCCGGGGAGTGGCTGGCTTGTAGGACCAATGTCTTCTCCAAATTCCAGCTTCTTCGTGATCGGGGAGTTGTTGGCTCGAAGGGCCAATGTAAAAGATGTGGCCCAAATTATTTGGAACTTAGCACCTTTCATGTTTGTTTTAAAACCAGTTTAGTTTTACCTATTTGATAGGAGATGGAGTTTATTTTGTTGTTAAGAGATAGGGGGAAGTAGCTAGCCTGTGTTCAACCCCATCAATGAATATACACAATCGTGGTTAAAGGTATATTAAAGTCTTAGTCCTATTACAGCGTATATATACAGAAAATGTATGCCATGTTTTTATGGCCTAATATTGAAATCACAATCATACATGTTTAAATTAACGTAATTCTGAATGCTGGAGTTTGTTATGTTAACCCACTAGCATTGCAGAATTGCTGCATTGTGCCTTCGACATACGATATATTAAAAGTGCAACGTCTGTTTGTAAACACGGAACTGCTGCTTGTTGCGTGTGTCGCTTACATTCAATTGTTATCACGACACGGAAACTTGACCCATATCTTATCTGGCGCAAGTTATGCAGTTTTTGTGGGCTAATTGTGTGAACTTTTGTATTTACTGGATTACAGTTTATTTTACACTATTCACTAAAATCCCATGTTCAAATTAGTTTGAACAATAGCAAAATTCTGTTTGCACCAGTAACTTTTTCATAAAATTTGAGCTCGGGAGACATTGGTCAAAATTTTTCTATCTGTGACAGGAACATGAGTTTCCATAAGAAAGCGTCTAATTTTCCACCCTTCATTTTCGATTTCTTTTAGTATACTGAATCAAATTCCAGAAGCAGGGGCGTCAATTTTGAGACACCCTGTATAACCACTGTAGCCTATTACAGAGCCAGTAGATGTAGGATAGTACCACCACGTCCGCCATGTTTATGCGTCACTTTGAGGTTTGTAGCACAATTCCGTCAACATGATGTGTGTTGGTAATACAAAGCTTTACTTAAATTGGCAAGACTTACAGCCGTATTCATAGTCGTTCGCTAGCGGCTCGCCGGCGTTTCGTTATGAATAGTATGTTGGCGGCACTGTACGTCTATGTCAAATTCGAGGTTAGCAGGTTAGATTTTGTGTCAATTTCTGTCAAAACTGACGGAAAACCTAACTTGCTAACCTCGAATTTGACATAGACGTACAGTGCCGCCAACATACTATTCATAACGAATGTCCGGCGAGCCGCTGGCGAACGACTATGAATACGGCTGTAAGTCTATGTCAAATTCGAGGTTAGCAGGTTAGGTTTTGCGTCAGTTCTGACAGAAACTGATGCAAAACATAGACTTACAGTCTTGCCAATTTCAAGTAAAATTTTAGACATAACTCAATCAGTTATTGCTGATGGAACAAAAATGGCGGCGATGGCGATGGCGGCATTTTCACGGATCAAAGAATAGCGGTACTCTCCTATATATACTGGCTCTGGTCTATTATACAGTGGCTATATAAGGACAGTGTGGTCAATTTTGGTCCTATTGGTTGTTTTAAAATCCGCTATTAGGAGTCGTTTTACGAAATCACACATAGTCACACAAAATTGCTTCTAAGTCCTTTATTATTGAAAGTAGCCCCAATATGAAGTGGAATGAAATAATCCTCATAAAATTCTACAGTGTTCTGTGTAAGCGAATGCCGAATTTTCGTTTGCATAAGTAAATGTCAACGAGTTAAAGTAAAATGCTTTTTGCGAAAATTGCGCATTAGTCCAAATCAAAAGCTATAATAAACTATATAAATGTCTTAATGCCAAAGATTATTGCATCAAATTAAAGAGAATTTATGGGCTACGTAACACTGAATATTCTATTCCTCTAAATTAACTGGTGGAATAAATACAACGGTTTGATTATAAATATAAAAAAAATCTTGAGTTTTTGTACGTAATTTCTGTGTCGATCAACGCAAAATATTGTCAATTTTGGTTTTCTAAGTACAAAAACACAATAAAGAAGATAAAAAGGGACACCTTGACTTGTATTCCAATATTAGGTTGCTCGTTAATGAAGATTTTTAATCGCTGGCAGCGATTCCTCACGTTTCACATCGTCTCTTGCCGTTTAATTCTGTCTATGTAATATTATTGTCATTCTTGTAAAAGTAATGTTACACTGCACATTTTTTGACCACCTCATATTGCACAAATTTTCGCGATCGTGGGTATACAGCGCTGTGCAAAACATCTCCGAATTTCACATATGTCCACTCAGTATAAAATGACGTTTGTGTCACAATTTAGCAGGGTGACGTTTGTCTTACAATTTAACAGGCCGTGCACAGAACAATACCTAAGGACGTGGCTGGTTGTTGTAGAGACGACTCTTAATGACTGCCTTTTTTAAAATTGAGCACACTGTCCTTATATAGCCACTGTAGCCTATTATGGCTCTAGGGTCCATCTTTTGAGAGGTTCACCTAAGTTTCTTCTACCTTTTGGTGCGTATTGATTTGCTAACATGAGGAATCTGACTGGACCCATTCGATCCATGTTTTTTTTTTGTTTCAAACACAATTATCTCAGATACCAAATTTGGGCTATAACCAGTATTTATTAGGAGGGTCAATTTAATCTAGTTAATATGGAAAATAACCGCTTCATAATAGTCCACAAATCTTGAAAATTTGCAAAGGGCCATTATTTTAGTGTAGCATTAAATTTCTAAAATTAAGCTAGACAAAAAACTACAATATTTTACAACGAATAATAGTTTTACTATCTTTACGAGTTCAAAATCAAATACAGTCGAACTTCCATATCTTGAACTTTGATAAATCGAATATCTCGATTACTCGAACTGACATCACATTTCCAAAGCTAAGTCCTATAGTTTCCTATATACAAGTCTCTTGATAATTTGAATTTTGATAAAACGAAGTTTTTGATACCTCGAAGAATTTTATAAACCCAGTGTGAGATTTTTCCTCCAGTTTAGAAGCAAATATTCAGTTTAACAATAACGATTACGCTAAGAAGCGTAAATAGTAAATAACATTCTTAACCCTGCAGTGGTCGCACCAAGTCTCACAGACCCGATGAATATGTTATTGAGTGGGAATTTGTTAAAGTAAGAGGGTTGTGCGTCTTGGTACCTTTTAATTTTTAGACTTAGTTGCCTCCCGATAATCAGCATAAGCGCAGTTGCTAGTGTTTGTGAGTTATTTGGAAAAAGGTCTGTGAGACTTGGCGCGACCATTTACGTTTGTGAAATTGTTTTGCCTTCTTGATTTGTTTACATTAAATGTAGCTGCAATAAACTCATAAATAATTTATGTTGCAAACAACATCGACGTTAGTATACTAAGACATCGATGTATACAAGAATTAGCTTTGATTCTAACAAATGACCAATTACATAGGCGATCACTACTCAAAAAATCTGGTGTGATACACTCACACAACTTCCTTTTACAGTGATCTTATAATCAGTCAAAAATTTCATTTTTAATTTTTAACCATTTGTTAAAAATTTTCAAAAATTACAAATTCTACAAAAACGGTACAAAATCGAGTGTTAGTTGAAGAGACAAATTTTCTCTAGAATTTTAAGGTGAATTCAAAAATGTAATAATATACCGGGTGTTTTATTTAAAATAGGAGTTAATAAAAAAAATAGAAAAAAAAACAAAAGAAACCCACTTTAGAAGTATTCAACTGGAAAATCACCTATCTCACATCAATACACATTAAAAATGTAAGAAAAATGTAAAGTTAAAAAAAATCGTTAGAGCCGTTTTTGAAAAAATCGAAAAAAACTGAAAAATCACAAGAGTAAACACCTACTTCCGGTTATGCGATTTTCTTCAAAAGCTTGCTGTCTCATCTACATAGTACACAAAACTTATATATGAAGTTTCAACGCCATACCTCTTTTCGTTTTTGAGATATTCTGTTCACAGACAGACAGACAGACCAATGAAAAAAAATATGTTTTTTGGGATCAGGGGACTCTAAAACGTGAAGATCCGTTGAAAACTCAATTTCGAATTTTTGGGGTGAATCCAATACTTCCTTTATAGTAAAAGGAAGTAAAAAGTTTCCCCTCGGAAATCCATCTAAGAAGAGAAGTAGCTGGAACCTTTTCAGAACATCTAGTAAATGACCCTAATAACCCCACAATTAAAAACCGAGCTTTTTTCCCAAAAAATAGCAAACAAATTTTTTTTTTGTAAAAATAGTGTTTATCTCATGCAAGGTTTTTGCGCACTACTTGAGCATCCTTGAACCAAAATGACGAAAAATAATTGTTTTGTTCTACCTCTTAGCATTAAAAACACTGTTCTGTCCATAAATGTATATAGAAAATTAAAATCTTGAAATTCATCAGAGGCTGTGTTTACTATTATGAAATTAGCATGATCTACATAAACCTTTAAAAAATAGAAAACAATAAATAGAATACTATTTTTTTAATGTTAGTAGCAACTGAAAATTTTAGTAATTGTAAATAAACAGCTCATATTAAAATTTATTGTCATATAAATGGTTCTTAATTTTTGGGTTTGAGACTTGGCGCGACCAGCCGTGTCATGAAATTGGGTGCGACCACTGCAGGGTTAAGAGTTATTTATGACCTGGCTTCTTTGTATTTCAAAAGATTTGCAGGCTTGCAATATCCAAAATATACAGTCACTTCTCACTGAACGCCCGCAGAAATTGTTTTGTTTACACAGGTACGGACCTTTTAGTTTGAAATTATCGAGAAGGCCTGATAATATCCTTGGAAGAGTTAGCTAATATTAGTTTTCTACTTTAAATATTTGATCAACTAAGCTTTAGTGTGTTGTTACTGTTGTATTGGGTCACATCTTACGTAAGTTATGAGTAGAGCCCGTCAAATGCCATTTTGCCATGTTTCTTACTGTAGGCCTTTTAGGGCCAGATTTCGTATTTAGGCGTTTCACGTAGTAAGGGGTGGAATGAATCACATTTGTTGGTGCCATAAATGCTATAAAATGCCTTTTTTCGTGATAAATGCTATATTTTGAATAAATGCCATATTTTAATGCTATATTTCAATCAAAATCAATATTATGTGGCTAATTTACAACAAAAGGGCTTACAAATTTCAAAATAGACATGCAGAAGTTTTGGTAAGTGCCAGTTACTAAGGTCGATGACCCGTGGCGGGGGTAACCGCTCGTCGCGCGCCTCAACGCTCAGGTAAGTATCCCGTTACGTCCACTCGTCAACAACCCCGCGCGCTCTCCCCGTTCCCTTCAATGCACCTTGGATACCTACGTTCCACTTATTTGCCTTGTGCCCGTCGTTTTTATCACTTATCACATTACTTTGTCTTTTGTATTTGTGTTGTGGGATTTTTAATATTACTGGTGACATTTTTTTCTAAAATTTCAACTTTTTGAAATAATATTTACCATTTTTTTGCTTTATTTTGAAATAAGTGCCATTTTATATGCCATATTTTGAAAAAATAAATGCCATTTTGCTATGCTATATTTTGAAAAAATACGGGAATATTTTGGCGGACTCGAGTTATGAGTCAGGAAAACGAAAAACATGAAGTATTGGTGAAAATACTGTGTATAGTTATTAGGGATGTCGTACCCGGTCTAAAATCAAACCCAGGTACCCAAAAGCAGTACCCGGGTACCCAAAATATATAACAAAAATGTTAGTGTACAGGGTACACCCTGTAACTCTGAAACGGTAACAGATATCGATGTGCGGTTTTTACCACTATGTTTTTGATGAAAATTGAGTCCCAGACACCAATATTAGTTTTCGCCTACCTCCTTTAGAAAGAAGAATTTCCCTTTAAAAGTGTCCAATTTGGCCCACCCTGTACAACTGAACATCTGAGGTAGCTACAATTTCTTTCTTTTATGCAGCGAGTTTTAAATTGAACTAAATTGAAATTTCCGTGAAGCGTCTTTATTGCCTTCCTTATATGAAACAATAGTATATTATGTTATTAGGAGCAAAAGTTATATTTTATGTGGCGAGGCTGGACGAGTTATCTGCCGAGCTTGCGAAGCAGATAAGTACAGCGGAGCCACATAAAGATACTTTTGCTCCGAATAACATATAGTATTTTTTCTTCAAACGTTTTTATAACAAATTATTTACAACTTTGTGAACAAAATTCGAAGAAAATTACTTGATCTCGTCAGCAGCAGATAATATTATCTGCCGCTGACGAGCGGCAGATAAAGTTGTCAGCGGCAGATAATAACTTTATCTGCCGCTCGTCAGCGGCAGATAATATTATCTGCCGCTTGGCAATAAAGTGACTGTTTAGCATCATCAATCCAGCAATATAATGCCATATTTTACTGCCGTTTGAAGAAAAAAAACATTATGTGGTATGAGATCACCCCATCCCATTCTGGTTACTACTGCGTGATTATGTTTTTCTAGCGCTTATTCCTATTATTTTTATCATCTTCTCCGAAAAAGGACGATTTCCTGGAAATTACATAATTTACTAGTCGGGTACGTGGGTCCTGAAACTACACTCGGGTTGATCCGGGTACCTGCCGACATCCCTAGTAGTTATGTACTATTCTGTTACATTTTGCACGTTGTATTAAGTACTTACCATATATTTTTTTCAAGATTTATAAATAATCCATATAAATATGTACCATATGTTGTTCTATAATAACAGAACTAGAGGTTGATAAAAACCATGGTAGACATAAACAACTTAATAACATGTCAAATAACAGTTATTATAGTTCGTTGGTTATCTAAAACTCAGTTTACTACAAAGATTATGTTGTGCCACTATGTTCCACTACTGATTTCAGATAATTCAAACGAGTATTGGTCCCAATACTAAGGATTTCTATTACGCAAATCTTTCCATATATTTCAGTTACGATATAATTGTGTTACAAGACTTTTTAACTCTATGTGTACTATGGATCTTTCAATGTGTAGTAAATTAGAAATATTTGTAAAAACACTAACTGCCGGTCTTATAAAAACCACTAATCTAACGTTAACTTTAATTCGCTGTTAAAATAAACAAAAGCGCATCAAAGCGTCAGTGCTTATGCCATTTTATTCATTAGTAAACAAATTTTGATGCGCTTTTGTTTATTTTAACAGCGCATTAAAGTTAACGTCAGATTAGTGGTTTTTATAAGACTGGCTGTAAATATTTGGAATTTTCATGAAACTCCCACTTTTATACTCCTTTCTACAATTTCATTCCTTTTTAATCTAAACATCAAACGCCCTACATTTAGTTGGAATTGTATTGTATTTTAGTAATTTAAACTTAAAATAAGAACAAAGCTGATAGTACAAAAACACTAAATATTAATAACTCTCGACAATTTCTGGACTCGATTAAGTAGAAGATCTCCTTGTTTAACAACAGCATTGAATTGGGCATTTTTCTGATCAGGTCGATTCGTTTCCACAATTCCACCAACCCTATCTATTTTGCAATGCACTCTTCCCAGTGCTATGAACATTGACAGTTCCCTGCAACAGCAACTAGTAAGTGGACGAAGTATAAAATAAGCATTAACTTACTGGTCAATAAATTCCTTCGAAACTCCAAATTGTTCAGCCATGTATTGCAACGTCAGAGATCTATACGATTCAAGGAGCTGCGAATATGCCAAAATGCGCATTTCACGAATATAGAAGCGATAGTGAGGGTGCAGCAAGTAGTCTTCTCGAAGACTACGTTCAACATCCCCTACAAATTTTACATTTTAATATGCCAATGTTGCTATAACTCTGTTTTAATGTTACATCTTAAGTCGCCGTCTTACCTAAATTAACAAAGAACTCAGAATACTGACAATTGTAAAGTGAAAATAAATACGCCTTAACGTCGGGCATGAAATGCAGCACTTCGAGTATTTCTGAACCCTTAATTACTTTGTCTCTTAGTTGGTAACGGGGAAGGCTAATCATGGACATGTAAACGGTGTAACGAACAAACGTATGGTAGTCCATGAGCTCGTATGATGTAAATGTGCTGATAGTATCGAGGAACATATTCGCTGCGGTTTTAAAGTCACGAACTGCCATGCTGTACACGCCTTGGTATACTTTTAGGCGATTACGTCTGTCCCAATCACCGCCTTCTTCGATTAAGCTACAATAGAATTTGTTGAGCTAGTAATGTAATAAATATTGGATTATTCAATTTCAGGACTCAGGAAATTAAAACTGCAAGGAATATAATCTCTATTTTGAGCCCCAAAATTAATAACCGTGCATACACTACTCACGTCTTTGCTTTATCAATATTTCGCACAATTATGTCATGATCCATGAAGAACAGCCCAATGCGAATCATGTGAAAAACAATATCAAGGCGGTGCCCTAGGGACACGGTTTTTTCATACGTTTGACGAAAAGTATTTATAGCATTATCCTTGTCCCCAATTCGGCTGTAAAACTCGGCTTTTTTCAAATATGCTTCACGTACTTCCATCTCCCCCAGGTTTTTCTCTGCGTCCTCGATTGCTTCGTCCAACTTTTTTAATTGCTCTGCATTCTTTGCTTTCATTTTCTTCAGGAGTACAGCATCCTTCTTCCAGCCTGCATCTTGGCACACCAATTCGTACCATGGAGCCATATCTGAGATACAATTTTATCCATTGTAATTGGCAACAAAGAAAAATGAGGTTATGAATAAGATGCAAATGAAAGTCATTCCGATATGTTTGCCGAAATTGCCTATATTTCACTAATAACAACTTCGAGCTTTAAGGGATTACTATAATTCCAAATAATATGAATCTGTTCATAATACACATTAAATGACTAAAAAAATACAAGTCATACCATCCTTTTTGATGCCTTCTGAAATCTTGGCGTGCGTCGCCCGGTCATTCTTAAATTCAGGAAGGGTCAACAGAAATTTGCACTGGGCTAACTGCAAATCTGGGTTTTTCTCCAGCCCTTCCTCTTCCAAATTTTCGATCGGCATTTTGAATTTGAAGTCACTAAACACTAACCAAAGGAAAACGATCTATACCTCGCCTCGCTTATTAATCGAATGACATTTCAAGAATGCTACGTTTTCGCGCAAGCGCATTCCCTAAATTGTTTTTGAGGCAGTGTATATTGTACCGGCAGGGA
The DNA here is from genome assembly GCA_940337035.1 of Agriotes lineatus. Taxonomy (NCBI): domain Eukaryota; kingdom Metazoa; phylum Arthropoda; class Insecta; order Coleoptera; family Elateridae; genus Agriotes; species Agriotes lineatus. The sequence goes on from OW679200.1 coordinate 62,085,487, forward strand.
TACATTACTAATAAATTTAAATAATTATGCTGAAGTAACTAAACCACAAACTTTATATCGTTTAAAACGAACGATAAAATTGACAGCATCATGGTGTTATAAGTTTTGTATAATATATTAACTAACATCAAAAAGTGCATATGAAAGATCAACATTTAGGTCTTGATTTACGGCAACAGCGGTGTGTCACCACCATAGCTAAAATTAGAATTATGATTTAGCTGTTTTTTTAAATATTGAACCAAGTGCAACACAGTGTAGAATATCTACCGTTTCCTAACAATAATACAACAGTAATAATTGACGATTATATGGCTTTTCAATATTAACATGGAGTCTATTATTCAGTGCACCTACTTAGAGCATTTAAAAATTAATTGGTATAGGCAACCCATTATACAAACGTTTGACCCCATAAAGCCTTAAATTTAAATTAATTTCATTAAGATTATTTGTATGCAACTCTAGTTTGTTTGTTCGAAAAATCTTTTAGCAATATCGGAAATCACCAAATCTGTATTCTATTTTACAATAATTCAAAACACATCCCACTATTACTTGTATCAGTCATTGACCTTTCATTTAAACCAAGCATAATTTAATCCGTGGCTACCAGACGTTAACGGAAATTCATTTATATGGTAAATTTCTATTTATACTTGTTACACTTGTTTATACATATCCGCTTCCTCCATTTTCCCGAATCTCCTGGGTGCACGTTCCACATAGAATATCAAGTCGGTGCTTCTACTCACGTGATTCCACATCTCAAACGCTTTTCGCTAGTTGAGGTAGCCAATTTTGATGGTCTCCACGCCATATAAATGAAATCAGATATAACACATTTTTTGTCCAACTGTCTTCGAGTAACCATCAACTTAATTTTTTTTAAATACGGTTATAATTTTGTGATGTTAAATTTTTAAAGATCTATTTAATCTGAATTCAACAATGCACCGCACATTATGGTTGAATTACTTTTCGAGTCTTTTCTGGCCATTATTAGGAATTTTTTGGATACGGGCCTGTGTTCTAGTCCTAGAGTATGTCATACATTGTTTCAGCTTATTTAATTTAAAGAAAGAAGTACTGGATGCACTGGATGTGTTTAATATTTAATAATTACCGATTGTCTTGGAGACAAATAATATTCAATAGTATACCGGGTGACAATGAGACTAGGGCCATGCTTATATCTTCTCTATTTATGAATCGATTTGAATTTAATTTTATACCAAGATACTAGACATAATTTCTGATTGGCTGATAGATATAGTCAAAATGACTGACTTCCGGTTTTACCGGAAATGATACTAACTTTGATCTTTTAAATGGAACACCCTGTATATTTTATGTTTTTTTTAAATCTACGAGTCAAACTACATATAACAGTCTTGCCAAATTTCAATTTTTTTAAACAAAAAAAATATTGTTTTAATTTTTATTTTTTACCATAGAAGGCCTTGACTTGGAAAAATCTATTCTAATTGATTCTAGCAACTCTTAATAATAGCTATTTTATCAATCAGGTCAATAACAAACCTTTAATAAAAGAATATAATTTGCTAAACTCGTTTTTTAAGAAAAATCAAATTTTTTAAATGGCACCTACCAAGGGCCATCATGTCATTAAACAACAAATTTAATTACCAATCTAACGATATGCATCATGCACTACTTTATCTTTATCTGAAAGTGAAAATTAATTAATTGATTATCTTTTGAAATATTTTTATGTAATAACTAATAATACCAAAGCAAATTTGGCAACACTGTTGTATGTAATTTGAGTAGTAGATTCCAAAAACATAAAACATATAGAGTGAACCAAAGTTAGTGTCACCTCCGGTTTCACCGGAAGTGGCACTAACGTTGGTTTTTTAAATAAATTTAAACAAATAATTAATGAATTAATTTTCAGTTTCAGATAAAGATAAAGTTGTGCATGATACATATCGTTAGATTGGTAATTAAATTTTCTATCTAATAGCAAGATGGCCCTTAGTAGGTGCCATTTAAAAAAATGGCTTTTTCTTAAAAAACGAGTTTAGCAAATTATATTCTTTTATTAAAAATTTGTTATTGACCTTATTGATAAAATAGCTATTATTAGTTGCTAGAGTTAATTAGAATAGATTTTTCCAAGTCAAGGCCTTCTATAGTAAAAAATAAAAATTGAAAAAATATTTTTTCTGTTTAAAAAAATTGAAATTTGGCAAGACTGTTATATGTAGTTTGGCTCGTAGATTCAGAAAAACATAAAATATACAGGGTCTTCTATTTAAAAAATCAAAGTTAGTATCATTTCCGGTAAAACCGGAAGTCAGTCATTTTTACTATATCTATCAGCCAATCAGAAATTATGTCTAGTATCTTGGTATAAAATTTTATCCAAATAGATTCATAAATAAAAAAGATATAAACATGGCCCTAGTCTCATTGTCACCTGGTATTTAATTTATTTATTGATTATTATTTCTCTTGCTTAAAAAGAATAATTAAAATTATGAATAAAAAGCATTCATTGTAGTTTACTACTTTTTTAAATTACAAAGCTGAAGAAACGTATGAAATGCTCTACGACGCAGGTCCGTGTCCAAAATGTGTGGATGATGGTTAAAAAAGATGAAACGGAATTAAACCATAATGTGTGATACATTGCTGAATTTATAAAGAAAATTACATTAGAAAAACAGGAACGTATTTAAGAAACTGATGTTGATGATGGTTGCTCGTAGGTGAAATGTCTGACAAAAAAATTGATAACGTAATCTGTAAGTCTATTAAAAGTTTGAAACGCTTGTATATTAATCATTATTGCTCACATTGCCTAATTACAACTTTTAATTTTTGATGCAATTTAGCCCTTGAGAGTAGTCAGAAGTGCCAGGGTCCGAAGTATAAACTCAAATATACAGATAAAGTACACATAAGATAAAGAATTTATTTTGTTTAACTATTTACAAGACAATCAATAAATAAAAATATAACATTCCGCGTAATCTACTTACTTATTTTTCAGTTTTAGAGTCGTTCTAGTAAACTATACCTTCGCACTTTGAAATGTTTTTATTTAGTATCTAAGCAGTTATTTTGTATAAATAGACCGTTTATTCTTGTAATAAAATAATCGACATTTACTGTTTGATTCAATTACATCGATACTACCTTTCTAAGCCTAAAAATTTGAAGTGTGAGGCTGCACTTCGGGTAGTTATCTAATTATCATCCCTTTAAGTGCCATTGACTACATTGGCTTGAAACGTGAATACAGTCTCATTCATGTGCTTAAAAATTTGGGATAAAGAACCAGTGCAACCAACAGAAACCTGATCCAGCCACCAGGCATTTCTGTTCACCTATTAACATTGCAGTCAATTCTTAGCCAGTAATAGAGCACCTGTTAGTGTAGACGCGCTTACTCTGACATTAATTATTATATTTTGGTCAGCAGTAGTAATAATAGTAGTACAATAATCATTTACAGTAGTTAATATTGATTGCAAAACGTGCTTTTCAGACGTTTTAAGGCACCCAAATGCTAAACTTCTAAACTTGAATCGTTTAGATGCAGCAAAATTTAATAAACTAGTAGTATATGTTTACCTTGATTCCAAATATACTATTATAGGATCTATTAACACTGTAGTCAATTCTTATCCAGTAATTGAGCACCTGTTAGTGTAGACGCGCTTACTCTGGCAATAATTATAATATTTTGGACAGCAGTAACCATTATAGTAGTACAATCATCATTTACGTAGTTAATATTTACTGCAAAACGAGCTTTTCAGACGTTTTAACGTACCTAAATACTAAACTTTTAAACTTGACTTTTTTAAAAGCAGAAAAATTTTATACATTACTAGTATATGGTTACATTAATTCCAAATATACTATTACAAGAGCTATTAACACTGCAGTCAATTATTAATCAGTAATTGAGCACCTGTTAATGTAGACGCGCTTAATCTGGCAATAATTATAATATTTTGGATAGCAGTAACCATTATAGTAGTCCAATAATCATTTACGTAGTTAATATTTACTGCAAAACGAGCTTTTCAGAACTTGGATGAGAGTTCCACGGCTGCATCTCTCGGCGCCTCGTGGTACGGCTATCACGGAAAAAAGTTGGTCCCGGCGGTCATACAACATCATGACAGTCGTTAGTGGGGTTGGAAGTCCTCATAACTGCACAGCGACGCCTGTAATTGGCCTAACGGCTGTTGGCTGAGTGCAAATTAAATAAATAAATAAATTAATTAATTAATTATTATATTTTGGTCAGCAGTAGTAATTATAGTAGTCCAATAATCATTTACGTAGTTAATATTTACTACAAAACGAGCTTTTCAGACGTTTTAACGTACCTAAATGCTAAACTTTTGAACTTGAATTTTTTAGAAGCAAACAAATTTAATACATTAGTAGTATATGGTTACATTAATTCCAAATATACTATTAGAAGTCCTATTAACACTGCAGTCAATTATTAGCCAGTAATTGAGCACATGTTAGTGTAGACGCGCTTACTCTGGCATTAATTATTATATTTTGTCAGCAGTAGTAATTATAGTAGTACAATAATCATTTACGTAGTTAATATGTACTGCAAAACGAGCTTTTCAGACGTTTTAACGTACCTAAATGCTGTACTTTTAAACTTGAATTTTCTAGATGCAGAAAAACTTAATACAGTAGTAATATATGGTTAGATTGATTCCAAATATACTATTATAAGACCTATTAACACTGTAGTCAATTCTTAGCCATCAATTGAGCACCCTGTATTGTAGACGCGGTTTTTTAAATTCAAGTTCATAAGTTTAGCACTTAATTACGTTAAAACGTCTAAAAATCACGGTTTGCAGTAAATATTAACTACGTAAATGATTATTGTACTACTATTATGGCTACTGCTGACCAAAATATAATAATTATTGTCAGAGTAAGCGCTTCTACACTAACAGGTGCTCAATTACTGGCTAAGAATTGACTGCGGTTTGAGGTTCGAGGTGCGCTGTTCGCGATTCGCGGTTTGTGGTTCGCGGTTTGTGGTTTGCGGTTCGCTGTTCGCGGTTCGCGGTTTGCTGTTCGCGGTTCGCGATTCGCGGTTTGTAGTTTGCGGTTCGTGGTTCGCGGTTCGCTGTTCGCGGTTCGCGGTTTGCTGTTCGGGGTTTGCACTTGCGGTTTACGGTTTACTGTTTGCGGTTTGCTGTTTTCGGTTTGCGGTTCGCGGTTCGCTGATAGCGGTTCGCTGATAGCGGTTCGCTGTACGCGGTTTGCGGTTTGCGGTTCTTGGTTCCCGGTTCTCGGTTTGCGGTTCACGGTTGTACACGGTTTGCGGTTCGCGGTTTGCGGTTTTCCGCGGTTTGCGGTTTGCGGTTCGCGGTTTGCGGTTTGCGGTTCAAGGTTTGCTGTCCGCGGTTCGCGGTTTGCGGTTTGCAGTTCGCGTTTTGCGGTTGTTCGCGGTTCGCTGTTCGCGGTTCGCGGTTTGCAGTTTGCGGTTTGCTGTTTGCGGTTCTCGGTAACGGTTTGCGGTTCGCTGTTCGCGGTCCGCGGTTTGCGGTTTACATTTGGCGGTTTGCGGTTGTTCGCTGTTCGCCGTTTGCGGTTAGCTGTTGTACACGGTTTGCGTTTCGTAGTTTGCGATTCGCGGTTTGCGGGTTGCGGTTGTACACGGTTTGCGGTTCGCGGTTGTTCGTAGTTTGCGGTTTGCGGTTTGCGGTTCGCTGTTCGCGGTTTGCGGTTCGCGGTTTGCGTTTTGCGATTGTTTGCGGTATGTGGTTGGCGGTTTGCGGTTCGCTGTTTGCGGTTTGCGGTTTGCGGTTCGCGTTTTGCGGTTGTTTGCGGTTCGCTGTTCTCGGTTTGCGGTTTGCAGTTTGCCTTTCGCGGTTTACGGTTTGCGGTTGGCGTTTTGCGGTACCCGTTTTGCGGTGCGAGTTTTGCGGTTGTTCGCGGTTTGCTGTTCGCGGTTCGCGGTTTGCAGTTTGCGGTTCGCTGTTTGCGGTTCTCGGTTCGCGGTTCGCGGTTCGCTGTTCGCGGTTCGCGGTTTGAGGTTTGCAGTTTACGGTTTGCGGTTGTTCGCGGTTCGCGGCTTGCGGTTTGCGGTTTGCAGTTCGCGGTTTGCGGTTGTTTGTGGTTCGTGGTTCGCGGTTCGCGGTTGTACACGGTTCGCGGTTTGCTGTTCACGGTTCGCGGTTTGCGGTTTGCGGTTGGCTGTTTGCGGTTCGCGGTTCGCGGTTTGCGGTTCGTGGTTTGCGGTTGCCTGTTCGCGGTTCGCGGTTTGCGGTTCGCTGTTTGCGGTTTGCGGTTTGCGATTGTACACGGTTCGCGGTTCACGTCTCATGGTTGTACACGGTTTGCGCTCCGCGGTTCGCGGTTTGTAGTTCGCGATTCGTGGTTCGCGGTTTGCTGTTCGCGATTTGCGGTTTGTTATTCGCGGTTCGTGGTTCGCGGTTTGCGGTTCCCGGTTTGCGGTTCGTGGTTCGCGGTTTGCTGTTCGCGGTTCGCGGTTTCCTGTTTGCTGTTTGCGGTCCGCGGATTGCGGTTCGCGGTTCTTGGTTCGCGATTCGCGGTTCTTGGTTCGCGATTCGCGGTTTACGGTTTCCGGTTGTACACGGTTCGCGGTTCGCGGCAAGCGGTTGTACACGGCTCGCGGTTTGCGATTCTTGGTTCGAGGTTCGCGGTTGTACACTGTTCGCGGTTTGCGGTTTGCGGTTCGCGGTTTGCACTTTACGGTTTGCGGTTGTTCGCGGTCCGCGGTTTGCGGTTAGCGGTTGTACACGGTTCGCGGCTTGCGGTTCCCGGTTTGCAGTTCGCGGTTTGCGGTTGTTTGTGGTTCGTGGTTTGCGATTCGCGGTTGTACCTGGTTCGCGGTTCGCTGTTTACGGTTCGCGGTTCGCGCTTTGCAGTTGGCTGTTTGCGGTTCGCGGTTTGCGGTTTGCGGTTCGCAGTTCGTGGTTTGCGGTTGCCTGTTCGCGGTTTGCGGTTCGCTGTTCGCGGTTTGCGGTTTGCGATTGTACTCGGTTCGCGGTTCACGTCTCGCGGTTGTACACGGTTTGCGGTTCGCAGTTCGCGGTTTGTGATTCGCGATTCGCGGTTTGTTATTCGCGGTTTGTGGTTCGCGGTTCGCGGTTTGCGGTACACGGTTCGCTATTCGCGGTTTGCAGTTTGCTGTTCGCGGTTCGCGGTTTCCTGTTTGCTGTTTGCGATCTGCGGATTGCGGTTCGCGGTTCTTGGTTCGCGATTCGCGGTTTACGGTTTCCGGTTGTACACGGTTCGCGGTTCGCGGCTAGCGGTTGTACTGAGTTCGCGGTTCGCGATTCTTGGTTCGCGGTTCGCGGTTGTACACGGTTTGCGGTCCGCGGTTCGCGGTTCGCCGTTGTTCGAAGTCCGCGGTTCGAGGTTCGCGGTTTGCTTTTTGCGGTTGTTTGTGGTTTGCTGTTCGCGATTCGAGGTCGTACACTTTTCGCGGTTTGCGGTTTGCTTTTCGCGGTTTGAAGTCCGCTGTTCGCGGTTTGCGGTTCTTGGTTTGCGGTTCGTGGTTCGCGGTTTGCCGTGCGTAGTTTGCGGTTCGCTGTTTGCGGTTTGCGGTTCTTGGTTCGCGGTTTGCTGTTTGCGGTTTGCGGTTCGCAGTTCGCGGTATGCGGTTTGCAGTTCACGGTTTGCGGTTCGCGGTTAGTTGTTCGCGATTCGCGGTTCTTGGTTTGCGGTTTGCGGTTGTACACGTCTTGCGGTTCGAGGTTCGCGGTTTGCTATTTGCGGTTGTTCGTGGTTTGCGGTTCGCGATTCGAGGTCGCGGGTTGCTGTTTGTGGTTTGAAGTCCGCTGTGTTCGCGGTTTGCGGTTTGCGGTCCGCTGTTCGCGGTTGTTCGAAGTCCGCGGTTCGTGGTTCGCGGTTCTTGGTTTGCGGTTCGTGGTTCGCGGTTTGCCGTTCGTAGTTAGCGGTTCGCTGTTCGCGGTTCGCGGTTCTTGGTTCGCGGTTTGCGGTTTGCAGTTCGCGGTTTGCGGTTTGCGGTTCGTTGTTCGCGATTCGCGGTTCTTGGTTTGCGGTTTACGGTTGTACACGTCTCGCGGTTCGCGGTTCGCGGTTGTTTGAAGTCCGCTGTTCGCGGTTCGCGGTTTGCGGTCTGCTGTTCCCGGTTGTTCGAAGTCCGCGGTTCGTGGTTTGCCGTTTCGGGGTTCTTGGTTTGCGGTTCGTGGTTCGCGGTTTGCCGTTCGTAGTTAGCGGTTCGCTGTTCGCGGTTTGCGGTTCTTGGTTCGCGGTTTGCTGTTCGCGGATTGCGGTTTGCAGTTCGCGGTTCGTTGTTCGCGATTTGCGGTTCTTGGTTTGCGGTTTACGGTTGTACACGTCTCGCGGTTCGCGGTTGTTTGAAGTCCGCTGTTCGCGGTTCGCGGTTTGCGGTCCGCTGTTCCCGGTTGTTCGAAATCCGCGGTTTGTGGTTCGCGGTTCGCGGTTCGCGGTTCTCGGTTTGCTGTTCGTGGTTCGCGGTTCGCCGTTCGTGGTTCGCGATTCGCTGTTTGCGGTTCGCGTTTTGCGGTTGTTTGCTATTTGTAGTTCGCGGTTCGCGGATTGCTAATGTTCGCGGTTTGCGGTTTGCGGTTTGCGGTATGCGGTTCGGTATTCTTAGTTCGCGGTTTGCGGTTCGCGGTTTGCGGTTGTACACGGTTCGCGGTTCTTGGTTCGCGGTTCATCCCAAAAAACATATTTTTTTTCATTGGTCTGTCTGTGTGTGTGTGTGTCTGTGTGTCTGTCTGTCTGCCTGTGAACAGAATATCTCAAAAACTAAAAGAGGTATGGCGTTGAAACTTCATATATAAGTTTTGTGTACTATGTAGAGGAGACAGCAAGCTTTTGAAGAAAATCGCATAACCGGAAGTAGGTGTTTACTCTTGTGATTTTTCAGTTTTTTTGGATTTTTTCAAAAACGGCGTTAACGATTTTTTTTAAACTTTACATTTTTCTTAAATTTTTAATGTGTATTGATGTGAGATAGGTGATTTTCCAGTTGAATACTTCTAAAGTGGGTTTCTTTTGTTTCTTTTCTATTTTTTTTTATTAACTCCTATTTTAAATAAAACACCCGGTATATTATTACATTTTTGAATTCACCCTAAAATTCTAGAGAAAATTTGTCTCTTCAACTAACACTCGATTTTGTACCGTTTTTGTAGAATTTGTAATTTTTGAAAATTTTTAACAAATGGTTAAAAATTAAAAATGAAATTTTTGACTAATTATAAGATCACTGTAAAAGGAAGTTGTGTGAGTGTATCACACCAGATTTTTATAATTGGTCGGCACAGTGTAATTATTAACGGATGCCTCCCTTTGTCGTAGATTTCATGTTGCTTCTAATTAGAGTAGGTCTTTCACACTAAAGTAGACCAAGATAAGCGAATTAAATTTAACTAAATTAATATGGCGACGAACGCTAAGAAATTGCTTACCGTATTGATGTAGTTATTTGTTATTATAAGTGTTTTAATACAGTGATATTGCCCATTTGCAAAAGTTAAATCGTGATATATCTATTATCTACCGATCGTTGAAAATATTATTTGTCGTTACCTGAGTGTGATTAAATAAATTCAGGCTACGTGCAGTATGTTTATAATATAGCCTAAGATACACAAAACTTCACATTTACAGGCGGTGTGTCTGGTATGTATCATTATATAGTGTGTCTGATGGCATACACAACACAGAGAACGTTAGTGGTAAATGGCTTGTGCTGCGTAGTAATCCTTTGTTGAATCGCTCTTTTCGCGCTTAAAACGTATTCATGTACATCGTTTTGCTTATTTATATCATTAACAAATTCCTTAATTTTGGTGCTTATCATTCATGAACTTCCCAATGCTGCGTTTGTCATTGTCAGATGCACTGTACAATATCTGTAAATGTGTAATAATATTTCTGTAAGTAATTGCCCAACAAGCATTCGTAATATGAAATTTCTCTTCTTTCAGAACCTTGACAAAACTTCAAGTGTAGCATTTGATGTAATGGCAACAAGAGTTTTTCTGATTCTGTAGATTTACACCACAGGCTTCAGGTAGGTATAAATTTAGACAACTCACCTGAACATTAGAAAAGGTAAACTAGAAAGTTATTTACCTGACTATAAAACAAAAGATAGGTGATTTTTCAATATACAAATCAACACCTTTTTGCCGTTTGTCCTGCAAAGGGTTTATCCCAGTAAAAGTTTATTTGTAATCTCAAAATGGTCCTTGACTGCCTCTTTCAAATGCTTGTCTGCTCTAAAACGACGTGCTCTTAAGATTTTTCTTCAGATTTGTACACACATAGAAGTCTGATGGTGCCCGAGTTTTCTTTGAGGTAGAAGACCTTTTATGAATCCATTGCGTGGACTCTAGTTTTGTCTCAGAATCTCAGTGATGTGCACAAAACTCATCACCAGTTTGACCATCCAAATCTCGTTTCTTATTTTTATTTGTCAAATGTCTTTATTTGAATGCACTCTTCGTGGAAATCTACATAAAGCATCCAACAGCCTTATGTTAGCTGGGTTCCGTAGCTCAGTGGTAAGCTGGCTACTGCTCTAAGGGTCGCGATCCCCAATCTCGGTGAGGTTTTTAAAAATAAAAAAAATGCAGATGAAAGCCTCTACAGAATGCCATCATTCGGAAGTGATGTAAAGCCGTGGGTCCCATGCTACTACAATGTGTAGCATGTAAAAGATTCCTTGCTAAGGTTGGAACTGCTTAGTCTCTGCAAAATTCTACGTAGGACTCTGACCATATGACCAAAGCAGTCGGTGTTTAAGTACCTGGTACTCCGCATGCCTAGACCTTGTCCTTTACAAACAAACAAACAACCCTACGTTAATTATCAAGGACGTATTGGTTAAAAATGCATAAAGTGACATTGAAAAAACATCAAAATTATTAACCATTGCAGTATCTTCCTGCTAACGCCTTTTTGTAATTAATCTGTTTGTGTTTTCCTTCTATGTTTTAAATTTTATTCAGAATTGAATATTTTGGTGGTTAATTTAAAAATGCGGTTAAGATGTAACTTTTGCATTTTTTTACCAATACGTCACATTGCACGCTCTTAGTTGAAGAAAACCACGCAGATTCATTCGTGCTCTTATGTTTTGTGTCGCACTCACTTGCTTCTTTGCTAGTCTGGTATTGGCTGTATAAAAATTCAGTACCTTTATTGTGACATCATAGTTTCTAGTTAAAGGCCTGGAGTAAATAATTTAGATGGCATTGGAAATATACCATGATACAAAGACTAGAAGATATGACATTGCGCATGCTTCCCCCACCAGTCATTAGCTCCGTGACGTCAAGTGGTGACATGCCATCGTTGTTTTGACGGCTTTAACCTATATTCTCTTGTGTTAGTATTTAGTTTTTTTGCAATTAATTTACAAGCAATTCGGTGTGCAGTGTATAGTTGCAGCGCTAATAATAATTTAAAAATGATTGGACCAAATTTACCGTTTTTTCGCTTCCCTAAAGAGGAACCAAGGCGTAGTGTTAAGAGTGAATCGTTGTTGTCGTGCTGACCATTTCAACGCTGATAATTATCGGATTTGTTCTACTCATTTCAAAGACGAAGATTACATTCGAAACACGAGTTATTGGACTATAAGCCCAAAAATTGTCGCCAATTAAAGAAAAATGCTGTATCTAGTGTAAATATCGCGAAGTCAAAAGCTTCTTCTTCAGAATGCAGTTCACAGTTTAGAAAATTATACATTAAAATGTTATTACATATTTTTGTTTCATTTAACCCAGTCATTATCCCATTTGAAGCCTGTAAGTAGATGCAAAACTTGGTAAATGAGAATATCACATTTGCAGCTACTACCAAAGTCACATTTGAAAATAACATGATATCCGACTAAATGAAATTGCATTTATTTCATACTGTTCGGAAAATACGACTTTACGTCATTAATTTCAGTCCGGAAAGTGGAACATTACACCATAAGGCCGGAAAGTGTTGCTAGGCAACTGCTGAATAATATGTTGTCACTGTAAGTTTATGTCAAATTCAAGGTTATCAGGTTAGGTTTTTCATCAGTTTTAACACAAACTGACGCAAAACCTAACCTGCTAACCTTGAATTTGACATCGATTTGCAGTGCCACCAACATGTTATTCATACGTTTGAATTTCCACAGCCGCCAGTAAACAGTATGAAATAAAACATTGTAGGATAGGCGGCCGTAAATAGCTATTTAAGTAACAAAGAATATAAGAACCTATTGACATTTGAGGTAGGCAAGTACAAGCCAAGGCGAAGCCGAGGCTTGTTGCCTGCCGAGAATGTTAACAGGCGATAGATACATTCCGAGTTATCTTATAATATTTTTTCCGCTGCTTATCAAAATGTTCCTAGATTTTTGAAAAAAATCGTTTGGTTTGTCACCTGCCACCAGGATTAATTTTCGTGAATCGTGTTACCTGTGAATGTCACATGTCACGAAAACACTTCCAATTACATATAAACAAAACGTCTAAGTCTGTATCTTGCGTTGTTAGTTTTATTATCCTAGGAACTTAATAATAATATTAAGTGCCGTTGTAAACGGCGAGCAGCAAAAAAATATAATCACCGACTTACACGTTTTGTTACTAAGGCTGTAACACTAACTTACATGATCAGCAGCGGAAAAATATGATTAAATTACTCGTTTAGAAATTCCCTACTCGGCCCGTTCCTCGCCTGGTCTGTAAACATCTAAACTTTTATTTTAATCAGTCATTTTCCGGCCTTATAACGTAAATAACTATTCATTCACCAAGATTTGCATCAACAGGCCTCATTTAATCAACAATCAACAGTAATGTACAATTTTAAGTAATAAACTCATACAGTCACGGTTCTTGACTGTCACCGCGTGACGTCATGCGCAAAGTGAACGATTTTAAAACACGGGAATGTCATATCTCTGTTTCCTTGTATCATGGAAATATACCAATAACATGGTTATTCAAAGAAATGAGTTCCAAAAGTGCATTTACCCCTAAAGTGTACTTACTCTAACTAAAATGTATTTACTCCAACTCACCCTAAAACTAAATACAATAATTTTAACCAGAATTTTGTTTTACAGCTAGCACACATATAAAATATGAGAAATAAAGCCATCAGAATTTAAAATACTCTCAAAATAAAAACAATGACTACATTTACACGGTCCGCTAACACCGGTGTTACAACATCGGTTGTTGTTAACACCGGTGTAAATTGTAGTGTAAATGGGGTTTAACGCCGGTTTTACTAGAACCGGTTTACTAACGCTACACCACTTCGCCAAGAGGCGTGACGTTAGTAAGCCGGTGTAAAATGTACGTGTAAATGGATACCTTCAACTTACACCGGTTTTGAAACAGGACTACCAACATAATTGTAAAGACGGTTGGTTGTTCTGAGTCGCAGTTGTAAACCATACCAACGTCACTGTGATCGTTACTCTGTTGAATTGTATCAGCTGTGTTATTAATCTTGTAGGTTATAGCGGTTATGTTTATAATTTTATAATAACAGATAGCATTTGACAGAGTTACAGATGGAAAATCTCGAAGCAGTTGGTCAAACTGCGACGAGGTTTTAGATAACACCATGCTAACACTGACGTACACTTTAACGCCTGTACAACACCCCTTGTGTAAACGCACGTTTTACATGAGTTTTAATAACAACGGTTTAAATAACACCAGCGTTAAATTGCCGTGTAAATGTAGTCAATGCTGTTCAATTCTTCGTGCTACTATGTGTATTGCTAAATTCTACTTTTGTTGTAGGTGTGAAGATATAAAACTTCTATGGGCTCACAGATTATTAAAAGAAGCTATTACATTTAAACACACACAATGAATATCAAACAAGAAACTATCGACAGTAAGCCTGGTAGTTCCACAGGAATTCCATTCTGCCAATCGCAGAACATGAATAGCAATGAAAATTTTAGTAAGCTATCTATTAAACAAGAAGACCTCGAATTAAATGATGAAAATTATGAAAACAAAACATTTGACAAAACTAACATCAATATTGCTTATAGTGGAGAGAAACCATATAGTTGTTCTGTGTGCGAATACGGAACAGCACAAAAAAGGAATTTAGTTAGACATATGAGGAGTCATATGGTAGATAAGCCCTATAGGTGCTCTATTTGTGAATACAAAACACCACGGAAAAGTTCTTTAGTTATACACATGAAGAACCATACAGGAGAAAAGCCATATGGTTGTTCGGTTTGCGATTACAGAACGGCAAATAAAAGTACATTAGTAAGACATCTGAAAAGTCATACAGGAGAAAAGCCATATAGTTGCTCTGTTTGTGAATACAGAGCAGCACAGAAATGTTATTTAGTTATACATATGAAAAGTCATACAGGAGAAAAACCGTATAGTTGCTCTGTTTGCGATTACAGAGCAGCAGAAAAAAGTAGATTAGTTGCACATGTGAAGATTCATACAGGAGAGAAACCGCATAGTTGCTCTGTTTGTGAATACAGAACGGCAAATAAAAATTATTTAATACAACATATGAAAAGTCATACGGGGGCAAAACCTTATAGTTGCTCTGTCTGTGAATACAGAGCAGCATGGAAAGATGATTTGGTAATACACATGAGGACCCACACAGGAGAAAAGCCATATAGTTGTTCTGTTTGTGAATATAGGACAGCAAAGAAAAGTAATTTAGTTTCACATGTGAGGAAGCATACAGGAGAAAAGCCTTACCATTGCTCTGCCTGTGAATACAAAACGGCACACAGAAATCGTTTAGTTACACATATGCTGACGCATACAGGAGAAAAGCCTTTTATTTGTTCTATCTGTGAATACAGAACAGCACATAATAGTAGTTTAGTTCAACATATGAGGAATCATAATGGAGAACAGCTGCATAGTTGCTCTATTTGCGAATACACAACAGCAAAGAAAAGTAATTTAGTTGCACATGTTCAATTGCATACAGGAGAAAAGCCTTATAGTTGTTCTGGTTGTGAATACAGAGCAGCGCGGAAAGATGTTTTAGTAAGACACATGCGGACGCACACAGGAGAAAAGCCGTATAGTTGTAGTGTTTGCGAATATAGAACAGCAAAGAAAAGTAATTTAGTTTCACATGTGAAGAAGCATACAGGAGAAAAGCCGTACAGTTGCTCTGCCTGTGAATACAGAACAATGAAGAAAAGTGATTTGGTTACACATTGAAGACTCATACAGGGGAGAAGCCTTAACGTTGCCCTTTCTATTTTATGTTATGATACATGATGTAGTATAATAAATCATAGAAAGAAATATCAAAAAACTAATAAATTTGGAAGGTTACAATAATTAGATCTTGATGGGTGTACAATTTCGAATATGAATAATGAAAGTAATTGATACAATGAAAGGAGCCATTTGATAGTGCGATATTAATTGAATTAAATAGCTTAATGGTTATAGTAATGCTAATAAAGAACAAACCAAGGTAACATTAGACAAATGTATTTGTTAATAATAATTAGAATGAATATTATGTAATTGTATTATTTTAAAATATAGGAAGTGTGCACTAAGAATTGTATCTAATAGGGATAGTAATTTGTTTAAGTTAGTTACTAAAACAACTCATGAAAAATGCATACATGTAATTTTGAAAGAACGAATTTCGTTAAATAAAACTAGAAATTATGCCTTAGTTTATGTTATTTGTGGTATATACAAGTTAAAAAAGGCTATAAACTATTCTGCGTGGTGTGATAGGTGAAAAAGTAAAATGTAATTTATGGAGACATATAATCGGTGAAGAGATTATACAAATACAGTTAATTGGAAATAAAGAAAACAGAAGGTGATATTATTTGAAGATATTTGGATTTATTTGTACATACAAGGTATTATTGGAGGTTCTTACGAGTAACTGATTTGATTTGGATATTTTGTGAGTATAACAAGAGACATCGGACTATCTGCAAAAAGGGAACAAAGTTAGATTTAGAACATCATAATATAGCAACTTACCAGGAGTTGGTTTATTTGTGTGGCAGTAACATTCAGGAGGAACAAGGACTAGAGTTTGGGAGCTGAGGAGTTGATTTGACGGGACGAATGCAAGTTGAAAGGATTCACAGACCGTCATAGGTGTTGCTGGTTGTGAAGTAGGCAGTAGGTATTGCGGTCTATGGACGTCAGGATCCGGTATTTGTTGGAAGTTGCTGTGAAAGTTAAAGCAGTTATCAAGGTTTGTGTAGATAAGTTGAGAGAAAGCATTTTGAATAACTGTCAATAAAAGAAAGTGAATATAAAGTTGATATAGTACTTACTTAGGTGAATTGAATAATAAATGTGTTTATGTAAGATACAATTGTCAATTACCTGGTTTGATGAATTTTAAAAGTCAAGTTTAACGTTATGTGTCATTGATAGTTGGATAATTTTGAAAATACAATTTTAAAACTTTAATTAATAGAGAACTAGATTTTGGCGAACCCACCCTGAAAATAAGAGCTCTTGATTTAAAAGCAATTATTGTTTGACATTTAAGACATTGCAATAAGTAAGGCATAGTTCAATTGGTGAGCTATAGCACAATTTTTGGCTAGTACAACGTGGTGCATTGCAATATAGAACAGTAAAATACTGAGATTCTGTATTTATTTAGCCATAATAATCACAAAATCGCAAAAAATTTACTGTATTGTATTGTATGTATTGTATGTATAATCGATAACCTCGTTTTACCTTGCGGTGTAGAGGCTGGTGCTTTATGTGCTTGCATTTGGCGGTACAATGCTCAACTTGTCCCGGATTCGGAATACAAAGTTAGGGCGCGCCTTTTGTGCTCGCACAGCATCATTGTGTGAGGTGTGTGTGTGTTATGTTGACCTTGTTAGTCTATCTCTTAGGTCTGTGGTTCTAAGTAGAGCGTATTGTATGCTTCAAAATTGTAAAGACACTTTCACACAACCTATTGGTGAAAGAATTTTTAATAAATTTTATATATGGGCCCCAAAATAAACCAGAGGAGCAAATGGTTGAAATGCGCAATGAAATGTTTTCTGATTGGCTTGATGCTAGTTATTCGTTCATGGCTCCGCCCACTCGTACCTGCACACAGAAGGCTTTTAAGACCATGCATATTTAATGTTTTGATGCCGTCATTAAGCAACAAATGGAACCTGTGTTTCAAAACGCAGATATACATAATTTACCTTGCATGAATGTCTAGATGTGTGATTACATGGCTTCTACATCTAATTTTTTGATGTTAATGCTAAATCCACTCATAGAGCCTACGAGGCTTTGCGATGTGTTTAACTGACTAACTTTATACTTCAAAAGTTATCAAAATGTGACTGTAGTTATTCCTCCAATACAGTTTTAGAATCTGCGTTATCACAGAATTTTGCACTTGGTCAATGTGCAGTCAAGAAAATAATTGTTTATCGTAAGGGTCTTCTCATGTTACTCGCTAGGCTCGACGTGACCCTAAGGGCCGGTTGCAGAAAGCAATGTTAAGTCTGGTGTTAGCTAACATCGCGTCAAAGTGAACAAAAACGAATCAAATCTCAAATGCTTATGGTAACTAATACATTAGTAAACAAAATTTGATGCGATTTTGTTCACTTTGACGCGATGTTAGCTAACACCAGACTTAACATTGCTTTCTGCAACCGGCCCTAAGTGTAACAGTAAATTTTTAACAGCATTGTATTCTTTTGCCTAATTGTGGTTGATATACAGTTATACATGTTTAGAAGTAAGAGCATACCTTACACATGTATTCAAACTCAAAATTTGTGTTAATTTTGTGGTTCTACCTCATTACAATCATAAACGAATTAAATGTGATTTTTGTTTTGATCTGTCCCCTGGAAGATTCCTTTAAAATCTCGAAAATTCGTTGATAAATTGAGTGGCCTCTTTTGCGTCATTTAAGTGTGTATAATAATCATTACTTTGTAATTAAATTACGTTTTGTTGATTTGTCTTGGAATTGAATTACTTTTCAACATACGGTAATTGTAATTGGTAATTGCCATTTTTGTTAAAATATTCTTGACAATTACTTTTTGAAAGTAATTACTATATTTAATTATTCAATTACTTTGAGTAATTAAATGACACTAAAGTATTTAAATTACTTTATAAGTATTTGAATACTTACAATTGAAATTACTCACGGTATTTGAATTTTTGGTGGTGACAAGGTCGTATGCAGTGTGCAGTTTCGAGCTCCGAAATTAAACTTGTATTTTCGGGAAATATCGAGTTCTTAACTGTACAAAGTGTAGAGTAGCGTCTTAAAGATATCATTGGATCCATAGGGAAAGTATTAAATTGCCCAAGTGTAGCAAAGTGATTCATTTTGTGGAAATAAATCTGTTAACCCAACTTTCGTAGAACGTTCGCTCTTGCTGTGCCGTGACCTTCGAGGGGTCGACCCGGGTATCGGTGCGGTGACGTGCTAAACGGTGCGGTGACGTCATAACGGTGCGGTGACGTACTATTAGTGGTGGAGATATAAGAATTGTGTAGGCAAGACTAATTAATTAGGTCATTTGTGGAGAAGCAGCGTATTAATATGGAAGACCTTAAGCAGATGATTAATGAACTATTTAAAGAATTTAAGGAGCATACCGGTGTAGTTAAGGAAGTCCAAAAAGACCAAAAGAGTTTTTATGAAGATATCCTAGAAATAATTAAGGAAAACAAACAACTAAAAGACAGAATAGTTGCCTTAGAGAATAAAATAGCATATTTGGAAAACCGAATGGAGAAGACGGATAGGGAGCATAGGAAATTAAATGTAGTAATTACAGGACAAGATTTCGGAAATAATAAAAGAGAACAAAACGTGGAGAGATTTATAGCTGAGCAAGTTGGAATTAAAATAAAAGTAA
This sequence comes from Agriotes lineatus, assembly GCA_940337035.1. Classification (NCBI taxonomy): domain Eukaryota; kingdom Metazoa; phylum Arthropoda; class Insecta; order Coleoptera; family Elateridae; genus Agriotes; species Agriotes lineatus. The sequence continues at coordinate 62,104,388 of OW679200.1, forward strand.
GTGAAGTTAATGAAATGGGAAGAACTAAAAAGGACAAGCCAATTTTTAAAGCAAAGCTGGAAATCTGAACAGATAAAGAGTTATAAATGAAAAACAAAAATAAATTAAAAGGCACCCCTTACGCAGATCCGGATCTCACAAGAGAAGAAAGCCAAGTACAAAAAAAACTGAGGGATATTGCTAGGAAGAATAAGGAAAATGGAAAAAGAGTTACGGTAGGATATCAGAAAATAAATATAGAAGGAGAGTGGCTGAGACTAGAAGACGGTACAGATACACTAATAAAAATTGATCAGCACCCTCCAAAAAACTTAAATTAATAAATCAGAGCAGGATTAAAAAAGATGACAAAGAGGCAAAGAAAAAGGATATGATAAGGCTTGCGAGTTGGAATGTTAGGGGTACGTTTGAAACAGGGGCACTAAAGAATTTAGCAGAAGTTTTTCAGAAATACGACATACACATAGCAGCGCTTCAGGAAACCAAACAAAAAGGAAACAACATAGTACAGATAGGAAATTATATCTTCTTCAATAGCGGAGGAGAGAATAGAATGCTTGGCACAGGGTTTATGATCCACAGAATGGTGCAAAATCTGGTCATACATTTTGAAGCAGTCAATGATAGATTATGTGTTATCCGAATCAGAGGAAAATTTAGTATAATTATCATAGTAAACGTGCATGCACTTACAGAAGAGTAAGAAGAGGATGAAAATGATGTTTTTTATGAAATCTTAGAAAGAACAATACGCAAAATACCCCAGTATGATATAAAAATCATCTAAGGTGATTTTAACGCTAAAGTGGTGTGCGAAGATATATATAAAATTGTAGCTGGGGTAAATAGCAAGCACCTTATTAGCAACGAGAACGGGGAAAGACTAATCCACTTTGTGATAGAAAATGAGATGAAAATTATGAGTACCTTTTTCAGTCGCAAGGACATATATAAAGGAACGTGGATGTCCCCGGATGGCAGAACAGTTAATCAAATTGATCATGCTCTTATAGAAAGTAAACATGCAAAGAGTATAAAAAATGTCCGAAGCTACAGGGGTGCCAATGCAGAATCAGACCATTTTATGGTTATAATTAAGATGTATCAAGAGTTACCAGAGAGAAAAATAAGTAGAAGACATATTAGGAAAAAGTATGATGTTAAGAAAATGCTGGTCCCAGAAATCAGACAAAGTTTTGAACAAAAGATGGAGGAAAAACTAGGAGAGCAACAAAACAAACAGAATAGAGGAGACTTGGCAGCGCCTGGAGAACAACATTCGGGAAATAGCAGATGAACTAATACCCCTGGACAACCGGTCAAGAAGTGAAAACTGGTATGATTAGGATTGTAAGCTAGCAGTGGACTTAAGAAATAAAGCTAGAATGGAAATGTTGTTGAATTCTAATCCAGAGAATAAATTATTATACCAGCAGAGAAGAAGAGACGTAAAGCAAATATGTAGAATGAAGAAAAGAGAATTCTTAGAACGAAAAATGGGAAAAATAGAATATAATTTTAGAAATAAGGATAGTCGGAATTTCTATCAGGAAGCGAAGAAACAGAAAGACACTGGTAATACCAAGGACATTTTTTGTAAAAGTAAGGAGGGAAGGTTACTAGGAGGTATCGCAGAGAAACTTAATAGGTGGAGGGAATATTTTAAAGAAGTTCTAACAGAGGAGGGAGATGAAGAATACTCGGGTGTAAACGCTGAGAATACAATTAATGATGACCAATCAAATGAAGAAACAGCACCCACTGAAGATGAGATAAATTTCATAATAGATAAGCTGAAAAATAATAAAAGTGCAGGACAGAACGGTATATCAGCTGAAATACTAAAATTAGGAGGTACTGCCTTACGAAAAACTATAGTCTCTTTAATACAACAAATTTGGGCTGGAGAAGTAATACCAACACAATGGGCTGAAGCTGTGATATGCCCAATACATAAAAAATGAAATAGAGCTGAGTGTGAAAATTATCAGGGTATAGCATTACAGGATGTGACTTATAAGGTGCTAGTTAGCTACGCTAATTAGGAACAAATTAGACGGGAAAGTAGATGAAACCCTAGGAGAATATCAAAGTGGCTTTCGAAGAAATAGATCTGTAATTGACCAGATTTTTACCATAAAGCAGATAATGAACAGGTCACACGAATACAACTTGCCCCTATGTTTACTCTTCATCGATTTTAAGCAAGCGTACGACAGAGTTAATCGAGACAAATTAATCGAAGTTCTAAAAAGTTTTGGATTGCCAAGGAAAATAGTAAACTTAATAAAGCTAACCTTAGAACAGACTAAGTGTAAGGTTCTGATGGAAGGCAAAATGTCAGACAGTTTTGAGGTGAACCGAGGATTAAGGCAAGGAGATCCGCTCTGGACCATGTTGTTTAACCTTGTTTTGGAAAGAGTCCTGAGGGATAGCAAAATACGAACTAAAGGTTTAATATACCACCATAGGTATCAATGTATGGCATACGCTGATGATATTGTGCTAATTACGAGAACAAAAACGGAGTTAAGAGAGATTTTTATAAGGTTAGAAGAAACTGCAAGAAATTTTGGTCTGATAATCAATGAAAACAAAACAAAATACATGGAGACAAATAATCAGAATAAAACAAACTTCAAAGTTGCAGGCGCAAATGGCACGGAGTATTATTTTAAGCAGGTGGAAGTATTCAACTACCTGGGAGTTACATTGACAGAAACTAGTGAGGAAAAAGAAGATATACTAAACAGATTAGCAAAAGGAAGTAAAAGTGTAGGGGCTCTGGCAAGAATACTCAAGTCAAAGCAAATAACAAGGCAAGTTAAAATAAGACTATGAGAGCATTATACGTCCTACAAAATATATGGATCCGAAACATGGGTTTTAACTAAAGTCTTAGAAAATAAGCTTAAAGTCTGGGAACGCAGGATGTTAAGAAAAGTTTTTGTTGGTGTAAAAGAGGGAAACGCATGGAGAAGGAGAACTAATGAAGAGTTGAGACAGTTGTATAGAAAAGCAACAATCACTACTATAGTTAAGAAGTAACGATTGAGATGGTTGGGCCATGTACACCGAATGTCACGAGGAAGAACACCAAAAGCTGTTCTAGAAACAAAGGCAGGTTCCCGAAGAGAGAGCGGGAGACCCAAAAAAAGATGGATGGATGCGGTCAATGAGGATGTGCGACAGTTGGGTGAACAAAATTGGAAAGAAGCAGTAACCGACCGAAAGAAGTGGAAGCAACTTGTAGAAGCCTTGGGCCAGTAGCCCTGTTGCGCTGATATATATATTTGAATTACTCAAGAAGGCAAACAATAAGGAAAGGCGTTGCTAAGTTATATGGGGATTTCCTGGAGCAATATAAGTATAATTTATTATTGTAGGCTGTGCAGAATGTAGCACTGTAGCTTGCTAATAGTAAGAAACCAAATTATGTCAGCGGTAAGTACAGATTACAGAGTAAAGTACAGGAAAAATATAAAATGTTTTTCCATAACAATTAACAAGTAGCTTTATTAGACAATGTTGGTTTATAATAATTATTTATTAATTTCAATTTGCTTGTTTAAAACGTGTTACGCCTGTTATGGGAAATTTAAGTTATAGAAATGTTACTTAGCAGAGCGTTATAAATACGAACTACCAATTGTATCTTTGCTAAAAGATATTTCAAGTAATGTTTTCTAAAGGCAGTAGTAAATAATTCTTTTAACGTATGTGGTATGTCATTGTATATATTGCTAATGTTATATTGAAATGAACGTCGAAAGAGAGCAGGTTTGTGCTGTGTGTAATAAAACCCTGGTATGTTAAGTTTAAATTATGTACATCCGTTCGGAATTTCATGTTATTATATAGATACCGGGGTTTTTTATTAATAATTATTTTATGATATAATAAATCTGTATGTAGTAAGCGTTTGTTATGCATGGTTAGCCATTTAGCTTTTATTAATTTGTGTGAAATGTGATCAAATTTACAAATACAATAAATAAATCTTACGCAGGCGTTTTGAATTCTGTACCGTTCCAGCTGAATCATAATCTAAGCAAGGTGAGTATATTTACCAGAACTGGAAGAGCACTAGAGCATCACGCAGCATTTTCTTTTGATCCTTAGTCAGATACAATCTATATGGATATAGCAACTTTAAATTCAGGTGTGCTTTTTGACCTGTTTATATGAGTTCTGTATCTAAAACTATAGTATGATCAAAAACTATTTTCATCTAGTATGGCCATGGATTAGTTCCTAATTTATGAATGTAACTATAATTCATTTAAAAATCAATTGTCAAGTTTGACATTTAAGTATAAACGTAGTTGCATTCATAAATTAGGAAGTATTCCATAGCCATTACAGTTTTTCAGTCGACTTTCCTGCCAAAACAGAAGAACACAGGATTTAGACGGATTTAAAAGCAGACAATGTTTAGTTGACAAATCAAAAATTGTATTCAAGTTACTAGTAATGAATTGGAATTTGCTTTATTACCCTCTCACTGAAGCCAGACGTCCTCTCGGCGAAAGTGTTAGGTTACTATTGTCCGAACGCCTTGCGTCAACCAGAGGGTTTTATGTTTCGTCGTTAAAGCACGTGCGACGAGTTTAAGAGCACGACGCGAAGCGGAGTTCTTTTAACGTCGCTAGTACTTTAATGGCACTTATACACGTGTATCATACGCTACTGTTTCTACGATCGTAACAGAAATATAAAAACTTAGTTCGGTGACACTTTTTCCGTCACATTGTGTTAGATATTCTAGGTTATGTTGACATTCAAATTTACGGAGAAGCGTATTTTAATATACGGTTGTGAAGGCTCCACACCAAATTAAAACAAACAAGAAAGATAAAATCGTAAGTACCTAAACGCAAAAAACAATTATTAAAACTCTGCTCCTGGAATGTAAGAACCCTTTACAATCCTGGAGCGCTCCAAACATTAACGAAATATTAGACGCCAATAAAATTCACATCATAGCAATTCAGGAAATGCGCTGGACAGGAAAAGGAATCATGGATACAAAAAACCACGTCCTATACAGTGGACAAGATAGAAAACATATAAATGGCACAGGGTTTCTGATAAGCAACGAAATAAAGCACACTATCTTGGATTTTAAAGCAATAAGCGACAGAATGTGTATAGTACGTATCAAGAGCACATTCTTTAACTACAGCGTCATAAACGCATATGCACCAACAGAAGAGAAAGACAAATTTTACGACCAACTACAAGCGGAATACAAAAAGTGTCCTGCAAATGACATAAAAATAATCATCGGGGATCTAAACGCAAAAGTTAGACAAGAAACTATCTACTATCCAACAATAGGGAAATTTAACCCTCACAAAAAATGTAATAAAAATGGAGAAAGGCTGCTCCAACTCGCAGCATCGCTTAACATGGCGATAGCGGACACTCGCTTTAGGCACAAAAGAATCCATCAGTTAACATGAAAATCGCCAGATGGTAAAACAAGGAATGCAACCGACCACTGCATTATTGATGCGCCCCACAGTTCAAATATAGAGGATGTAAGAGTATCTAGAAAACCCAACATTGTTTGAGACCATTTCCTCCTAGTGACAAAACTCAAGGCAAAGATATCAAACATAAAATAGGAAAAAGGGGTAAGCTGTAAGAAATACAACACAGAAGTTTTGAAGAAAGAAGAAATAGCTGTAAAATTTTCCTTAAACTTATCTAAAAGAATTACTGACCTATATACAACAACTCAATAGAAGATCAATGGCAAACGTGTAAGGACGCAATGCAACAAACAGCAGATAAAATACTGGGCATCCAAATACCAAGTAAAAGAAACCAGTGGTTCGACGCAGAGTGCGGAGAAGCAACAAAAAAGAAAAACGAAGCCTATAAAAAAATAACACAAAGAGATAATGAAATAACAATAGAAAGATATAAGGAACTGCGAAGAAAAGAGAAAAAAATACATAAAGCTAAGAAACAAAGTTACTATGAGCAAGAATTACAAAACAAGAACAATTACTTAATCAATGTGACACAAGAAAAATTTACCAGAAAGTGAATAACATAAAAAAGGCTTTGAACCCCGAACAACAATGTGCTGTAATCAGGAAGGCAATATTACCTATAAGTGAAAAAAAGGAAAAACACCATCTGTTTATTGATTTTAAATCAGCATATGATACCATCAACCGACAAGAATTATATGCAGCCATGAACATGCTAGGTATCAGCAAACATCTTATCAGACTTACAGAACCAACTATGAAGAAGGTGATATGTCAAGTTAAAGTTCAAAATGAACTATCGAAGCCATTCTCTTCTGATAAAGGACTTAGACAAAGGGACGCCCTGTCCTGTTTACTCTTCAATATAGCACTTGAAACTGTAATAAGAAAGTCGAGAATACAAACAACAGGAACTATACCTACTCAATAGATCAACACAAATAGTAGCCTACGCCGACGATCTTGACATTATCGGTAGATCAAAGCAGAACGTGAAAGAAGCCTTTATTACTTCGACACGAAGTGTACGAAGTATTGAAATTCCCTCATATCGAAAACCACTCTGAGTCAAATATCTCTAAAATTCGAGCCAACCGACTAATGAACCCACTATATCAAATCTCCGTCTCGGCGGTACGGATCTTTTGGTGAAGATCCCAGCCCACAAGATCAATCCCCCGTATTGGGGGGGTTCCTAAACGTGCTGTGCGGGGGATGTATGTTCGTATGTGTACACGATTCCGGTCGCCAGGAACCTTCCTGAAGTCTTGGATCGTTTTCATACGATAGGTCCTCCGAAAATGAAGGCAACGTCAACTTTTGAGGTATGGTCGTCGGCAAAAAAATTTTTTTTTGTTTTTTTTTTAAATAACTGGTTCATAGCATTTAATTGTATTAGCGAAACGGAGTGATGCTGAGTATTGAAGTATTCTTGGAAAGCACGGAAGTGCGCTTTTCTTGGGTGGGGGTACCGTATATTTGCACTTGAAAATGCAGCAAAAACAATGGGCCTAATAATAAACCAGGAAAAAACTTAATCAATACGTGTGTGTAACCAAACAAAGCAGGCAGCGCATATCAAACCAAATCCTAGAAATAAACAACTACAAATTTAAACAAGTTAATGAATTTATATATTTGGGTGTTTTAATTAACCGTGCTAATAATAACACTGATGAAGTGAAAAGATGCACAACCTTAGCTAATAAAGCATTCTACGGACTTAAAACACAGCTGCAAACAAACCATCTTGCAAGAAAAACTAAGTGCAGAATCTATAAAACCCTAATCCGTCCAGTATTAATGTATGGGTCGGAAGCATGGACAATGACTAAGAAAAATATCAATGATATCGGGTGCTTCGAAAGGAAAATCCTAAGGCGAATACTTGGGCCTATTAAAGAAAATAACGAATGACGAAGCCGTTACAACTTTGAGTTATACCAGTTATTCAAGGAACCAGAAATAATCTCATCAATAAAAGCAGCAAGAATACAGTGGCTAGGACACATAATGCGAATGGAAGATGACACACCACAAAAGAAGGTATTCCTAAGCCAGCCAGAAGGCAACAGACCAGTTGGACGACCAAGATGCAGATACCTAGATGACGTGACAGCAGACATACGAACACTGGGCGTACAGCAATGGTGTTCTAAAACAAGAACAGAAAGGAGTGGAGAAAGGTGGTGAAACAGGCCAGAACCCACAAGGGACTGTAGCTCCAAGGATGTATGTATGTATGTATTTTAATATAGTATTAAAACACGCCACCAATGGCATCATGAAAAAAAGACGTAATTCGGGCGCTAATGTAAAGAGTGCTACAAACGTCACTTTTGACACTAGAAACTGTGCAAAAAGTTGTCATTTTGAGACGATCGTAGAAAATAGTTATTTCACGGCCTGCTGAATTGTGTGACAAATGTCACTACGTTTGCCAAACAATTCAGCAGGCCGTGAGTTATTTTTATAACAAGTGTTGAACGTATACCTTTGTCGAACAAAAACGACAGTAGCAGCCTGAAACGAAGTCGAAGCATAACTTTACAACAGAGTCTGTGCTGCAAAGTGTGTAAAAGTGTGCGACAATAACTATTTATGTAATAAGTGTTTAAATGGATGTTTTTAAAGCACTAGACGGGAATATTGTTCACCGAGACCGTAGGTCGAGGTTGGACAACACGTCGTGTGCTTTAGAAACATTTAGCACGTATTACATACAAGATTTTTTCTACAATCGATAAAAAATTCTTAAAATCATTTGCCATTTTGGAGAAATGACAGCATTGTGAATTATTTTTAAAATTACTACTAGGTCAGTACTTGGTTAAGTACAACATGTTCATTAAAAAAGCTGTGGAAATACAAACGTATGAATAATATATTGGCGGCAATGACGCAAAACGTAACCTGCTAACCTCGAATATGACATAGACTTACAGGTCCACCAACATATTATTCATACATTCCTTTAAGGCACTAGTCCCTCAAAGTATGTCATTTCGAAACTAAAACAATAATCTAAATGTCAACTGTATAAATCGATTGTAGAAAAAATACTTTACAACACACTTTTACATTATGCAGCACACATACGGAAAACAAGTGCTTTCGACATTAAAAACGATGTAGAAAAATGAACTTTCAATGGCAGGTGTCGACAACAGTATATTATGATACTAGTGTATAAGTACTCCTTTAAAGCACGTGAGACGTGTTTAAAAGCAGGAGTGCTTTTAACGTCGTTAGTGCTTTAATGGCACTTATACACGTGTATCATACGCTACTTTTTCTACGATCGTATCAGAAATATAAAAACTTAGTTCGGAGACACTTTTTCCGTCACATTGTGTTAGACATTTTAGGTTATGTTGACATTCGAATTTACGACAGAGCGTGTTTTAAAATAGTATTAAAACACGCCACCAATGGCAACGTGCAAAATATTAAGAGTACTACAAAAGTACTACGAAACCATAGACTACGACATTTAAATAGGTACCATCGGTTGCATAAAAAACTGGTACAGGAAAAAAATCTATTTACCCGAATATTTGAACATTTTGTTGGAAAGACTGTAATTCTATGTCAAATTCGAGGTAAACAGGTTAGGTTTTGCGTCAGTCTAACACAAACTGACCCAAAACGTAACCTGCTAACCTCGAATTTGACATAGACTTACAATCTTGCATACAAAATTTTCAAATATTCGGATAAATAGATTTTTTTGCTGTACCACTTTTCTATGCAACCGATGGTACCTAGGAAGTTGGATCGCCAAAAAGGTAGAATCAGAAGTGGAAATTAATGATATGAAATGGCTAGAACGACATTTATTAACTCGAAGAGTCTACTAATAAATTATACACGTTCACTTGACACACGATACAGTTTGATCATAGTAACGTGTGTTCAAAAAGAAATTACATAATGGCCAACCATGGAAACTAAAAGTAATGTATACAGCAAATTTTAGAATTCATTACCTAACTGTCATTGTTGTTGTTGTCATAAGTTTATATTATAATCTGCTACGGCAATTCTAAAGTTTGCTGTCTCAAAAGCTTGCTGTTGGCATTAGTTTTGCTTTCCATGGCCAACCCTTATGTTATTTATTTTTGAACACACGGTATATTGTAATATGACTGGAAAGGACGCCATCAACAATCGCATGTGAAATATGAAACACTTGTGTTCTATATATATAAGTTGTCCAGTGGCATTTTCACACGTGCGTTACGTACTAATGATTATCATAGGATAATATTTTGACATTGAAGTGCAGAAAATTGTTACTTTGCCCACCGTCGGTATCGTAAAAAACAGGTAGGTTGAGTTCTGATTGAGCCGTCAGTTTGGAGCGTAGGACTAGGACTTACAGGTCGGAGAGTGAAAATGAGCTAGTTGAGTATAGTTTCAAAGCGTTTATTTAATTTGTTATAGCCAACACAGGTCTATGATACGAAAAGCAGTTTACGTACATAATTTTTACAATCAACACAAAAACAATTTTATCTACGACCACTACTAAAAGTAGGCCTTTTAGCGCTAGCTTGTTTCACTAAAAGTGACGTTTTATAGTTTACCGTGGTTAAAGAAATCAGCTGTTTACTTTTAGCACATGTGCTACAAGTGAAGTGAGGTTATAAAACTACAATTTCGAACTGGAAATGAAGTTGTAAAGTTATTTTAGTTGCTTCTTGAGTTACAGATAAAGTGTTTTTGAAACAATTAAAGCATTATGTAATGAATACAGTCAGATGTGGAGTATCAATAATTACATTTCGTAACTCACCTTGGCAGCACTGGCGTGGCAAACAATCGCCCGCGCGGCGTGGCCTACTGTTTATTATGACATAAATTAAAAGTGTCGCATATGCAAACCTTTCTTAAATCCATATTTATGGATTAATAACGGTAAAATTAAGGTCGTAGATAAAATATTGTATGCAACGCGTGCTAAAAGTCGTTTATGCACGAGACATGTTATGAAACTCAGCTTTCGGCTTCGTTTCATAATTTTCATGTCTCGTGCATAAACGTCGACTTTTAGCACTTGTTGCATAAATAGCTATTTAAAATGTGAGTTTGTTAAGTCATTTTGCTGTTGTAGATGCTTAATCGCATTTCACGCCTTTAGGGCAACTTGTTGCTATGTTAAAACCATTTTCAATCTTTGCGCACAAGTACAATCTCATCTTCCGCACATTTGATTCAGGTCATTTTGGTATTTTAAATAGCCACCTAGGCTTTAGGGCAGCGTGCCCGTATGCTAAACCCTTTTAGTTACTTATTTGGCTCCATCGCCTAATTCCAGAATCATGATTTTGCACATATTTGGCCCCAAACGCAGCATTTCTCGTCGGTTGGAGAGCCCCTCTGATGGCGCTTCGGCAGCCGAGCGCTATCGCTCGCAAGAATGCCGAATCTTCTAGAAAACACGCCGTTGCGGCGTGCTACCTTTGTCGCCGGCATTAATTTGTTTCATTTTATCGCCTCACGATTGGCTGCCGAGGTATAGTCACGTGGGGACGCGACCGATGTGACATGTGGCAGCGCTTCCCTCTGGGCAGTTGATCGCAGCCCGTTGCAGAGAGCGTTCGTGTGGTGGTTGTGTGTGTGAGTTTCGAATTGTTTTCGGCGTAGCGTGGGTGCATCTTGAGCCCAGTTCCTGCTCCCGTAAGTAAGGAATCGTGCCCCTTCATCTCGACCTTCGAGGATCTGTCCCGCAGAACGAAAGTGGCCCATTTTTCGTCGTCCAGTTGTACGCGTCTCACGTCGCCAGTATGGCGGATGTCCACTCATCCCTATAGCCGTCGAACATCGAATGTACCTGCCACCTAAGACTGCAGCCTGTCGCAACTCAACTGTACCAGGCTCCCCAACCGCCTACATATTAAGGTATGTGTCTTTGAACTGATTACCTCTGTGAACGCGAGTGTACCTGTCCCGCGGAGAGCATTAAGCCCCGCGTACGAGCTGTATTGGGACGCCGCGAGCGAGCCCGTCACATCTCTTGTGCCTACAGGCACTGTCGTCATATTTGTGCGTTCATTCCGAATTACAGACTGTCTATTTTACAAGGGCTTGCATTACTGTTTGCTGCATAAGGCGTCGCGCCCGCATATTTGTACATTCATTCCAAATTACAGACTGTCTATGTTACAAGTGCTACTTTGTTCATTACGTTTTGCTGCATAAGGCGTCGCGCCCGCATATTTGTGCATTCATTCCAAATTACAGACTGTCTATGTTACAAGTGCTACTTTGTTCATTACTGTTCAACATCTGTCGCTAGGTTTAGAGCGCGCGCCAGCTGGTGTTTTCTTAGATATAATCTATTCATAGATATAGGGCGACGCACTCCGCTGCCCCACTGTAACCCGTGAATCAATACATGATTTGTTAGTTAAGGGAACTATTGTTTTGTTTTGACTTGTGCATGTTCTGTTTCAGATAAGCGCCCCCTTCAGTGTACTGATTATTGTGCGACGGGACGAGGGAGCTTTGAGCGTACAGGTGGGTGAGACAGCTGCGTAGTCGCGGTCGGATTGGCACCTAATTACAATCTCTGCATAAGGCAATCTCGAAATTGTTATTTGACCTTGCAACTCTTGAGTAATCCTATCGTCGGAGTATTTTGCGTGCTTCGCTCCCGTCTAACCGTCCAGGCCCGGTTAGTCGGGTTAAGACAGGCTTGGTGGCGCCCTCATAATTCTGACATACCCTATATATATGCCGCAACACGCTTGCCCAGAACGTATCGTGTGACTCACGCCCGACTCCCTGAGCGTTCCAGCCGTGGCCTTTAGCCTATTTTGAGCCGATCTCAGGGCAAGTGTGCCAGTTTTTCAGGACTGATTCCGTGGTGCGATGCTCACCTTGGGTGGGTGTCGTAAAGTTCTTTTAATACCGTAACAAGTTTAAACCGTTGCGATATGTATTTTACTTCCTTTTACGATAAAGGAAGTATTGAATTCGAAATTGAGTTTTCTACAGATCTTCACGTTTTAGAGTCCCCTGAACCCAAAAAACATGTTTTTGTTAATTGATCTGTCTGTCTGTGTGTCTGTCTGTCTGCCTGTGAACAGAAAAAAACGAAAAGAGATATGGCGTTGAAACTTCATATATAAGTTTTGTGTACTATGTAGATGCAACAGCAAGCTTTTGAAGAAAATCGCATAACCGGAAGTAGGTGTTTACTCTTGTGATTTTTAAGTTTTTTCGATTTTTTCAAAAACGGCTTTAACGATTTTTTTCAAATTTTACATTTTATCAAATTTTTAATGTGTATTAATGTGAGATAGGTGATTTTCCAGTTTAATACTTCTAAAATGAGTTTATTTTGTTTTTTCTATTTTTTTATTAACTGCTACTTTAAATAGAACACCCGGTATATTATTACATTTTTTAATTCAGCTTACAATTTTAGATAAAATTTGTCTTTTGAACTAACGCTCTATTTTGTACCGTTTTTGTAGAATTTGTAATTTTTGAAAATTTTTGACAAATTCCTAAAAATTTAAAATCAAATTTTTGGCTAATCATAAGATCACTGTAAAAGGAAGTTGTGTTAGTGTATCACACCAGATTTTTATATATTTGAATAGATACCATGGGGAGCTTTAAAATGATACCATGCAGAGTTCTGTTGCGCTTCGCTTTCCAAATGCAAACATAAATGCTTGTCAAACAAAGTGCAACTTTTAAGATTAATAAAATAAAACAATATACGTAGGTATACTATTACTTTCAAATATCATAAAAGTGATAACTTGTGTGACATGATTGACAAGGTATATGAGTTACTTTTATGCCGGCTGAGTAAAAGTACTTCAAAGCTTGATTAGCTTTAGAATATTTTTGACATGGCCTACTTGATTGTTGAAAACTGATGTAGACGTCGATTCTCGATAATCGTATTTTTTTAATAGTATATTATGTTATTAGAAGTAAAAGCGAAACTTTGTGTGGCGAGACTGGACGCGCTTGACTGACGAGCGTACGCTAGTCGGACAACTCCGAGTGGGGCACACAAAGTCACTTTTACTCCGAAAACCATATGCTATTTATTTTCAAACGCCCTAGCTATAGCTACTATAAACAAATATATATTTCAAAAATTACGATTATCGAAAATTTAAGTCTACGTCAGTTCCCGACAATCAAAAAGACCACTGTCAAAAATATTCGAAGCTAATCAAGTTTTGAAGTACTTTTACTCCGCCGGAGTAAAAGTAACCAGTTTTATGCTTATGCATAAAAGTAACGCATTTACCTTGTCTGTCAAGTCACATAAGTTGTCATTTTTATGGCGTTTAAAAATAATAGCTATTTGTGCAACAAGTGCTAAAAGTGACCGTTTATGCACGAGACATGAAAATTATGAAACGAAGCCGAAGGCTGAGTTTCATAACATGTCGAGTGCAATAACACTTTTAGCACGATTTTGAACACAATATTCTTTCTACGGCCTTAAATTTACTGTGATTAATTCATAAATGTCGATTTAACAAAGGTTTGCATTTATGACAGTAATAATTTATGTCATAATAAAGAGATGGCCTTGACGCGCAGGTGAATGTTTCTGGAGCCAGTAGCTGTCAAAGTCAGTTATCAAAGGTAATTATAAATTTACACATTTCACTTTATTCATTACATAACGCTTTAATTATTTAAAAAACACTTTACCTCTAACGCAAGAACTAACTAGAATAACTTTACAACCTCACTTCCAGTTCGAAATTGTAGTTTTATAACCTCACTTCACATTTAGCACATGGGCTAAAAGTAAACAGCTGATTTAACTTTTAACACGCTAAATTATAAAACGTCACTTTTAGTGAAAAAAGCTAGCGCTAAAAGGCCTACTTTTAGTGGTGGTCGCAGAAAAAGATATATTTATTTATATTAGTTCGGGCGTTTGAAAATAAGATAGCGTATGCTATTGGAATGGGTAGCGGGTGGACACTCCCCTATAGTCCGAATAGGGAATAGGTCCACTTCAGGGATGCGCCCCTGCCCACGCGAGCCGTGTTTCTCTCCCACCTCTTATATCAGGGAGAATTCACGTCCTAACCCTTAAATTCACATACACCCACCCACGCCATAAGTGTCCTTCCTATATCCCTCCACCACTCACCAAGACGCTTGGCCAGCGTGGTGTTTAAATGGCTAAACCCCCTAATGCAAATGACAACTAAACTCAAACAAAGGCCCTCAGTCCCCAGCAGCTGGAAAGTCACCTACAACGGCAGCTGTAGGCGTAATGAAACAGCAGAAGGTGCGAAGAATCGCTGGGATGGATTAGGCTGTCATACGAAGATGAAAATTGCTACGTACAATATTAGATATATGGCTACGGAAGACAGAATTGAAGAACTAGAACTGGAATTGGATAAAATTCAATGGGATGTTTTAGGTATCAGCGAGACAAGGAAAAGAGGCGAAGGATATACCGAACTCCAGTCAGGTCACAAATTGTTCTATAAGGGACACGATTATTCAAGTTTAAGAGGTGTAGGTATTCTAATACACAAAAAATTAGTCAACAATGTGAAAACATTGAAAGCCGTGTCTGAAAGAGTTATATATATAACAATACAACTAAACAGACTAATATCACTAAAGATCGTTCAAGCATACGCACCCACAAGCAATTCAGATGACGATGAGGTTGAAAAATTTTATGAAGATATATCCAAAGGATTACAAGAAGACAGAACCACCTATACATTGGTAATAGGGGACTTCAACTGCTGAATCGGCAGTCAGATAAACTGAAGAATATGTCGGAAAACATGGACTTGAAATTAGAAACCATAGGGGCTCGATGATGGCAAATTTTCTGGAGGAACAACGTCTTTATAATGCTAACACCTTTTTCGAGAAAAGACCTAATCGTAAATGGACATGGCGCAGCCCAGATGGGAACACTCGCAATCAGATATATTACATACTGACCAACAACATCCATGTGATACATGACGTAGACGTACTGAACAGATTTAATACGGGCAGCGACCATCGCCTGGTGAGAGCACATATCTACATAAATACGAAACTTGAGAGGAAAAAGAAAATGAACAGACCCTTATCTAAACGTGTCAACTTAGACGAACTAAAAGAAAATCCCCATCGATTTCAAACCTGCCTCACAAAATAACTTAGCGAACAAGAATCCAAAACTGACAATATCACAGAGATCAACAGAAACATCGTAAATGCAGTAAACCAGGCAACTAAATACTATAGATTGAAAACAACTAGAGAAAACAAACTTTCACAAAGAACACTGAACATGCTAGAGAAAAGAAGACAATTAATAAAGGAACAGAAGAGAGATACAGTAGAGTATACCAAACTGAACAAAACTGTCAGAAGAATGGCAAAAGAAGACATACTGGAACATAAAACCAAAATAACGAAGAAAGTACTCGAAAATCACAGAGGTATGAAAGTTCTTAGAAGACGATTAACAACAACAAAACAAGAGATTGTAAAAGTGAAAGACAAGAAAAAAAATTGGACTAATGACAGACAAGGTATTATGAGAGCAGTTACAAACTTCTACCAAGACCTTTATACAACAAAGGTAAAAAGAGACATAGACGAACAAAACACAAGAAGAAAAGTTACAAACGTAGGCTCTGAAGATATACCACCAATTAATATAGACGAAATAACAGTGGCAATGAGACAGACGAAGAATGGGAAATCTGCCGGAGAAGATGGAATCCTAGCAGAGGTACTGAAACTCGGAGAAGCTTCACTTATAAAAGAACTAGAATCACTCTTCAACAAATGCCTGCAGCAAGAAGACATTCCAGAGGATTGGGCTAATGCACTTGTAATATTGATTCACAAGAAAGGAGACACCGAAGACCTGGAGAATTATAGACCTATTAGCCTACTACCTCAAATCTACAAGCTATTCTCCAGAATTTATTATAACCAACCGCCTAACACCGAAGCTGGATTTCTACCAGCCAAAAGAACAAGCAGGGTTTAGACGAGAATTTAGCACTACCGAACACTTACAAACGATAAGAACACTCTTGGAAAAGACAACAGAGTATAATATACCCCTTTGGCTGGCATTTATAGATTTCCGGAAAGCTTTCGACACCGTCGAATTATGGGCAATCGAACAAGCTCTCAAGGAAGCAAGAATTGACCATCGATACAACACCCTAATAAAAAACATTTATAATAAAGCCACTCTACAAATAAAATTACATGACACATCTGACAAAATAAACATCGGACGAGGAGTAAGACAGGGTGATATATTGTCGCCCAAGCTATTCACTCTCGTCCTGCAAGATGCGCTAAGATTAATTCATTGGGAAAACCGGGGCAAAAATATCAGTGGAGAGAGACTGCATCACCTACTATTCGCTGATGACATAGTCCTGATTGCTCAATCAAAATCAGAGTTAGTGAGCCTCATCGAGGACGTTCACAGAGCAACCGCCCGTATTGGCCTTGAAATTAATTTCCAGAAAACAAAATACATGACAACAGAGAACGAAGACGACAATCAATATGTCACTCTTGAAACAAACAAGATCGATAAGGTAACCAAATACAAATACCTAGGACAGACCATAACCGTAGGAAAGGCGAACCAAGAACTGGAAATAAACGAAAGGATACGACTTACGTGGGCTGCCTATAACAAAGTAAAGGACATACTAGCTACGAACATTCCAATTCCACTGAAAGCCGAAATATATAATCAATGCATTCTGCCAGTGACAGCCTACGGGGCACAGACCTGGACATTCACTAAATCTATACTGAACAAATTGAGAGTTAACCAACGAGCAATTGAGAAAAGGATACTCGGCATATCGTTGAGAGATCACAAAACGAATGTATGGATAAGAGAGAAGACAAAGGTTATAGATATCGTTAACCACATCGCGACATTAAAATGAAACTGGGCTGGTCACGTGGCAAGAGGACAAGACAAATGGAGTGGCAAGATAATACGATGGAGACCGTGGAGTAACAGGCGAAGCGTAGGAAGACCACAAATGCGATGGAGCGACGACCTCAAGAGAACAGGAGGCTTAAATTGGTACCAGGTAGCACAAAATAGAGCTAGGTACTTGGAGAAGCTTTAGGGAGGCCTATACTCAAAGGGTAGAAAACGGCTCAGAAAGAAAGAAGAAAAGAAGATGCTATTCGAAGTAAAAGTGACTTTGTGTGCCCGCACTTGTCTAGCCCGCTACACTCATCAGTCAAACGTAGAGACTCTACAAATTGTAGGGCCTCTAGTCAAACGCATCCGGTCTACTTAAATGTCAAATTTGACATTTGATTTTTAAGTTACCACAGTTGCATTCATAAATTAGGAACCATTCCATAGCCATATTAGAAGAAACTAATTTTTGATCAATAGTAATTTGTATACCAAGGCACTTAAGTTTAGCTTTAGCTTTAGTTGCCGAGTCCGTAGGGTCAAGACGAATAAATCACATGAGGGATAAAAAAGAACTTCAGTGCTGATGAGTACATCATGTTTTTTTTTTAAATTGAGGAATCCTGAAATTACATTTTATCCAACTTTTGTAGGTTAAGTTGACATCGGTTGACGTTTATCTGTCGCCCCGTCACCTACAAAAAGTTGTAAAAGAATGGATTACTTCACTGCCGATTTCTCGTATTTATTGACGATTTCGACGTTCTTCACTGCAGATTAAAAAAGAAACTATACTTTTTGTACGAACACTACTAAAAGTAGGGCTTTTAGCACTAGCTTGTTTCACTAAAAATCACGTTTTATAAATCAGCCTGTTAAATGTGAAATCAGCTGTTTACTTTTAGCACATGTGCTAAAAGTAAACAGCGGGCGTTGAATTTAGAATTTTAAACAGGAAGTGAACTTATAAAGTTATTTTAGTTACTTCTTTCGGTCGAGGTAAAATGTTTTTCAAATAATTAACGCATTATGTAATGAATAAAGTAAAATGTGTACTATTCTAATTACCTTTGATAACTAACTTTGACAACTACCGACTGCAGAAACAGTCACCTGTGCTGTGACATCCTATAACACAAAATCGCCAATTAAGTTGTATGATGGCTTAAAAGTTTGCTAATTTTTAGACTTAAATCGTAGGCCAGTTTTATTTGCAAAACAAGTAAAAAGTTTTAATTTAATTAAATTCTCTAAGCAGCGGGGCGGAGCGTCTGTCGCCGTGGGCTACGCTCACTAGCAAATTATAATTGTCATAAATGCAAACCTTTGTTAAATCGACATTTATGGATTAATAACAGTAAATTTAAGGCCGTAGAAAAAAATATTGTATGCAAACTCGTGCTAAAAGTGTTTATGCGCGAAACCACAGCCACCTACAGCTTGAAACTGTAGGTGGCTGTGGCGAGACATGTTATGGAACTCAGCCTTTTAGCCCTTGTTGCATAAATAGCTATTATAGTAGTCGGATTATAATTCGGTCTTTTTATTTTAAGCAGACTATTCGTACATAGAGTCGGTCTTTTGCACTCGAATAGATTAATTGATAAGGCAACAAATGAAAATGAATCATTCGGAATGATTTAATATGGCGGCGTTGTTTACATTTAGAGCTTAGGTACTTGTAATTATCGGTGCTTTAATAGAGTCGTTAGTAGACATTTAGTTGGGTAATTCTGCTGTTTGCAGCTCCCATTCTGAACTACCCCTTCTAGAGCTAGTTATATAGGATGGATGCGGCAACGCTGTTGGTCAATTATACCACCCTTTAGAAGCAGCTTATTTCGATAAAAAAATTGCTAAAACTAGAAAAATACAAATTAACAAGGCAATTAACTTTTAATTCATTACATTATATTATAAATAAATTATTAGCAATAAACTGTTTCCATCACAATTTATATTCGACTATTTTTGTGATTGTAAGCAACTTCTTCAATAATCTTCAATAAAACTAAGTCTACTGCAATTATCGAATAAATAATAATAAACCCTAGTATAATTGATATAAAATTAAATCTGTTGAAAAGTGGATAGGGAAGATACATGAGTGTGTAGGAGAAATAAAATATACTCTATTTGTTATTAAACAGTGCTAAGTTTATTAAATATAAAAAGTGCAAAACATGTAACTACAAAAAAGAAATTAAGTTATTTATGAAAAAGTGCCCATGTATTTACAAAAAGTAAACTGAATTGTTAATAAAAAAGTGCATATGTATTTTTTGAAATAATTGTGCATACAAATTTACCTAAAATAAATTAAATTGTTTATAAACAATTAGGTACACATGTATTTACCAATCATAAACTGATTTGTTAATAAAGAATTGCATAAAAATTTATTAAAACCAGATTCAATTCTTTATAGAAAAAGTACACATGTATTTACCAAACACAAACTGAATTGTTAATAATAAAGTGCATACATATTTACCAAAAATAAATTAAATTGTTTATAAAAAAAGTACACATGTAACTACGAAAAATAAACTAAATTGTTAATAAAAAAGTGCATACACATTTTCCAAAGATAAATTAGTTTTTTATATAAACGTACACATGTATTTCCAGAAAATAAACTGATTTGTTAATAAAAAGGTACATACATATTTACCAAAGATTTTTTATTAACAGTTTAGTTTATTTTTTGTAAATACATTTGTACTTTTTTTAAGAATTTAATTATTTAAAAAAAATTCATATGCACTTTTTTATTAACAATTTAGTTTATTTTTTATAAATACATGTTTATTAAAAATACAGTATATTTCATTTCTTCTCTACACACTCCTATTTCTTTCGTACACATTTTCTGACAAATTGAATTTTATTTAAATTATACTAGGGGTTACTATTGCAATTTTTAAATAATTTTACTGCATACCAGTAGTGTACTGCCATCAAAAATAAATGGAGGAAATTGAAAAGTTGTAGTAGGATTGTTTTATTAAAGAAATTATTAAGGAAGTTGCTCAGAATCACAAAATAGCAGAATTTCAATTGCAGTGGAAACAGTTTTATTGCTAATAATTTATTTGTAAGTGAATTAAAATTGAATTGTCTTGTTAATTTGCATTTATTTGGTTTTCGCAATTTCTTTGTTCGAAATGCGCTTCTTTTAAACCAGTGGTTCCCAACCTTTAGGAGACTGCGGACCTCTTGGTAAAAATTTTATCCGTCGTGGACCACCGACCCCCACCCCCTCTTTTCTCGCAATGTAATTCAATTTAATTCGTAATAATGATTTATTAGAAATTACTTACTTACATTTATTACTTACTTACATTTATTATGGCATAGGTAAACTATTATTTTATTTAAATTTAAATGTAAAAAAGAAAACAAAAAGTTAGAAATAGGGTTAATAATGACTTAATGCGATTTTTGAGCTTGCATTTGCTTCACTAGCTGCGAAATTCTCGGGTTGATGCTGGTGCTCAAAGCTACGCGCATATCGTCGCTTGCGTCCAACCTGTTCCTTTGCTTGTTTTTTATTAAGAGCAGACCGGAAAATCCCTGTTCGCATAAATAGGTTGTCGAAAATAACACAAGATACCGTAAGGCGGTCTTCCGAAGCGTAGAATACAAAATTGTCTTCTTACACCAGAACTCCTCGAGATTCACCCCAGATGCAAAGGAATCCTTGCAGTTGCTATCGTTTTGCAACTCGATAACATCTTCCTGAATTTCATCAGGTAGTTCCCTGACTTTCGTGTTGAAAGGATTTCGAATCATTTTTCGAACAGCTTCTGTTTCTACCCCTTCGTATTCTGGAAAGTAACGAGTAAATTCCTCCTTTAGAGTATGTAGGTGGCGCAAAACATTTCGCTGGACGTCATCTATGAAGCACGCGTAATTCTCGTCGTCGGCAAGGGCTTTTAACGTCGGAAACCCAGAATAATTCTTCTCTTCAACTTTGCCTGTCCATAGATCTATTTTGCCAATAAACGAGCGAAGTTTGTCTTCAAACAAAAATATATTTGCGACGCCTTCCAACTTCTCATTTCCTGAACCTTGGAGTTGCAAATTTAGCTTGTTCAGATGTGTAAAGATGTCTACGAGATAAGCTAGCTGCATCTCAATTTGTGGATGACAAAACTGCTCCAACAACTCGTTCAGTTTTTTCTCCATTAGAAACACCTTCATCTCCTCTTTTAGCTCGTACAATCGTCCCAACATGTTTCCTTTCGAAAGCCAACGAACTTCCGTATGGAAGAGTAGCATTTGATGCTCAGAGTCCAAGTCTGCGCACAATTTTTTAAAAACACGCGTATTGAGCGCACTACTTTTAACTGCGTTCACTAACTTTATGGCCAATTCCAAGGTATTAGCTAAGTCTTGCGGCAACGTTTTGGAAGCTAACGCTTGCCGATGAATGATGCAGTGCGTTGTCAATGTCGAGCGGTTCTTCTGCCTCACCAACGTTGCTAGACCCGAGCGCGATCCAAGCATAGCAGGAGCTCCGTCCGTACAAAAACCGGCGAGTTTTTCCCACATAATTTCATGTTTCTCGAAATAATCGCTAATTATTTTGAAGACGTCCGCTCCTTTTGACGTAGTTTCCAGTTCTTGCGACAGAAATAATTCTTCTTTGATTGTGTTGTCCTCATCTAAGAATCGGACAAACACAATTAATTGGCAACATTGTGCAACGTCGGTAGTTTCGTCGCACTGCAGAGCGAAGTAAGGGGACTTTTTTATTTTAACTAAAAGTTGTTCTTCGATATCGTGGGACATTTTTTCTATTCGCGCCTTCACGGTGTTGTTCGACAGCGAAATTTCCTGAATTTTCTTCTTTGCTTCGTCGCCTAAAACTTCCTCCACAGCTTTCAGCAAACAAGGCTTCACCAAGGTTTCACCGATCGTGTGTGGTTTTTTCGATTTTGCGATTACCTGGGATATTTCGAACGATGCGGACAGTGCTTTCTCAGACGATACAAATCTTGAACCGCTTGTTCCGAGCTTCATTTTTTTCAAATTCTCCAATTTTCCAGCGAAGAATTGTGGTGGTCGATCGCTCAAAGTAGGGTGGACAGTCTTTAAATGGCGTTCTATTTTTGCGGGTTTTAAAGCATCGTTGCTGAGAACGGTGGCACATATCACACATTGAGGTCTCGTTTCTCGGTTTACCTCAATTGCTGTAAAACCGAACTTAATATATGCATTGTCGTATTTTCTCTTTGCTGGAGCCATAATTCTAAGAAATTTTAGAAAGGGCGTTATTATTCACGTACCACGTGGCAACTTACTGACCTTACTGTGCGA